>WEIT01010183.1:27827-102433 GCA_013389985.1 Dryoscopus gambensis | reverse complement strand
CTTCGCGCTGGGGTCCTGAGCCGGCCCAGCTGGAGGAAGGCAGCGATCAGAGTTCAGGCGGTGCAGACAGAGCTAAAGTAAACAGCCGTGGTCATTCAGCAGGCAGTTAGCAGCCTCTGGACAGATGAGCAGGGCTCCGCAGGACCACACACGCAAAGCCCCGCGGACCACACAGGGGCCGCGCAGCGCCGGCTCCGCACGCAACTCCCGCCCGGGGACCCTCCCCTCCCGCCGGGCTGCGGCTTCCCGGGGGCTCCAGCCCCTGCGCAGCCCCGGGAAGCGCTTCCTGCCCCGCTCCCCGCTGCTCGCCGCGCGGCTAACTCTGGCCCNCCCTAACGAGGCACCGAGCCCGAGTTAACAGCCTCCTTCCCCCACTTTTTTTGACCAAAAAGGCCCTTTTGGGAGCAGTGCTCTGTGCCGAGGCTGAAAACTCGCTTGACTTTTCCTGAGGCTTCACCTTGGCTTGGGAAAACCTCCCCTGGGCTGGGCTGTGTGAACAGCTGATTCACCTGGTAATTGCAGGTAACCAGCGTGCTCAGGCACAGCACTGCATCCTTCCTCCTCCAGCAGATGGAAGGAGGAAGGGAGAGCATCCCTGAGCCCCAAGTTGAAGGTAGAGCATCCTCAAAGCCCAGGATGAAGGAAGAGCATCCCTGAACCCCAGGATGAATGTAGAGCATCCTTAAACCCCAGGATGAAGGGAGAGAATCCCTGAACCCCAGGATGAAGGTAGAGAATCCTTGAGCCCCACTGAGCCACTGGCCCACATCCTCCTCCAGCCCTCGTGGTGTTTGCCATCATGCCCCAGACCCCTTCCCTCCGTCCCAGCCTGTTTGCACACCACGAGCATCCCCCCAGCTCTTGTCCTTGCCCGGGTTTGGGGGCTCAGAAGCTGTTCCATGTTTTGTGCTGCTCCTGCTGGCGTGGGCCCACCTGGAGCCTTGGAGGTGTCAGCACTGAAAAGCCCTCAGAGCTCTTGATCCCCACCCTGACCCACGTGCCCAGGGTCCCTCCTGGACAAGCCCCAGGGCCAGGCAGCTGCTCCCAGCTGGCTGAGCAGAGCCCTGGGCACGGGAGAAAGCAGGGATTTCCTGGAAGCGGCCGAGGCAGAAGCGAGCTGGAGGTCAGAGGAAGAGGCTGCTCCCATTCCCAGTTCACTCTTTCGAGTTCCCAGTGGTGCAGCAACCTTTCAGCTGGCACGTGGCCCCTTGTCCAGCCCTGCTGAGCAGGGTGAGGATCCCTCTCCTCCTCTGCCATCTCCTCCCAAACCCCCTGGAGCGCTGAGTGCATTCTCTTTTTCCTGATCCCAAACGCCGCCCTGCCTTTCCACCCTCCCCTCAAGAAGCACCTCCAGGTTCCCCTGCGACCCAAGCAGAGCTCCAAGGGGAATCTCCCTGTGCCTCCATCCCCTCCTGCAGCAGCCCCGGAGCTGCAGCCAGGCCAGAGATTATAAAACAGATCAGCGCTGGCTGGAGTGAACTCTGAGAAATCACATTTGCCTGTCAGTATCATGTTAAAGCATAACACAGACTCTCATTTTCCCACTCCTTTGGCTCCGAGGGCGTTTCGGTCCCTGCTGAGAAACACGAAGGTCGTGGCCTTCAGGTTTCCAGATCTGCCCTTACACACCACGGGGAGATCTGACAACAGCCTTATTATTTATGTATCCAGCCAGGGGCTGCCTAATGAAACCCAGAGATTTTTATTGACACACGCTGGGGCTCCGGGCAGGAGAGAAGCAATCTGGAGGCTGCTTCCCATAAACACAGTGGCCATTCATGGAGGGTCAGTCCTCAGGGTGGACTTTCCGTGCCAGCTTAGACAGCACTTAATTCACGCCGGGCTCGCACTTAAGCTCGGGAGCTGCTGATGGGGCTCAGCCGGGTGCGCTGCAGCCCCTGCCAGCAGGGCTGAGTTTTTTGCTGGGTGTTTGGGGAGGATGAGTGACAAGGAGAGACCCGATCCCCTGCTGTAAATAAGGGGGGAAAGGTGGGTTTGGAAATGCGGTCGCTGCTGGGGCCAGTGGGGGGAAAGCGGTGGTGAGAAACTGTAAGGTTTTTCACGATGGTTTAGGAGAGGAACGAGAGATGCAATCGGTGATTTTTCTACCCAGAAAGACGTCATGATTTCTCAGCCCAGAGCTGGTCCTTGTCACACTACTGATATCCACGATGGAGGTTTTTCCACCGGTATTCTGAGCTTTATTTTGGTGCTGTGGTTGTCCAGATCGCTTTGCTGTGCAGGTCTCCTGCTTCAGGCTGCTCCGCAGAGTCCAGTTGCGAGCTCTCATCCCTCATGACCTGACCCCTAACTCTGCCGAGAGCTGCCTGGGTCTACCCCGGGTTCAGGAGGAAAGAGAAGCTTTTCTTGGCAAGGAAATGACTCCTAAGGAGCCTCCTCACAAACCAGGAACTTGTAGGAAAACTGCGGCCGAGCACATTCGAGCCTGGCGTTTAAAGGGCTGAAAAATGACTGCAGTTTCCTCTGGCGGTTGCAGTGGGAGCTCGAAGAGGTGACCTTTGAGGAGATTCTGTTTACTGCAGCCCCGGGCCGGCAGCGTTGCGTGAGCTGGGCAGAGCTCTGTTCCCTGCCTCGGCTCTGACCCCTCCGCCGGCCGGCCGGGCTGCGCCGCGCTTGGAAAACAATGGAGAGGATCCCTTGCCACTGCTGGGGAAAATAAATCACTCTCCCAGCCTTTCCCGGAGGATCCGAGCAGACGAGAATCCCACATGGCCGCACTTCCTCTGCCCGGCTTCAGGTGCGAGGCAAGAGCTGGGTTTTGGGTGATGCCGCGTTTTGGTTTTCGGAGATAAAGCTGCCAAAAAAGCCCCCAGAGCCAGGGCTTGCTCCTGAAGTATTGATGGCAGGAGCCCTCCCTGCTCCAGGTTGAGGCCACTGTGGGTTCAGCAGCTTGCTGAGCCACCCTAATTCCATTCTATTCCTGGAAAAGCAGCTTCTAGGGTCACCACAAGCACCCACCCCATTGTCCTCCTGCACTATGGTCCTCCCAGGAGCCCGGCACCAAAAATCTCCCACCTCCTCCCCATTTCTAAGAGCTTTTGCTCTTCCAGGCTTAAAAAGAGCAGTTCAGTTGCTGATCACGTAACACCCAGGTCCCCTTTCCTCCTCCCTCCCCTGTGCTTTCTTCCCTCCAAAAACATCCTAATTCTCACAGGTATAAAAAACCCCAACAATCCCAACAAAATCTGGCTGAGAGGTGCGTGTGAAGAACGCCACCCCTGATTTTCCCCGCGCCAAACGGCTCCTCCTGAATTTCACCAGGGGCTGGAGCAGAGGGTGAGCTGCCGCGAGTCTGGACTGCTGGGATCTCTTTGTAATTCAGGAGGGAATCTTTGGACCTGCTTTTCCTGCTGGAGCCCGAGTAGAGCCTGTCCTGGAACAACGCTGAGAGGGCTCCCACTGCAAGGAGCGCTTTCTAATACACGGGAGCTGGGAATTTAGATCCCATGCTGCTTTTTTTTTGGCCGTGGCTGGAGGGCATCCCTTGTTCCTATTACACTTTGTTAGCAATTATAGACCGGCACTCCAGGCTGAAAAGTGGCCAAAAATGTGGCTGCTTCTTTTCCTTTTCCCAATTTCCTTGTTCCACGGTGCCCAGTGCCGTCCCCTGCGTGTCCCAGTGTCCGTGTGTGGTTGAGACTGGGGACAGCCGGCCTGCTTCGACTTCCTCTCCCTGGTGGCTCGCACCGGGTTGCCTTGCCATGGAAATTTGGGATGGTTTCCTGAATTTCGCAGGAAAAATATTAAAAAAGGACACTTTTTTTTTTCCTTTTTGTCTTTCTTTTGAGCTCCGGAGTCCTGTTCCAGCCCAGCCACGTGCAGCAGCACACGTACACACCTATTCCCCCGGTGCTTGTCTCATCCTCATCCAAAAAGAGGAGCCCGAACCCTCCGTGCCCCTCCCTCTTTCCCTGAGCCAAATCCCGGTGGATTCCCAAGAGCCTGGGAAGGGGTGCCATGAATCCCCTGGGATTCAGAGGGGATCTTGCCTGCTGCCACTCCAGGACAAGGTGGGGTCCCCTTCTTTGTCCCTGTCCCTTCCGTGCCGTCTTCAGCTGCTGCCACCTCCGCGCTCCAGGGCAGAGGGAGGATCTGGGATGTGCTGAGGACACTGAGTGGAACCGGGGTGGTTCCTGCCGAGCAGCATTCCCGTCTGCCAGGAACCCGAGCTGCCTCTGGAATAAGGATATGGCTCCTCCAGGGAGGGCTGCTTTCACCCCGCGTGGGTGAGGATGGCCAGCAAGAAGGAATATATTTATTTTTGCTGCCTTTTCCCTGTGGGTAGAGAATAATAACTGTAGGAGTTTGCAGAGAGGTTTGTTCCCGCGAATTTGTGAGAGCCCTGCAAGGGCTGGACTTACAAAAATTCCCCCTCTTGCCTCAAAGGATGCTCTCAGATCATACTGCCGTTTTAGGGAAGTATTTGTAAAAAAAATAATAACAATTTCTCTTATGATCTTGGGAAATCTCTCACAAAACCCTGGAAGCGCCGTGGCACGGTTGATGTCAGATGGCACAGCCGGGGCAGCCACCCCCTCCCTGCCATCCCCTCATCCCTCCCGTGCACGCCAAAACGAGAGGAAAAGCTTTTAGCCCCAAGTCTTTGCTAACAAGTTGGTGTATCCATAACACAGAATTATGCTCGGTGTCTTCCAGCCGGGCCTGGCCACCAGACGAGGGCTCGGATAGCTTTCCTTGCAATCACAGGATGAGATTGAGTTTGCAGTTGATTTGGGGGTGGGTAACCTTGGTTTTGTTCATTTCCTTTCTGCTGGAAATCAAGAGCTGAGGGCAGAATGTGGGGCAGGACCCCCCTCCCAACCCAGGTAATCCAAACTCAGGCACATCCGATGCACCTACGGGGCCCAGAGCGGTTTTTGGGAAGGTGGAAGCAGGGATTCTTTTTTTTGGGTTGCAAACCCAGAATTAGCTCTTTCCCTGCTCTGCCACACACCAAGAATCTTCTGGTTGTGTCGCTGGAAGATTTGGTCCAGTGGAAGGTGTCCCTGCCCACGGCAGGGGAGATGCTCTTCGAGGTCCCTTCCAACCCAAGCCGTTCCAAAATTCTGTTTTTATCATTGCAAGACCCTTGTGTTTGGTGAGCAGGGAGTAAAATTAAATTAAAATTAAAGCTGGCTCTGCAAAATAGCTCAAGCAACTGTGACAAAAATTGTAATTATTGCACTTCAGTTATTATGAAAGTGACAACAACACTCTGTTATGACAATAACGTGTGTGGCCTTGATGTACCTGGGCTGGCTCGGTGATAAGAGCACGATAAGAGTGATTTGTGCTTATTTTAGCGCGGCCCCTCCGTGCTGGGAGGGTTCCAGAGCTGCTGCTGTTTGCCCAAATTAAAGTTTCCCTGCCCCTTCCACCCTGCCCTGCTGGAGGAAGCACTTCCAGCTCGGGCCCGCGGGGCTCCTCCTGAGCTCGGATCCCATCGCTCCGGGCGGCCAGGATTGAAATCCTGGGAGACTCGGGGCTGCCTGTGCTGATAAATGAGGCATCCTTTGGAAAGCAGGGGAGTTTGGACAGGGCTCGCCTTGGCTCGGGCCGGCTCCTCACGTTCCAGGCGCACACGGAAGATTTATGCATTCCACCAGCAGAATAACCTCGTACATATTTATTAATATTAATCGCTGGGCTTCCTTCCCCTCCACTCCCCGAGTGGCTTTCCTTGCTGCAAGGCTGAGCCTGGCCCACCTCCCCGCCCAAAATTCCCCATTTTTATCTGCTTTTCCTTCGCCCAGGCAAACGTTGCTCCGGTGTTTCTTCGAATTTATTGTCTCCCCAGCATCCCAGATTAGGATTTGGCAGTTCTTTCCCTAATGGCATCTCTGCTTATCACAGTGATTTACACCTCTTCCTCTTTAAAAATAATAAATATTAGTGGCCCCAATAATAACGAGGATGAGCTGAGTGATAAAATTCAAGAGAAAGAAAGAATGAGTTTCTCAGTATTTAAAAATCTGCGCTTTTCCTGCAGTTTGAGGGATGATGTCACAGCAGCAGATCCCTCTGCCCCGGGAATGGGAATATTTGTTCTTTAAATAACTGGACCTTGACCAAACTCGAGGGAAATGAAAGAGAATCCTCGATTTCCACGTGTTTGGAACGGCGTCCTGATGAAGCTTTCTTCTTAATTAATTTGGAAAAGCCAAACGAGCTGTCAGTGTCCTGCATCTGCTCGAAAGTCCTGCTCAGGCTTTTATTAATTTACACTCTGTGCTTTTGGGTTCATCCGTCTAACTCAGCCTTGATTGCAAACCTAGGAACAATCTGTCTTTTCGATCCCCCCCTGACAGGACCTTTGCTTCCTGCCAGGATTACAAGGAATTTAAGAGCGAGTTTCACACCCAGGTTGTGTTTTACCATGTGCAGAGTCCAGCTTTGACCTTTATTTATGGAGGTTTTTAACTCAGGAAACGTCATTTTTTGAGTTTTATCTCTGAGTTTTATACCTGCTGTGCGCAGAGCTCCGTGTGTGTCTTTGTGCTGTGTTGATGCTGCAGCTATTCCTTGGAAAAAGCAGGGATTTTAAAATTGTGGCGGCACGATGAAGGAAAATCATACGGACAAAAGGAATCTGAAGAGAAAAAATTATTTAAAAAAAAAAGAAAAGGGAAATTCTTGAGATGAGCACAAAATTAAGAGATCAAGACACACCTCGATGGCTCTTGCTCCCTACTTTCCCCCTTGGAATATATTTTCCAGACAGAGCAAAATGGTTTATTTGAAGGAAATTAGAAATACGTTTAGGGCTGCTGGGTTATTTCAGTTTTGATTTGCAGGGAGACACAATCTGAAGGAGAAATGCTGCTTTTTGAGTGGGACAAGGGAAATGCTGCAGCACGGAGCCATAAATGAAGGATTGGGCAGCCAAAGGGAGTTTTCACTGTTTTCCAGGCAACAACATTTAGGGCACAGAGGAGAAAATTCCCAGATCCTCAGGCAGAGACAAAGCAAGGAACGAGACCTGGATTTTCCTTAACTGCAGGGCCAGTGTGCGGTCAAATTTTCATTACTAGCCTGAGTTTGTGTTTATGAATTCTTATTTACTCCACCACAGCTCTCTAATAAATTCATAAATTGACCTGTACCTGCATTTAGATGTGTCCATCCATAGGTTTTTACTTTTCTGTGGATTTTTATGTTGCCCCCGAGGCACAGAAATTGTGGTGAATGAAATATTCGATATTTAGTGGCGCCAAGAGGAATCTGGAGCGTGCAAAGAGAGTTTGGGTCCTGTGTTTCACTTTATAAAGGTCTCCTATAACTGTTCTGAGGAGGAATCTGCCGCCTCCCTCTCCCAAATCCCATTTTAAAGGCTCAACTCCTTCCTCCATGCCTGCCCAAGGATAAACTTCCCTTTAAAATAAAGCAGGAGAAGCCGTGCCTGGCCACGGGCTGCAGTCCCTGAGATCCAAACCCCAGCTCCAGCAGCAGCCCTCACCCCGCAGGATTCACCCCCAGATGTGTCCCTGTCCCCACAGCTGTGGGCAGAGATAAGGGACAGAGCCGGCTGGATTCCAGGGCGGAATTTCACCCTCTGATCTCCCTCTGCTGCAGCTCTGCTTTTGCTGGGGTTTTACACGCTGGGGTTGCTCCTGCAGCAATATTAATTAATAATTACAGCCGCTCATTATCTGATTTCATCCCGGGGTTATATAAATAACAATCCACCTATTAAGCCTTGTAATTCTTTCAAGAAAATTAAATGAAATTGTTCATTTTTTCCCCCTATCTCCAGAGCAATTAAAGATGAGGAGGTTTTTTGGAAGAGTCTGGAAGTTCAGCTTGGAGTTTATTAAATCAGCCCCGACCTTATCTAAACCTCCCTGGAATCGCGTGATAACAAAACCTTATCACTCCGAGTTTACAGCCCAGCCAGAGGAGCCCCCTATTTTCTTCTCCATTTCCTGCTGCTTCTGCTGCCCTCAGCTGAGAGCAGCAACACCCCAAAATTTTCATCCCCTTTTCTGGAGTACAACGGCAACCATGCAAAAAACCAAAATTAATTGAAGTCCTTCAGACTTAAAAAAAAAAAAAAAAAAATCTCTATTTTTTGGGCTCGTCTGCGGTGAAGAGGTTGATGCTTTTATTTGATCTCAACAGGTTTTTCCCATCTGGTGAGACAGGGTTCAGCTAAAAACCCCTGGACACTTTGGATATGAAATGTTTGGCAAAATCCAGACTTTGGAACATCTGTTTCAACCTGATTCGAGTCCTGCTTTCCCCCCGAAACCGCCGCCCCCCAGCGCATCTGGGATCGCTCCCTCCCTTATCTCCCCGACCCCAATTCCAACACCCTCCCGTCTGTGGTTTCGCTCTTCATTAAGAAATCGAGTTTTATTTTCCAAACTCGGTGAGATCAGCCACAAACAAGACACCAGAGAGGGGCTTTGCCCCTTCTTTGCCAAGCGGTGGGAGAGAAGTTCCTTTTTTTGCAAAATTTAAGGCAATTAAGGCAAAATATGAGGTTTTTTGGGGGAATGTTTCACCCGGTGTCCGTCACCGCAGGCTCCGTGCTCTTATCAGTTTATCTCCAGCTTTTATCCTGGAGAAAAAAAAAAAACTCTTTGCTCCTAGAAATACAACGCGTCCTTCTCCAGAAGGGAGCAGTGGTGCGCGGCTCCTGCATCCCGGCCTCACCCCGAGCACCCCGGAGCTCCGCGCCCGCCGGGAGCCCGGCGTGCGGGGAGGCTGCGGGTGGTTCAGGGTGCACAGCCAGCCCGGGAGGACTGGGAGCCGCAAATGCCCGCAGGACGCTGATAAATGGCCCGATTGCTGCTCCCTGCGGTTTCGAGGGGAAGGGAAAGGGCAGAGGCAGAGATAAGGAAGGGGGATGAGGAGTAGAAGAGGCCAACAGCAGGTCCGAGCCCGCTGGGATTTTGCAATCTGGCGGCTTTGCTGAGTGCTGCTTTATTTTGCTTTTTTTTTTGCTGTTTTCCCCCCGCTGGATTCACTCTCTGTGCTGAATCTGAGCGGGGGAAAGGCTTCAAAATCCATCTGAAATCCTCATTGCACAGCTCTGGAGCTGGGAAGGAGAGAAAACTCTTCACAAGGGTGAGCTGCTGCAGCCCTGCATCAGGAAAAGTGACTCCTAAACACACCCCGGTCAACCCAGACCCTTTTGCTCCTGATTTACCCCAAATTTAAAATGGAAACCCAGGTCCAAAAACCTCTCTCCGTATCAGCTTTCCTCAGCATCACGACACGAAAACACAGCTAACAAAGATCTTTTGAGGGCAGCAGATGGAGTCTGAACCTTGGAGCCAAGTCCAGCCCCAATCTTAATGAGGTCTAGAGGAGGTTTACCTCAGTTTGAGACTCATAATGGGGTCTTTCATGCGTGCCCCCGGCTGCGTGTGTGTCTGGATACACACGGACACGCCGGGCTCATCCCTGAAAAAACTCCCTGGATATTTGAGATAACAAAATAACCTCACCTCACTCTCCCCCTGGGAACACTTCAAATGCTGAGGGAAGGACATTTATTGACCTAAGGCAAACCACGGGGTGACGGCTGTGGGTCCCTGCGTGCGAGAACAGCGGCGGCGTTTGTTGCCTCTCTGGCTTGCGAGAGATTTTTTAAAGGTGAAGGGAGTTTAAAAGGACATGGATCCCTTCAAAATGAGCTCAAAATATCCCAAGCACGATCTGAAGGAAGTTAGAGGTGTGTAGCTGGTAGCTGGATCTGATTAATCCACGGCCAGGAGGAGACAGCCATGAGGAAATGGGGTAAATGGTCTTCAGCTGGAGCAAGCAGAGCCAGCAACGCTCAGCAGCTTCCTCTGGGCATGGCTGTGGTTCTCAGGGAGACCCAGTGTCTTTTACTTCAGCTTTTAATGCATATTCCTTCACAGAGGAGAAAATCCCTGCATTCCCACTGTTTCACCTTCGACTGGGAGGCAGAGCAGCACAGGCTTGGCTTTGCCCCGGTGCACGTGGGATGCAAACCTCGGGTTGGAAACCTTTGTCCTCAGGTGGCCTGGAGATGCCCAGAGCTGCCAGAGGGAGCGGGATTTAACTCAGTTCCCAAGGCTGCTTGGGAATTCATCTCCACTGAAGGAGCACCCAGGGAAAAAGGCGCCGTGGCTGGGGGATCTCCAGAACTCGTAACCTCTCGTGATGTCTTGTCCTCACTCTTGTCCAAGACACGATGTTTGAGTGTTGCAGGTCCCCTTTTCACCATCAGGTGGGAGGGAAATCTCCATTCCCAGCTGTGATTTCCCTGTGGGATGCAGGATGAAAACCCAAAGCTGGCCAAGGTCAGCACGTTTGGGATTGAGCCGTGCACCCATCAGTGGGTGTCAGACCAATGCCAAGGCAAGAGGCAAACGCGAGACCAGGCAGCTGCAGCAATCAGATCTGTGGAAGCGAGGAAACAACCAAGAAAAAACACACAGATAATCTTTTTTCCATGTTTTCTTTCAAGTTTTGAGTGTTGGGATGTCTCCCCCTCAATACAGAGCAACAGAAACTCAGCGTTTTGCCTGGAAAGCACAACCAGTGGAGAATGGGAGAGAAGCTAATTTTACTATAAAAATAATCTTTTATCTGTGCACGACAGCAATATTTATTCAGAAAGGGTACACAGACAGCAGGAGGTCAGCACTCCCACTGCTTGGCTCAAAGGCTCCACCACGCTCTTTATTTTGGTTTATTTCTCCCTTTTTTTTTTTTTGACAATTCGTTCCCATAGATATTTATTTTTCCTGAAAAGCCTTGAGCGGATTTCACCCATCCTCAACTCAAACCAATAAACCCACGGTGGCTGCTTGGGTTGGGTGTTTCAGGTCACCATTTAGGCTTGTGCTTGACAGTCCCACACTGACCCATCTCCACAAATAACCTCCCTGTGCCTTTCCACAACAAACACAGATTTCATCCCTTTGATCCAAGCTTCTGGAATTTGTGGTGGCTGCAGTTGCACGCATTTCCCCCGAACTAAAACCTGAGAAGTTGGTAAGATGTTGCAACTCTCTTCTATTATTTTTTTTTTTAAATATACAGCGATATTTTTTTATGCTTCTCCTTTTCCCCATTCCAGTCCTGGGAGGTGCTGGTGCCTCCTCCAGCGTCTCTCCAAACAAGCCACGAAAACACATCAGTTAAGAGCAACCTTTTCGTCAGCACAGAGATGCCAAAATCTAAATAGAATTTGTCATCTCGTTAGGAAGGAAGAGAATTTGGTGTTGCTTCATTCCCTTGACGTAGCTTCAGGATGCTCCTCTTGGTGGGTGACGGAGAGGAGTAGGGAGGCGACGACATTTAGGGGACAAGACAAAAAAATGGGTTTGAAAACCTGAGAAAATCCTTCTTTTCCGTATGAACAGCTCTAAACTTGAAGGCTGTGTTTCAACCTTATTGAAATACTGCCTGGACTCTGATGAAGCAGGGATCTGTCAGTGGAGGAACGAAAGGAGGATGTTATTCCAATGTTTGCTGTCTCTTTCTATCCATGTTCATCCCACGTTGTGATATAAGGCTTTAAAAAGCCTTTAAGCACCTGTAATAACATTCGCCTTTTCATCAAAATCTCCTTGGAGCATAAGAAATGATGTTTATTTAAATTTTGCAACGGGCTAACGATAAAGTCCCGTCTCTATTTTCCTGCTTCTGTGATTTGCACATGAAAAGCTTCAGCGGGGCTGGGTTTCGTTTAGGCTCCTGTCTCCTTCCTAAAAACACTTTATTAGGGGGGGACACAGCCTCCCCTCAGATTCCCGTGGTGTGGGGACGGGGTGTGACAGCAATGCTGTGATGCGCTCCAAAAAACGCTGCTAAATACAACAAAATAACTTAATTTTGGTTTTATTTTGTTCCACTTCCACCCAGGCAATGCAGGATGACTCCCACCTCCCAGCAAAGGTAACACTGAGAGATTATTTTCGCTGTTTCTACGGTGGTTCTGATGCAGCAAATTCTGCTTATAGGAAGAAAATAAATCCCGGGAAGATTCACCAGCCAGGAAAGCAAAAATAAAACCGCTTTAATCTCTTGTTTAGGCAGGTTTTTTTTTTGCCTTGCTGCACTGCAGAGAACACCTCGCTCTGCTGATGGAACACGCCTTGAGCGCTGCTCGGTTGTGTCAGCAGAGAAAGGGGGAGTGAGAAGAAGGAGAAAAAGATCTGAGTTTGACAGACTTAATCTGAGCCCTGCTGAAAGACGGGGCTGACTGAGCGCTCGGAGCGCGCCCGATCCGTCACCATCTTCTCGCCTTTCAAACCTCCACGGGGCTGTTCCCTCCTGGATTCCCTCCCAGACTGAGGGACAGGCTCTGCTGAGCCCCCAGCCCTTCCTGGCTCTACCCCACTGCCCCAGACAGGCACCGAGACCCTCCCATGCTGTAGAAAGTTGGGATAAAATCCCATCTTTGCTTCCATTTGGAGCGGGACGGCTCCAATCCCTCAGAGCAGCTCCAAGCAAGGTGTTTCCCCACTGGAGGGGTGATTTTTGAGAGTGGCAGAGGTTGAGCAGCCCTTGGGTTTCCCGCAGCTCGGCCTGCCAGGGTGGTGGAGCAGAGGAGACATTGGAGATGGCTGGAGACAGACGGGGACAGTGGGAGGAAGCGCTCAGTTGACATTAGCATGACGGGAATAACAACAATCCCGGCTGCTGTCATGTTTTGTTTTGTTTTCAAGGCACCATGGTGCTGGAGAGCTTTGCAGAGGGGGCTGAGGAGCCTGGAGATGTCTTGCAGATGTTCAAAGGGGGACCCCTCACACCCAGAGGAGGAGCCTGGCAGGAAACGGGGAGGTCCCGATTCAAGCTGCGAGGCAGGGATGGAGGTGGGATCACGGCAGATCCAGAGGCCAGGCCTTAAACCTGGGGGACAGAGGAGGGCAGGGCTGGGGATGGGCTGCGAGGTGAGGATGGGGAGGGAACTTCCAATGCCACAGGGAAGAGCCAGAGTAGGAGCTGCACACAGAAGGGAGATGCAGCCAAAGGGGCAAGCTAGAAAAACATCCTTGGCAGAGATATCCCGGGGGCGAAGCAGCTGGAAGTGCAGGGATATTCCCAGACCAGGGATGAGAGCCTTGGCACAACTTCTAAATGTCTTACCAGAGGGCCTTGTGCCCGAGCTCATACACTGGCTTCAAACTGAAAGAGAGGAGCTTTAGATTGGATTTTAGGGAGAAATTGTTCCCTGTGAGGGTGGGGAGGCCCTGGCACAGGGTGCCCAGAGCAGCCGTGGCTGCCCCTGGATCCCTGGCAGTGCCCAAGGCCAGGCTGGATGGGGCTTGGAGCAGCCTGGAACAGAGGGAGGTGTCCCGCCCATGGCAGGAGTGGGACTGGATGACCTTTGAGGTCCCTTCCAACCCAAACCATTCCATGTACAAACAGACACAGGAGCATTTTCAGGAATTCTTGGTGGAAATAGATATATTTATCTCCCCACAATTAATTCTGAGCTCTCTATGTGTGCAGCCAGAGGGGAAACACCACCATGTTTTAGGTTTGCCTTCTCCTTCCATGCACACATTTCGGTTTCTTTGACTTTTCTCCAGGCGTAACCTCCCTCTTTCATCACCATTCTGCCTGTTCCCCACAAAGCACCCAACTGGGAGCCATCAGAACTGCGAGGACGGAAAACTGCGGAGGAAACGCCATTGAAACAAATTCATCTGCAGTTTCTGGCCCTTTTTGTGGCTGAACAAAAGGTTGTCAGCACATTGGGAGTATTGATATTTCCAGTGGGAAAATCTGGATTTAGAAAAGAAAATTGCATGTGACACTATTATTACTAGTATTATTATTATTATTGCCAACATTAATATTATTATTATGATCATTATCACTCTTGCTTTACCGTATCATTACTGATTTTGATTATGATTATTATTATTATAATAATTATTAGTATTAGGTTTTGCTCTGCTCTGGTTGCTTCGCTCTCGACAGTCCCTGAAACTTTCTCCTTTAAGATTTCTCCTACAGTCCCTGGAAATCACCGAGGACCGGGAACCAGGAGGAGCTGGTGGGGCCACACCTCGCTTTCCTGAGCAGAGAGTGTCCCCCAACCCTCCCCAGGAAGCAGCGATTGTAACCGAGCCCTCCAGCACAATTTCACAGGGCTTTCTTCCCCAGCAGGATAAAATTAGCTGGGCTCTCCTGAGATGACAGCTAAGAACTCCAGCTTCCCTCAGATGACCTCAATGGAGTCATTTGTTGCTTAAATGACAGACAAACGCAGTAATTAGGTCTATTTAGTAAAGGGGAGGTGAAAGGTCAAACTACTGGGCAAACTGTCTCCAGCGCTTGACTTGGGGACCACGCCGGGGCTTCGCGGGAGGTGATGTTTGTACAACATGATACGGGCAGCAGCAGGTCCCTGCTCGGCCCCGGGGGCTCCCGGGTGCGTCCCGAGCCTGAAATCCCCCGTTTCTGCTCATAAACCTCCGAACTCGCTCATTGGTAAGGGATTAGAGGCAGAGGCAGGAAGAGCCGATGAACAGACGGGCGGTTGCGTTACGGGTTTGGGGTGGGTGGTCGGGAGGGGGATCCACAGAGAGGGACTGGGAGACATGGGCTGAGTTACGTGGGAAATCACCGACCTTCCCCACTTCATTTCCCTCTTCCTCCCTGGCAGTGCTCCCGTCTGTTCTCTTTGCTTGTTTGTTTCCTGAACTTGGTCGTGTTTTGTGTGACCAACCCAACACGGACAAGCCACACCTGGATTTTGCTCTGCTCTCTTTTGGTTTGGGTGCCACAGAACCGCGTGTGGACATCATTCCTGCGTGAAAGCGTTTCTTGCCACGCCTCCCAAATCTCCAGAGGATCCCTGAACCAAAATGTTTAGCAGAAGTGGCTGTTTTTGGCAGTTGAGCTCCTGCTGCCTGACCATCCTGGGGGCTCACAGCAAACCCAGCACCCTTTTACCTATGGAACATTTGCAGGATTTCCCTTGGCTGTTCCATACAGGAGGGAAACTCTGTAGGATTTTTAAGCAGTGGGAACTGTAAATGAAGAGCTCCGATTTGCAAAGAGAGGTCGTAGAAGGTGACCAAGATTTTGGGTTTGAACGCAACAAGCTTGGAGGGTTCCTCACCAAAAAAAGCGCCACATTTCTGGATTTTTCTCCCAGCTTCCTTCAGATTCCCCTGCCACGATTTGCTTCCGTACCTGTGTGAGGGTGCTGTTTAGAAATCCTGAAGGTGACCAGGACCCCTCTCGCGGTCCATCCCCGTGGTTGTCGCTGCCCTGAAGCACATTTGGGTGTCCGGGCACTTCCTTGCACGCCTTCCCTCCCCCACATCCCTTCCACCTGAGCCCCTGCCTGTCTCCTCCAGATCCCGCCGTAAAACTCCCTTTCCCTCGGTAGGCCTCTTAACCCCTGTCTGCGGGGCCCTGGGAAGAGGTGCTGCTGATGCTGCTGAGAGAGAGGGTCACGAAGAGCCGACGTGAGAGTGAAAAGAAAATTAGAAAACAAACAGAGGGGAGGTGGAAACGCGCCCGCCCTTGAAGTGCAAAGACCTCCCCGCCTCCCACCCCCCCGAAAAGGGCTTATCTTCAAAAAAGGGCCCTTGCGATGATACAAGAAAGAACAGACTTCTCACACCTTGTCTTCACTTCCCGCAGATCCTATCTGCCCACAAGTGCCTGTGATCTCGGGCAGACCTCTCTACCTTGCCCCTCGCCTTTCAAGTCTGCGGCAGCTGTTTTGCTGAGCCGGAGACCTTCCCACTTCATCCTTTTCTCCCGGGCTGATGGCGCGGGAGGAGACAGGCGGCGTTTCTGACGGGCTCGGGGAGAGGGAAATGTCATTCCAGAGACTTTCTTTTGTATATTTTCTCGTGGAAGGATTAGTTTGTTTGAAGAGCATCTCCTATTTAACACCTCATTGAGCAAAAAAACACGTAGGGACAAGAGATTTTTAATGGGCTGCTTGTAAGGAGCTTAAAGTGCACACTGAGTACTCAAATAACTTGCTGCGCTCTCAGGAATACTGATCACACAGGAGTTAGAGTGAGTCATGAAACTTATATGTTTTATAATGATATGATCCATATTTTTCCACTGTTTCTCGGCCCAAGAAGAGACAAATCATGACATTCTGGATGAATACACAGGGTGTGAGTAAAGAATCCCAAACTGGAAATAGGATTTGTTGTGCTGGTTTGTTCACCTCAGGATCTGGTTGGAGTCCCATGGCTCCTGTGCTGGCGTCAGCAGGAGGGATGTCCCTAAGCCAAGAGCAAGGAGTAGCCCTTGTCCACACGGATTGAGTCATTCCTGCACTTCTCCATCGACAGCAGTGACCTCCCGCCCCCAAAAATGCTGAGGTTCTCTCAGGAGCCCTCCCTTCATCTGTTCCCTATCTTCATCTGACACAAACCATCCAGCAGGTCCCCTGTAATGGGATTACATGGGTGAAATCCACTTTATCTGGAGATCTTGGATTGTTTATCGGTCCTTTGTGACACTCCTGGGAGAGAAGTGCCCGATTCAGACTGATAAAATTCCTCCCCACTCTGCTACTCTTCCTAAGGGAGTCTGTCCCTGGCTGCACAGGGACTGCCCACGGGATGAAGGCCAAATCACTTCCCGTGGAGCAGGTCTCTTTCACAAAGCAGGCAAAACTGTTTCTTCCTTGGGGAAAAATTAGCTCCAACAGCCGTCTCAAACCCTTCCAGCCCAATCAACTCTTATTCTGCGCTTTGTAGGTCACTGCAATTTCCTATGAGCTTGAGGGGAGATTTTCTTGGGAAAAGCTCTTTTTTTTTTTTTTTTTCTGTAACTTTTCCAGCTGTTGATTTTCCCCTAGGAAAGTCAAATTATACTTGAGCGTTGTATCAGCAGATGGATTAAAAAGCTGATCTGTCACACAAGAAAAACCTGAACTGAACAGCTTCCTGCATTTCCCGGGCTGGGAACCTTAGAAGATAAGACCCAGACTATTTTTCTTCTAGCACAAAACATCCAGGATGAAATCAAGCCATGACCCCCGGGACTTTGGAGGACATTTGGGATTTGGTGACCTTGATGTACACAATCTACAAGGGAGGGGAAGCCATTGGCCAAAATTTGAGCCTTTCAGGGAGCAGAGAAAATTGTAACCACGTTCCAGGGAGCTTGCCAGGGAGGCTAATGGGCTGATCTCATCCACCTTGATGTAAATCCAGCCCAGCTCCAGGAAAGCCAACAGCATTATCCTGGCTCCGCGTGGAGGCACCGCTGAGATCACAAATGACACATTTCTAATGAAGACAGAGTTAAGGGAACACGTGCCCTGCATGGAAAGTGAGGGTGTAGCAATGTCCCAGGCTTTGGATCTCAGAGGAAGTGGAACCGGCTCAAGTATGAAGGATTTCGGAGGTGTCCTTCCATCGATTGGCTGTGTGTGAGCCCTTTGGGATCTGCTGCTCCTCCTTGCTGAACCTTCCCCCTGGAGCTCTCTGAGGATGTCTCAAGATGCCCTCCCACAACCTGATTAAACCAAGGTAAGGATTCATTTAAGGCTGAGTCCAAAGAGAACAGCAGAAGCAAGAAAGGAGCAGTGCCATGAACTCATTTTCCAAAATTTTAGTTGAACCTGATTAAAAGAAAAAAAAAATGCTGTGAGAAGCCTGGACAGGCTCCTTCCTTGGATGCACAGAAAAACTTCATTGTGAGCTCCCCGAGGATGCTGCCTCTCTGGTTTGAAATCTCATGCAAGAGAGAATAAATTCAGCCCCCTTCCCCCTCCTCCCCCGACATTTCAGTTGTGATTAAGGCACCGTTCATCGCCCCTCGTCTTCCAAAGCCTTTACTATTTATGGGCCTGCTGTTTTTCCAGGGGTTGACACTAGCGTGCATTCAGCTCCGTTCCTCTCTCCCCGTCCCATCCTGTCCCCCCTCTCCCCTCCCTGCAGGCATTTCTCCATTTCAGTAGAGAAACCACGAGTGACTGGAGTGTCTGTGACCTCTGGGCTGTCAAACTCCCACTGACTAAATAAAAGCAGCCCAAGAGGGAGAGAGTTCCCATAAATCACCGCCCGTGACAGAGACCACCTGGGATTCGCTCACTGCACGGAGGTACCCGGCCCATTCCAGCTGCTGAGCTTGCACTTTCCCGCATTTTTATGGACACCGTTGGAGAGATACACGGTGTTTACACAAGGAATGGAAATTTCAGTTTTACTGCACAGGAAGGATTTGTTCGGCTCGAGGTGGGCAAGCTCTTCCATTAGGGAAGGGGTGAGGCCCATCGTGTCCCAGAGGGGTGGGAAGAGCCTGCTCACAGGTGGGATGGGGAAAGTGATTCCAAGGTTCGGGGTCCTGCCCTGCTCATCCAAGCTTTTGCCACAAACAGGGAAGATGAAGACGTTCATGTCAGAGGAAAGCGGGGTCAGATCCAGGTCTAGGCAGGCTTGGTTGTGGCCAAGGGTGGCATCTGCAGCTTCTGGATCTGCCTGAGGGCCCCCAGGTCATTGTTTGCTATGTCAGGGTGCCCAGTCCCTTCAAAGTCACCCTGAACCACCATGGGGCCTTCAGCCAACCTGAACGTCAGCAGGGATAAACGGAAGGGAATCATGGAAATCATGGAATGGTTTGGGTTGGAAGGGACCTTCAAGCTCACCCAGTTCCACTCTGTGCCATGGGCAGGGACACCTTCCGCTGTCCCAGGGTGCTCCAAGCCCCGTCCAGCCTGGCCTTGGGCACTGCCAGGGATCCAGGGGCAGCCACAGCTGCTCTGGGCACCCTGTGCCAGGGCCTGCCCACCCTCCCAGGGAACAATTTCTCCCCAATATCCAATGTAAACCTCCTCTCTTTCAGTTTCAATCCATATTCCCCCGTGATGTGAAGATCAGCTGAAGATCTGTCCCTGCTGAGTGAGGAACCCTTTCCAAGGTCAGATATGACCATTTCCAGTGACTTCACTTAATCCATGTGGCTGTGACAAAGTGAATTTGGGATTTGCCCCTGCCCTACACATCTGGCGACATTGCTTTAAATTATTTCTAGCCAGGATTGCAACGCTCATCTGTTGAGGCCTCAGCATTTGTTATTAAGTAGCATCACCATTTTTAAACAAAAAGATGTATATTCCAAGCAATGTTTATCGAAAAAAGGACTTTCACTAACAAGAAAGGAATTTTGTTGATGGTCTTCCCCGAACAAAGAAAATGGGGGCAGGGAGGTGAACAACCAGAAAGGCCAGGAATATTAATCCTGTGAAATGAAGTTTTAAGTGGAGAAATTAGCTGGTCTGAAGTTCCTTGATGTTTAAAAGGATCTAATTTTTGTGTCCCTTTTCCACTCTTTCCAGGTGGTGATCCAGAAAGGTGGATCATTTCCCAGAGGTTTCTGGAATTTAAAAAAAATAAAGAAAAATTTATTGTATTTGAAAGTAGCAACAGGTGTGTGAAGTTTCTTCTGATTGCCATTTTTCCTGACTGTACAAATTTCAAAGCAACTTTTTTTCAATTTTTTTTATGTCATGGGAAGAGTTCTTCCCATCGGCATCTTGAATGAACAAGAGGCTAAGACAGATTTCAGGACAGGAACACATTTTTCCGTCTTGGAGGATGTTGCAGCCAAAATGCAGTCTGGGAAAGTCTGAAGCCAGCTGATAGAGTGAAACCCTAGGACTTGGTGCACAATTAATTTTTTTCAGACTGAGTCCAAACCCAAGTAACTCAGAGGAAAAGCAGTTTGGAAATAATTCAGCTGAGATCAGCCAGAAATGGTATTTTGCTTTTGCACGGATAAGCAAAGCCAGAAATCAGAGTTGCAATGAATGAACCCATTCATGGTGAACCTGCTCATGGTGGAACCTCCCCTTCCAACCCAGTCCTGCTGACTCTTCCCACCTCATGCCGTGCCTGGCTTGGTTTTCCCAAAAAACTGGGGGGGATCATGAATGACTCAGTTTGAAGAGGAATGGCACTTCCAGATTGTCCCCCCACTCTTTTCCAGCCGGGCCTTGCCCCTGCTGCTGTGGGGTTTCCAAGCTCCCTGCACGTCTGGATCTCAAAGGAGGAGAAGCTGGAGAAGAGAAGCTGGAAAGGAGTCTGGAGAGGACTGGGAACTGCCCAGTCGGAAGCTGGGCAGTTGGAAGCTGGTCTGAAGTTCCTTGATGTTTAAAAGGATCTAATTTTTGTGTCCCTTTTCCACTCTTTCCCCCTTTAGCAGAACCAAGGTCTTGCCATGGGACACTCCATGGGGCCACCAAAATGCTGGAGAACTAAGAGACCCCCCAGCTTGAGGAAGATCTCCCTTGTTTTTTTGTATGGAGCTGCTCAAACATCTGGATGTCCTACCTGACCGAGTGAGATCTGGCACTTGGAGCGAGCCATGGACACCGTGGTCCTCAGCATGTGCTCACTGCTGGTGCCTTGCACAACTTGGGGACCAGCCCCTCACATGAATCCCTTTTCCCTGTGCCAGGACAGCAAGTTTGCTTTTCCTTGGAGCCCCTTCAGCCGTGAGATGCCAGAGAACGTGCCAGGAAGAGAAAACTCCTCGCTGACGTAAACGCAGGAACAGCCCTGCTCAGTGCTGTGTGTGCTCCCTGCTGGGCTGAGAGGGGTTGGGGGTTACTCAGAGCAGCGTCTCTGTGTCCCTTTCACGCACAAAAAAAACCCCTGAACCCTTTCCACCAACTCCACAAATTAAATTTAGGAGCATTACACGTTCTCAGATAAGGATTTGGTTGACTCAGGTTTACAGAGTTACATTTAATTGGAGAGCTCAACAAAATCTGAGAGGTCTTCATAAAGGCTTGGGCAGCCGGGACATTAATTGCATTATTTTCTTTATAGATAAATCTTATTTGGTGGAGCCACCATAATCAGATAAAGAAGAGATAAGATCAAACCTTGCCTTTAAATTCCAGATCTCCTGCCTTGAGAAAATATGGAGCTCAGATTACGGTGAAACTTTTAATGGGCTTCAGAGATTTCTGCCCAAGCGGAATGGGAAAAAATGTAGATCCTTCAAGATCCTGGAAGGAGCAGATATCCTGCATTTGTGCAGTATTCAGCAGTTTCAGATAAGGAACAGAGGATTTTCAGGTCTGATTGCTGATGTTTTCCACATAAAAGCTGTGCTCTCCTTCAGGAAGAGGACCCGAGTCTCTTCAGCAATCACGAAAGCCAGCCCTGACACCCGGCCTAATTCTCCTTGTCGGCTTTGATCCAAAACATTCTTCCGAGCAGGAGAAGCCTGGGGAAGGGAGAGGGGAAGGGACCAGGGGGAAGACTGAATAAGGGAGCCAAGAGGCTGCTCTGGAAAATCACGGCTGAAGTTGCAGGAGGGGAATTAATCTTGAGAGGCCACATGTAACAGTTCCATCCATCAGCATGACACCGGTACCATTATTAGAGGAGATGGAAAATTAAATTGCAAAATTATCTGTTCTGTTTCATTGACTTTTCTTTTTTTTTTTTTGGTCTTTCTTTCTTCCCCCTTTTCATTCCGGGTGTCACTTGCAGCAATACCACTGGCAGTTGGCAGCGGGTTATTAAAAGCACCTGGCCATGAAAGGAAATCACATCCCAGGGCACATTCGGTAGCGCTGCCGTTGCGGAGCTCCTGGTCCAAACGTGGCAGGAGAGGGGGACCCAGCTGGGCAGAGCAAGAACGAGGGGCCCCGTGTGGGATGCCCTGATGTGCCAAGCTCCTGGGCATCGTTTCCCTCAGGATTGTGGCTGACTGCCAGGCTCCATCTCTAAACATGGCAGAGAGGTTGGAGATGAGAAACCCTGGTGCTGGCTAGAGGGCACCCGTGTTATTATTCTCCTTTTCTTCTCCCTGATGTTCCCTACCCCCATTTCTTACTTTTTGGGGTTTTGCTGTCCCTCTCCTCACATTTTCTCCCAAATTCCCCACTCCTTCATCTTCCACAACCTCTCCTCTGCAGCTTCCAAACCTAATTTGAGACCAGTGGGAATAAAGTGATTTAAAACCAACGACGACGTAAAAAAAAAAAAGAAATCCCCATTGGAACATAATTTTCAACACTCCACCCCCATCCCAACAGCATTTTCTTTGACATTCCAAACACAAGGACACCCCAACCTGTGTCCAAGGCCAGGTTGGATGGGGCTTGGAGCAACCTGGGACAGTGGAAGGTGTCCCTGCCCATGGCACAGAATGGAATGAGATGGGCTTTAAGGTCCCTTCCAACACCAACTATTCCATGGTTCTATAATCCTAAAGTCATGGGAATCCAAGAGAAAAGGGATTAGCAGGGAGCTATTCCCAAAGTTCAACAGCCCAAGCTGTATCCCTCTTCCAACTCATGTTCAAAGGGTAAATACGAAGACTAGGGCATAAAAGTGGTTAGAAACCATCAAAAACGGAGTCTCTTGTAATTCAGAGGGAGGATTTATCAAGAAATGTCAGGAGTGGATCAAGCCCCAATGAGTGGAAGAGTTCTGGTTGGTTTTGAGTCCCCATTGACCTTTATCTCATAATGAAAGCAGGCAAAGAGAAGCAGCAAAGAGATGACCTGAGTGTCTCCGTGTTGTGCCGGCAGAAAGATCGATCCATAATAGTGAAGAGAAATGTAAAGAAATTGCCCACCTTGGTAGGAACTGAACTCTGGTATGCCACCAAAGAAAATTTCCTTTTTTTTCTATATATGTGCATTTATATTTATTGATATTTTTTAGTCACATAATAGAATTTGTGGGCATTTGGGGTGGTACCCTGGTGAAGCTGCTTTACATAAAGACTGAATCATGCACAGCAGTGAGGTTTGTACTGAACAAACCTTGTCTCCCTTGTTTTTTCTCTGCCCGATTCCTGGCTTTTCCTGGCCGTTGCATTGACAAGTAATTTGTAGGGGTCAAGACCCAAACTGTAATTCCAGCACTGTATTTTTTGCTGCTACTGTTTCCCTGACAGGGGAGACTTCTGTAAAATAACAACAATAAATAGAAATATCCACTTCTCGAGAAGCTCTTTAATCAGAGATTCTCAAAGCATTTTGCAAAGGGAAAAGGCATTGGAGTGGTTACTCAAACTGAGAAAACTTTTCAGCAGCTTCACTCAGGGATTTCTGCCAGCCCTGATGGAAACTGAAGGGCTTTTGTGGGTGTCAAACTCACAGCTTCTGGGGGAACCTGAGCATCCACCTGCATGAGATATTTTGATAACATAGTCTTGGCTTTAGTATCAAAATATCTCATGGAGGTGGATGCTCAGATTCCCCAGGAGCTGCTGTGACCAGAAACCTCCCTCAAAGGGCAAGAGATTGTTCTCCATGACATGATTCAGAGATTGAGAAGCTGAACCTGGAATTTATGGTTTTTTTCCATTTTTGTGGCCTGTTTTTCTCCCATCAGTTTGGAGAACACAACAGATCTTCTTTGCATTGGTTCTCCCACAGTGATGGAGAAATTCCTGAATCTCAAGGAAGCAAAGTGACCCAGCAGAGCTCACTGCTCGCTCTCAGGAACTGGGAGAGAAGATCCTGGTGGGGTTTGGCATTCCTGACTTGGATCTTTGCAAGTTTGACAGAGCCTTCCTGGGCTGCCTCTGGCAGAAAAAGTCCTGCTGACCAAAAGATGAAGGATGGATGGATGGATGGGAGGATGGACGGACGGATGGATGGATGGATGGATGGGTGGATGGATGGAAGGATGGATGGAAAGATGTCCAGGTTCAAGCTCAGGTTGGACTCAGCAGCCTGGTCTAGTGGAGAATGTCCCTGTCCACAGCAGAGATGGTTGGAACAAGATGATTTTGAAGGTGCCTTCTGAGCCAAACCATTCCATGATTCTATGATTCTATGGACGGACGGATGGATGGATGGATGGATGGGGGGAAGGATGGATGGATGGATGGAGGGATGGAAGGAGGGAGGGATGGAAGATGGATGGATGGATGGATGGATAGATGGATGATGGATGGATGGATGGGACTCACAGCTCTGCTTGCTAAGCTGGAAGGAAAGAGCAAAACTTGAGCACCAAAAACTCCACCAAGAGAAAGTAATTCCCATTTTCCCATTTTTTCTCCAGACCTGCACATAACCCCGACCCAGCCATGATGGTCTGGTGTTAAAAACCAAGCTGGCCCAGAACAGCAGACACAGGGAGAGGGCGGTGGTCAGTAGCTGCCTCTGGGGCTACTTATCCGTGTCTGCCTGGCCCCCTCAAGTGCCTCCATCACCATAAAGAAGTCAGAAATGCCCCTCTGCCCTCACCCCAACCTCTGGCAATAAATCCAGGGAAATGCAGTGTAGAGCACAGCGAGGGCCTGTGCCAGAAGTGTCTCTGGAGCAGCACAGCCGGGCCGGCAGTACCAGGAGAACATAAATTCAGCCTGTGCTGCCTTATACCATGAAGGCTGAGGGAGAGAAATGTAATACAAGCCTCTCCCAGGCCATTCCCGTGCCAAACAGCAGCCTCTCTATCATTTGTTGGTTTATTATAAACAGGCTCCCACTGCAGTTTTGAAGCAGAAATTTTTTATGAATAAACGTGGGGCTGTTTTTTTTTTTTCTTCCTTCCTTCCCCCTCCAAAGCCATTGCTTGAAACCTTCACGTGTCACTGCGAGCGCCCCTGCAGACCTTGGATGTTTGACTTCTGGAGGGTTATTTTGGGGTTACTGCTGGAAATCCCACTCAGATTGTCATAATTTGCCTCTCCCAGAGCTGCCTGTGCCGGGAACGTTCCTCTCAGGAATGATCAGCAGCAGTTTTTTGTGTTCAGCCCCAGATTCCCTGTTTACTACTTATGCAAAGGGGCTTTTTTCTGCCCTCAGTGTAAACACAGTTGATCACTTTATATCCTCTGTATATTGTTTCTTAATATGAATGAAGTGAGGCAGCCTCGCAGCCGTCATCCAGATCAGGGCCTAAAATAAACTTACAGCAACTCGGGGAGTGTTTGGCTTTGCAAACTGTGAAAACGGCTTCAGCTCTGCAGTAAGAACATGGGCATATTTTTAGCACTTAGCATTTGGTATTTTGTGAGAAATTAGGGCAAGGATATCACGAATTTGATCTGTTTACCTTGCTTTTGTTGGGTTTTTGGTTCTCTTTAAACAACTCTCACTGGATGAGTGTTTTATCTGCTACTGCATAATCCAAGACAAACAAACCTGCTGGGAGTGCATTAAGAGAAGCAGGTCCTTGCATTCAAACGAGGTAAAAAGAAAGAAATATTTGACCTTTTTGCCAAAAATATTATGGCTTGCATTTGTTTTATATTTTCTTTTTATTAAATCACTCTTCTAAACCACTCCGAAGTCTCAGTTCATTCGGTGACAATTCGTTTAGCGTGTTTCTGAAGTGGATTTAGATTGGAGTGATAAAATTACAGGCCAAAATTACAACCATCATGGAAAATACTGGGTCATGTTTGGCCTTGCATGCCACAGCTGAAAGATTACCAGGCATTGCCAATAAGCAGGAGGAAGTCAAGATAATAATATATGCATTTATAGACATGAGCTGGATTCCAGGACAGGCCACAATAGATTTGTGGATGGTGAACTGGAATATTTAACTGTGTCTCATTAATGGGGGAAAATCTGGCAGGTTGTGAAGAGGTAACTATAGTTCAGACACCGGATTTGTGGGATCCTTCCAGGAAAAATGCAGGTCTTGCAATCCGTCCAATTAAACAGCTTTCTGAATTGCAGTTCAGCTGATGACATCACGGAGTGATTCCCTCTCTTCTCTGTGTTTTCACAAAAAGCCCTGAGGTGGCCGGGGTGCTTTTCTGGGATGGATCTTGTTTTTCAGGGGAATGCTTAAAAAATGTTTTGCTTCACGTGATCACGTGGAGGTGCAGAGGCAAGGAAAGAAGGGAAAACCCCAAACCAGAATATTATCCCTCTACAGGTACCCATGAGAACAGGGCCTTAAAATCCCAAGCTTTCCAGTATCACAGAATCATTTAGGCTGGAAAAGACCTCCAAGATCATCAACTTTTGGCCAATCACCACCCTGTCAACCAGACCAGAGCACGTTCAGTCATTCCTTGAGCATCTCCAGGGATGGGGACTCCACCACCTCCGTGGGCAGCCCCTTCCTATGCTTAACACTTTAACCTTGAGTATTTTAGATGCTCATGGGTCATTGTACGGGTCTGAAACTTCCTGAATTTTGTTTATGCAAAGTACATCCACGATGAAATTGAGCCCAGCTGAGCTCTTCAGTTTTCCGAGAGTTTCCAAATTTGTTGTAACACAGGAATTACTACACGGAACTCAATGATCTTATGGGTCTTTTCCAACCTAAATGATTGTACGATTTCTAGGAACTAACAGAGCCCTCGGGCAAAAGAAAAGGCCAACAAGTTACTCAGGCCATGAGAAAGCTCTGGGGAAGAAATTCACATTTAATGGTCCCAGGTAAGTGTGCTTTGATGGATGCAGAGTCTGTGCAGCATCCAATTAGCTCTGGGAAGGGGGTTTTATCTGATTATCCGTGTGAAATCATTGCTGCTGCCATCAGCACTGGCTAAAACCCATTCTTTGAGAACTTCGAGGAGGGTTTTCTTAAAAAAAAAAAAAAAAAAATTCAGTCCATGCTGTTGAGAAACTGCAAACATTAGTGGTCTGAAAGAGTGTCATTACTTCTGCTGTAAAAATGTACGGGGTAGTTTGGCATCTCCAGCTGACATCTGCTCCTCATTGTCTTGTGCCAATGCAAACTCATCAAGTCAGAGAAGATGAAATATTCCCCTCTGCTCCCCAACCCACCTCTCCCCTGGCTTGCTCCGCAGCTGTCAGCAGCTCGGCCACCTTGGTTTCATTAGCGAGCCGCTCCCCCCGGGCAGCCACTTCTGCTGCTGACAGTTCTGCTCAGAGTCCTGCTGAGCCTCCTTCAGATGCAGTTTCCCCACGGCTCTCCACGTCTCCTTCCTTTCCAGCAGAATTGTGTAGGACAAACCTCCAGAGAAACCCTCTGTCTTCATGCAAACCCATGCTGGGGAAGGTTTTAACTTGAGAGTTTGGACTCCTCCTCGCTGGGGAAAACTCAGACATGCCAAACGTAAAATATGCCCAGAAAGATGGACAGCATAGAAACCTAGCCATGAAAGAAAGTCAGAGAGACCAAAGTCTAACAGAGAACGAAAAAAAGCAAATATTGCAAATTAAAACTCATTCAAGACTTGGAGATTTGACACAGCTCATTCTCTTAGTTTTGCTTAAGACAGTGTTTCGTTGCCAACTGAATTAACAACCTTGCAATAATCAAAAGGTGGAAAGGTTGGGAGGGGGAGGGAGGTCCTCAGGAGATGCCGCAGGGTTGTGTAGAAATCCTGAAGCAACAGGAGTTGCCAGGAGACGAGTTTGGAGGAAGCAGGCGAGCTCAGGAAGTCAATTTGTGCTGAAGAGCCGGGCTGTGTTTTCAAATCCAAAATAAACTCGCTTTAAAACAAACCAAAGGCCCAGTGGATCCAGGCTTCTGGATACAGCATTTGAAAATGTTGGCCCCAAGCGACGCCTGAATGAACTGTAAATCCCTGGGACTGCACACACACAGCCATGCTCACACTCACGGGGAGGCCCATAAAACCCAGCTTTATGGGAGCTGAGCCTGAGCTCGGGAGCTGAAGGAAGCAGGGAGTCTCTCCGGGCCCATCCGCACGGCTGCTGCCGTACCAGAGAAATGCAGCTGCAGAGCAGCTGTGCTGAGCCCAGCCTGGGGTGTCTGCAGGGAATTTGGGATACCTGCTGGTGTGGGAGCTGCATCAGCTGTGCTGAAAACCCATTAATGCAGGAGCTCTTCACCCCCCAAGCCCTGCAGAGCCACCCAAGTCCAGCACCTGAGCCCAACCATTCTCCTGAGGAGCTCAGGGCTCTCAGTAGCTGGTGGCTCCTTCTCCCCACCAGAGAGGTGACCCAAACTCATCATGGCTGCATTCCTGGGGTCTGTTTTTATCAGCTCAGCCCTGAGTGCCCTTATTCACCTTGCCCTGGCCGCAGCTGCTGCCTCTGGGAAGGGACGCTGGGATGGTGCCCAGCTGCCCAGGCACTGCTGGTTCCTCATCTGGGCTGGGCTCCTGGCTCTGCTTCCAGTCCAAGTCACGGATGGGTAACACCTTTGATTACTTCCATTCTTCACGTTTGTTATCTCTGCTGTTGGCACCTGGATTTAAACATGGCTCGGTCTGCTGAGCTTGGCTCTTCTTGCCTTGGTCGAGATCCCCCCCGGGCTCTGTTCCCAGAGTGCTGTGAAAGCCGTGCCGGGCATGCCCAGGACATGGAAATCTGTGCCCAAAAGGTGAGCCTGGCCTTGAGTGTGGGTTCATGCCACAGTTAAGGGCTCAGCAGGGCTTGTGGAGCTTCATTCAGGAGCTCTTTGGGATCATTGCCCCACTGAGTATTTGTTTTGGAAGGAAGGAAGGCATTGCTTGAGGCGCCTCTACCAGGTTCAATCCGACTTTTTCTCCATGCCCCGGCCACGTGTGCACACAGCAGCCTGGGGTTAGGAATGTGCAGCCACGGAGCTCTGAGATGTATTTTAAGACCTGAGCTTTGCGGAGCCAAAGTATTGAGCTCCTCTCTTGGCAGAGAGCTCTTTAATTTCAGATTTTTCACGGCTGCGAGCATTTATCCTGGTTTGGACTTTTCCATGTTCTTATTTCCATGGAGTCGGTACCATTTCTGGATTGCAGCTGAGTAGTGCAGTCTTCCCCCAAGATCT
Organism: Dryoscopus gambensis; assembly: GCA_013389985.1. Classification (NCBI taxonomy): domain Eukaryota; kingdom Metazoa; phylum Chordata; class Aves; order Passeriformes; family Malaconotidae; genus Dryoscopus; species Dryoscopus gambensis. Next base: position 73,808 of record WEIT01010183.1, on the reverse strand, counting down.
GCAAGCAAACCAGCAAAGTGTCTCTTACTCCAAACTGGAACATGTCCCAAACCTTTCACCACTCAGCGCAGGGTATTGACAGCTCCAAGTGTTTTCTCTAAACTGTTGATGCTGTTGGGATGGTTGTGATATTTTCTCCTCAGTCTCGAACTGTCGTGCCTCATTTCTTTGTTTATACAAAACCTCACGGTGTCCTTTAGGAAAGCGTGGGCTGGAAAAAATGTCTCAAGCCTAGAGCAGTTTGCTGGGGGAAGGAAAAGCAAATGGAAGGAAGGCTCTGCAGTGGTGGATCTATCCAGTGTGATCTGTCCCACACCAGTTTTTTGGGATGCTGGTGGAAGGGTAGGCTCAGAGTCAGTGCTGGCAGAGCTCTCCTTCCCCTGCTTGTGCAGATGGAGGAGATCTCCAACATCTGGAGGTTGGCTGCCCTGGTAGGGCTGATGACTGGAAATCCTGGAAGGCTTTGCAGTGACTCTAAATGTGTCCAGATCCAGGCTTCTGCCTGCGTGTGAGGGCTGGTTCCACGGTCTGCGTTTGTTACCTCGTGGAGTCTATACAGGAGGACTGGACAGAGATCCCAAATGAAGCTCTCTCAGCTCTCAGCCCTCCTAAACCACCTCTGGAACTGTTTTCCAGCTCTGGGCTGGCAGATGGCTCCTTGATGTCGGGCAGACGACCCAAGTGCCTGGCTCTCTGAAGGGTTGATAGTGGAGGTGCAATGTCCAAGCTGATGCTAACCTGAATCCATCCATGGAGGTGGGAGAGGGGGAGCTGTGCCTTGTAAGTGTTCCCAGAGCAACCCTGGGATTGACACCAAGTCTAAATCCCTTTTCCAGGCTTTTCTGTGGCAGAGTTTGTCAATAACCCTGTAAGGACTCTGATGTTTCCAGAGACTTTTGTGTGTCAGAGCCAGAACTGCTCTGGGTATTCCCTTTCTGCTCCACAAGGGCCACCTCTGTCAGCCCGATTATCTCGGAGGGGTTAAGCTCCCTGCGGGAGATGCTGATTTCATTACAACCCCGGGCTATAAACACTGCGTGCTGTGCTGCGGCACTGGCGGATCGCTGGGTGTTATTGGCAGATGGAGAAGCCTGCGTGGGCCAGGAGATCAATTCAGCCCCTCGCTCCCTGCCAGCAAGTGAGTTATCTCCAGCTCAAGTGATTTTTATTTCGCTCCTTAATCTCATTTGTAACTGCGATCCCCGATGACACACGTCTGAAGCCTTGGCTTGCAGCACAACGTTGCTGAAATGGAGCTGGAAGGAGCTCCGAAGTCCATAAGCTGTTGTAAACATGGGCTTAAAATCATTCTTTGTTTTCTCCCCGTTTGGACTTATTTGGGCTGAGTGGGTGAATGAAAAGGGAGATGTTACCTTGGGGTTTGAAGGGGTTGAGGAAGGAAGGAACATGCCCTGTGCGAGGATGAGGAACCAGAATCCTGGTGAGAGCTGATTTCTTCTCCCACCTCTGTTGTTTCCCCACGTGCAGCTGAGTGGGTCACTTCTCACCTGCCGAAGATCTGCCCATGAGACGTTGCAAGGGTGATGGAGAGAATTGTTTTAGCTAAAAGCTGTTAAAACTCTTGTTGTAAACTCTTGGTGCTGAAATACTCTGCCATATCTTGAGGGGATTACATGGGGAGGAAGGATTCTGTGGAGCCTGGGCTTTCCTTAGCTTCACTCAAGGATGTGTTTAACTACAGAAGCTTATATCTAATTCTGCGTGGGTGAATGGATATTGAAAGTGCTACTTCCATCTTCAAAGATGTCTGAGTAATGCTTTGATCCCAGAGGGAGCTGTGAACACAGATCTAGTCTGGATCAAACGTGATTCCACCTCACCTGCAGCCCTGGGGTTGTCTTTGCTCAGGTGCAATTTTATTAAAACCAGAGGAGTGGTTCTGTGTCAGTTCAGGAGTTTTTGGTCTGGAGATGCGGCTGTTGGACACCGAGGCTAAATGACAGCCATGGAATCATCCGAGAATCCCAGGAGTCAATCCCAGGATGGGATTGGAAGGATAATTAAGATAATCAGGTTCCAACCCCCTGCCACAGGCAGGGACACCTTCTTCTAGCCCAGGTTGCTCCAAACCCCATCCAGCCTGGCCTTGGACCCTTCCAGGGATGTATCCATGGGTGCATCCCAGACAGGCCGGTGTGCGCAGCCCTGCAGTGTGGGATCTGCTCTGAGATCTCTCGGGAATGATGCGCAGAGAGGATCCTGCCTTGCCACAAGGAAGAGGGGCTGGGGGCAGGATTGTAATTTCCTGGGAAATCCCTCCCAGCCTTTCTCCGAATTCATGTGCAGATAGGGCTGGGAGATAACTTCCTCCGCCATCCCACTGCTAGGATTTCCTCAGAGCATGAGAAACAGCCTCTGCATCCCTCTGACCTTGCTCTAAATTTGTTTCCTTTTAAGCTGCTATTTAAAGGGAGGGGGGTGCAAGAGCAAGAAGGAAAGTTTGATTTCTTTAATGTTCATGGAAGCAGGCGATTGATAACACTTGCAAGGGCCAGGCAGGGAGCCAGAGGGATCCTGCTTCAGCCAGCTCTGCCAGCAGAGCTCAGCCTTGCTGGCTGGGGATGCAAAGCTCTGCTTGTTTACGGCCCCAGGCCACCCTTCGAGATGCTCTTGCCAATCCCTTCAGGCTGGAGGGGGCGTTGTGCGCGGAGCTGGATGATCTGAACGAACGCTCACCAGGGACCACCAGCTTCAGGGTCCTTTCCAAGGGCTGCAGGCAGACGCCTTCCCTGCTGGGAGGCACAAGGATTAACTCCTTCCACCGTGGCTGCTGCTCTCATGACAGCTCTGGCTTCAGGCAAAGTGCTGGGATTTGGCTTTTTCTTTGTAAGACAAGAGGAGAAATGCATTGAGGGGGGGAAAAAAAAATCAGTGTTGCCTTTTTATTTGTGAGTAGAAAATAGTTCTTATCATGGCTCTGGGAAACTATTGTTCTGATTTTTATAAATATGCTTGTATTCCCCTTGACTTTTTTCCTCTCCCTTCCCACTTGCTATCTCCTCTGCTGTGTGCCCTTGGCTGCTTCCCAGACTCTTCTTGATGCAAAAGGAGATAAGCTCGTACAAGTTATAAACCTCGGAGGTGCTGCACATCTCACACTCCCCTAAATCAAATCCTTGCCTGGAAACTCCCACACGTTCAGAGTGAAGCCCCGTGATTCCCGCTGGGACAGAAACCATCCCAGCCACCTTCTCTCCGGGGTGGAGGTTTGTGGATGAACCTGGAGCTGGGAATCTCGTGTTCCCTGCCAGTGAACAAAGCCTGGGTAAGCTTCCTGACATCTGCTCCTGGCCAGGTGCCCTTTCCAGCAGCCGGCATTGTGCTGGGCAAGGCCTGCAGGTCAGAGGGGAACAGGGATCAAGAGCCCCCAGGAATAACAAGATTTTCAACAGCGATAAGAAATTTGGGCGGAGCAGGTAGATTTTCAGTGGTTTGGAAAGTGAAAATCCCAATGCCTTTATGGGGTTTTGAAGGCACTTTTTCTGCAATGCTGTGGACCAGTGATAGGGGAGGGGGGAGAAACTTCAAGGGTATTTGGAAAACAGGAGGGAAAAATCCCTGGCCATGCTCTTTTCAAGCACTGGCCCCAAGGATTCAATTTTATTCTTCCGGTGACTCACAGCGTGACATTGGCTCTGCTCTCCTTCCTTGGAAAGGAAGTAAGGAAGGCTAGCAATCCATCTTCGGTATACTCTAACATCACATATCGTGTTCCCTTGTGCAGAGTGGAAGGGTTGGAAGGTGCTGTGCACAAGCCAAGCAGGCTCAGGGGGTGTAAATCTCTGTGATGGGATGAGGTTTCCAAGAATCCCTCGATTTTTGTGGATTTGTGATTCCCTTCGCTGTCCATCAGCGCGCTGCAAGGCTTGATCCAGCCACTCTTTATCATCCACATGAGGGAAGATGGGAAGCACCTTCAGGGCAGCTTTGGGGGACTTTGCAGGCAGTGGAAGCATTTGGGCTCCCGGAAGACCTCGTGCGCCCTTTGCAGCGTGTGGAGAGTGCCAGGACCGGGGGAAGGAGCCAGAGCAGGCAGGGATGGGCTGGGAGGGCTGGGCAGGGGGTGTTTGATCCCTTGCCGTGCTAACCCAGCTGCGAGGAGGAGGGGATGAGCAGCGGAGAGAGGGGCAGGAGCAAGAGGAGAAGGAGGAGGAGGAGGAGGAGGAGGAGGAGGGGGCACAGCCGCTGTCACCCCGCGGTGCCTGCTCTGTGTTAAGGGAGGCGAGGAGCGCTCCCGCCGCTGCTCGGCTCTCCCGCAGGGCTCTGCCTCGCCTTAAAAGCGGCACAAATCTAAATCCCTGCGCAACTTCAAAGTAACTCAGGGAAGATTAGGCTCTCCCTGAGCCAGGCAGCAGATGAGCCAGGGGGAGGAGGGATTTTGAGGTTCGAGTGCTGCTGAGGACCCTGAAGCTCGCTCTCTCTGGGGAGCAGGAGGGGCTTGACCCCTCTGCCTTGGAGATGCTCGCAGCAGATCAGGACCTTGTTGTTCCCTGTTTCTATTTCCCAAGCTGCTGGCTCTTATTTCCCTTCGAACTCCCTGCTCCTCTTCATTAGCAGCTCTCAGCAGCGCAAAGGAACCGTACTCAGAAGTATGAGTTCATCTCCTAAAACTTTGTACTGGTGCCAGCGGGTCAGTCACTTTGCAAAAAGAAACTTCCCTCGGAGAAACTCTATCCCTTTGGAGAAAAGGCCAACAAGCCAGAAAAACAAACTCTCAAAAACACTGCCTTCAAAAACACTCCTTAACTTGAATCTTTTTCTGGCATCACCCAGTGGGATGGGTGTTGGGAACAGCAGAGCATCCTGTGCTCTGGCAGCTCTGCCAGTGACCTACAAACCTGCTTCTGGTGCGTGACTGAACCTGGCCACCCCTACAAAGCATGGCCAGAGGTTGCTGGGAGAGGTAAATCAAAGTTTTGCACGGTTCCTGCCCTGCTAGGAAAGCACAAGTGCTGTGTAAGTTATTGACCACCTCTATCCACGTCTTGGCTGCTCTTGGCTTTGGGCTGAGGGCCGGCTGGAGAGGCTGGTGGCTACCACAGGATTGTTGCCACTAGAAGGGGTTGTGTGGAATTCTGGCCATTTCCACTTTTTCCAGGAGCAGGATTCTCCAGGGAATGTCAGGCTGTGGAAGAAGCAGCAGATCCAGCTGACACTGAGCACATCCAGGTCTCACAGCAGTTCCAGGTGGAGCTTTCAAGGTCTCCCTTTGATCACGCCATGATGATGTTCAGAGCCAGAGCCTCCTTGGAAGGAGCTGGATTTTCATCTTGCTCCTCTTGCAGTCGCTGAACCCTCTGAGGAACAGCGCAGCCTGGCTAACACTGAGTTTAAAATCCAGTGCCTCCACATCTCAAACCACCCAGATCCCAAATCCCAGTTTCTTCTACCGCGTGTCCCTTTATTTCCTCACAAAGTCCTCTTTCTGTTGGAAAAGATTTTTCCCACTGAGCAGCAGCGAAGGCAGCTGAAATGTGTTATTCCTGTAGTGAAATAATGTTCTCCTAATCTCAACATCTTTTTTTAAAGCATGTCCACATGTAGTGCACTTCCAGAGCAACTCAAGTTCCAGGCACAGCTGCAGGGAGCACTGAGAAAGGTTTAACTCCATGATCTTGGAGGTCTTTTCCAGCCTTAATTATTCTATAAGTGCTGGCATGCTTCAGTCCTGCTCCTCTCTGTGCTGGACAGTGTAAGAAACTAAACCAACTTGCCTGTCCCGGTGCTTGAGTGGTTTTTATTTGTGTTTTTTGGTTACTTCCTTCTTGTTTTCCTGAACAGAAGCCAACCTGGGAAGAAGGAGGGGCAAAATGGAAAGGAAGTGTCCTTAGAATGGCAGCACTTTCCCGTGGGTTGAGCGCTCTGGCTGCATCAGAAAATCCCTGCCTCGGAAGTGTGGGAGACCCAGAGCAGCTGCAGGTCGGGGGGCTCAGACAGGGAGATGTTCCTTGGATTTCCAACTGCTGGATGAGGATTTGGGCAAAGGTGGAGAGGCACTTTCTGCTTTTAAGGCCGGTGACTTTCAGCCAAGTCTCCTTTGAGCTCCCCCCTCAATCCTTTCTCTCCTCCACACGCACTGGTCTGAGCCACACCGACAGAATTGTTCTGGGTTGAGCTTCTCGTGGGTAACAAGGAGGGGATTCCTGGTTTTGGGCTTGGGACCAGGACCTGCCAGTAGCCAAGGTGGAAATCCAGACTTCAGGAGTCAGTCATTGTCGGCATCCCTGCTGATGCTCTTTCCTTGTTTTCCGTGCTTCCTTTGGTGGGATATCCATAGGGATAATTGTCTGTGGAATCTGAAATGGTCCCCGATATTCTTCCCTGATAAAATCTGGCCACAGCCATGGCCGAGGGCTGGGACGTGAGGCCACATCGTTGGGCTGCTGCAATTATTAGCTGGTCACTCTACTAATGACAAATTCAATGAAGCACCAACGGATTGGTCTGACATATTCCCAGTAAGAAATAACTCCTTTGGATTCCTCAGCTGCTTCTGAACTGGACAATCACCATGATGCCATTTCCAGCTGCCCTGGGCTCTGGATAAAGGAGGATAAATCCCAACAGGTCCATCCTCAAGCTGTGAAAATGAGTCCTTTACTGTGCTCAATACGTTGAACTATCCAGTGTTTTTCTTCCAGATAACTACTCTGGATCAGCCTTATCTACTCACTCGTGAATTGTAGCCTGTAAAGCAGCCATAAAAAACAACAGGGAACACGGATTTGATCCAGCATGTCCATTTATTTTTCCCCACAGGCAGAGATGAAGATGCAGCGATCTGGGAAGCGCGCAGCACGTGCTGCTGTTTTGAGCCCAAGTAGACTTTTAGTGTCAGCCCTTATCCCCTGCTCCCTTCAGGCTCTGAGGCTGATGCTGTACATCACAATCACACTTGAATCTGTAGGGTACCACCTCATTTGTCAGCTGCCACAAAGCGTTTTTACTGTCAGCCAGCACAAGGTCCATACTCAAGGCATGATCAAACCTTGGACAGAGCGTGAGCAACAGCTCCAGTGAATATTCCTGTCAGAACATGGATTAGAATCTTCTCTAAAGCACCTCCTGCCAAGGGTCTGATGTCATCTGTCTTCTCGAGGCAGGGAAATGGTGTGAATTCAATTTTTGTGATGAACAAATCCCTTTCTGTGAGCGCACTCAGGCTTGAGACCAAGAATTCATCTGATTCGTTTTTTCCCTTCTCCCCTTCCCCCATCCCCACCCTGATGAGGTCGATGCTGGCCTTTGCTGGGGCTGTAGAGCACGGGAGGAGAGGCTGGTTTATGTCATGACAGCCTCTCCATGGACAAAACTCTTTGGAACAGCAAGGACCAGGCTCAAGAGTGAAATCAGGAATTTGGAACATTGAAAGTTAAGAACAACTGGAGGATATGGGGGAATCCCATCACTCTTATCCTGTAGTGGGCATAAGCACCCAGTTTGGACTGGTACCAAGAACTGAGGGAAGATAATCCTGCTCAGGTTAGGCTGCACCTCAGGCTTTGCTCTAAAACCACCTGGCAGGGGTGTCGCCATTGTTTTCCATGGAAGTTCATATCAGTGCCTCCAGCCCTACTGGACCTCTCTCTCAAGGCCCGCATCGACACCTGAAACCACAGGGAAAAAGCTTCAATCCCAACCAAAGTTCATTGCTTGGTCTCATGAGCTCAGAATTATGGACCAAGTTGAAGACAAAAGTGGATTTAATTTAAATCACACCCAGCTCTTTGTACTGTGGAGTGGAAGGCAGAACGTGTGGGTTGATGGTGACCTCCCTGAGATCCCCCTGCCAGCAACCAAATCAGGTTTCTCTGTGTGCCCACATCGTCACACCCACCTGAGAGATTTTCCCAGGAGCTTGGGCATGACTTTCCTGTAAAGCTCGTCAGCTCCGTGGGTTTTATTCCTCTTTGGGAACAAAAAAAGTGTTGATTTAATGCATGTTGCTTTTATATTGTTTGTCACCTTTTATCCCCTTGGTATTTTACTCTCTTGCATTTTGGGGTGTGAATTAGGCAGAATTTCCAGCTGACAAACTTCTCCTGAGCTTTCTTGGGAACACAGCTCATGCTGTCCCATCCAAGATGGTTTAAACCCCGTGGCTCCAGCACGGTTGGAGAGTGAGCTCACATGAGGATCTCCCCAGCTCCTTGGAAGGAATTTGCAGCTCATTTGTGCTTCTGTAAAGAACTCTCCTGATTTACGTCCGCCCTGGACATGAACTACAGCCTCCCTGAGCGTCAGGAGATGCCCAGAGTTGATGATGCTTCCAAGGAAAACCTGGCTCCCAGCAGCACAACCTCTGGCACAGCCTCGCTCAGGGGACAGGCACGGCCTCCCCCAGAGCTCAGGGCTGTAATCCCCAGCTCACAGCGCAGTTTGATGACAGCCCTTGAGGATGGATTTAAAATCTCTTCTGAAGGGGTGTTGCCAAATATTAAGAACCAGTTTTCGGTGTTTGGTCCCCGTCTCCTCGCTGAAAAGGTTTAACAGGACTGGGATCGTTGCTGAAATCTCAGTGAGAGTTGCTGAAACACAACCAAAAGAACCTTTTATAAAATAATCCCCCTGTCTTCATTCTGTCACTGCTACCAAGGTGAATAAAGGCAGGAATTTAGGCCTTGATTCAGCAAAGCACTTAAATGAGTGCTCACATTTTGGTAAGCACACTTGCCATGGGCAGAGTCTGTTCCAAAGTGGTCTTTCCAAAGGATTATTAGGTTGTTTTTTTTAGGATATACCTTTCAAAAGAAACTCCTCCTCCCATAGTGTTTAGCCATCAATCTGTGCCTTCTGCAACAGAGCAAGGTCCAGAAATGCAATGTAAGGAAAGATAAGTGGATTTTGGGAAAGCCTTTACTGAAAATGGATGATTTTTTTCATATGGGAATCTTGAGTATTTTGCTATATAGACTGAAATTGGAGATGTGGCTTGACACAATAACCAAGATATTGCAGGGAATTGAAAGCATTTTTGCCAAACTTTCAGCTTGGATAATGTTAATCTAGAAACGGATAAGATGAGTTAAATGAGAGTAGAGGGATAGAAATAGAATTAAGGAAAAAGAGGCAGTGCCTAAATGAAATCTTTTATTCCTTGACTGCCCAACCCACGACTCCCCAAACTCCCGTCACACGTGGTGGCTACTCCACCAGCTCGGTGCAGTGTGGGGTCTGAGGAAGCAGCTCATGAGGAACTGCAGAGTAACTGGGGATGAAGCAATGTTATTTGTCATAATAATTACTAATCCCTTAAGAAAGCAGAACAATGTTTGGGTTGGATGTACGGAAAGATTAAAATTTCAGCCCGCACTTGAGTTTAATTCTTTTGATTGCAAGTTGTTCGTGTTTAGAAGCCCAGAGGACGCCCAAAACTTGTCCTTTAGCAGACCCTTCCCCAGCTGAACACCCACCCAACCCTTGGAGGGAATGCCCTCATCGGAAACAGATAATCCTTCCCCAAACAATCCCTTCCTTTCCTTCTTTTCCTCTCTCTCCAGGCCTGGCTCTGTGCTATCCTGCCCTATTGTGTTACATTATCATATCAAGTCGTGGCATGGCACGAAGCAGCTTAATGTGGTGAAGGAATGCAGCTCTCTCTGCAGTAATCCCTGTCAGCTTTGCTTCCCGGAGCCTCTTCCATGGATTTTGGGAGAGGCGCGACCCATCAAAGCTTCTCATTTTCATATCTACCTGGTGTCGCGTTGCCTAACCCCGCCGGAAAACCCATGTGTGCCGTATCAAAGAGCAGCCCCGATTCCCAGAATTGTTTTTGTTGGATCATCAATGCCCTGCCTGCAGCCGGAGGAACGGCTTATCCGAAATTTTCCCTTTCCAGAGATCTGAAATGTGTCAGAGAGCTGCAGTGCCTCGATCCTCGTCCTGTCCCCGTTGCGTCTGACAGTGGAGGTGGGATCCTTCATGAAAACCTGGGTGGTTTGCAAAAACTTTACCCACTTTCAGTCCCTATAAAGAAGAGGGAAAGAAGCACCCATGAGGTTTTTTCCTTAGGTCAGTTTCTCCCATAAACAATTCTCTTCTACTCTAATCGCACAGGAATTCCAGTGACATCTTTACTTCCCAGTAAAGTGCACGGGGAGGAATTCCTTATGTAACTTCCCTGCCTGAGTTGCATAAAGATTCGCGCTGCCAAGAAAGTGAGTGCATTTTGCACACATTTAGATCAGTTTATATGGCTTTTATTTCCCTCGTTGGACCTGTTATCGCATTTCATCCTCAAAAGTGGTTGGACTTCTCCTCATTTCTCCCCTTGGTGGTAGGGATGGTAACAGGAGAAGAGTACATTCTATTCTGGGTTATTTTTAGGTCTAAAATCAGAACATTTGAAGTCCTAGCCCAAGTGGATGAAACAGTTCAGAGGAAAGCAGGTCCCATTTCTGTGTTGTTTGTGCAGCATCAGGGTCCTGGCAGATAACTGCGAGCGTTGTGTTAATGCAGACGGTGACAAAAGGTGTTTGTTCTGCCCTCTTCGAACATCTCAAAGCTTTGCCAAAATCCCCATTTCTAAGAAAGCTGGGATATCAGATTTAAAACTTCTAGATGGAGAAAGCTGGGGCTGAAGGAGGTAAATTAAGGTCAGCTTAGAGAAGGGAGAGAGCCACGAGCTGCTGAGCTGTGTGTGAACGTCCAACCCGAGATTCCTGTCTGGATAAAGATCCTGCCCTCGGAAGAGACTTCTCTGAATTAATCCTACAGGATGTTCTGAATTATTCCTCATCCCGGAGTGGATCTGTGGGTGAAGCATTCAACCTGTGCTGTCGGAAGAGCAGGAGGTGCTTTCCAGGTGCAGGAAGACTCTCATCTGTCTTTGGTTTTAAATTCAGTTTTTCAGCTGCATGGAACCATAGATTCACCCACACAAATCCCTCGAGGTACTGCTTCGGGATGGGTTCTGCAGACCCATTCCGGTCCTTCCAGTGGGAAATTGATAAAAGTCTCCCTCTTTGGCTCTGTTTGTCCCCAGGGTAAATAGGTCCAGTGCCACGGAGCCAGAATGGTGATGGGGACTGGAGGAGAACTGGGTTTGGAAAGGAGTGAGCTCAGATCCCACCTGCTGCACAGCCAGATGGGATTTCCACGTTGCTGGAGCCCGGCTCAGAGAAAGCCACCTGTAGAAAACCTGGATCTGCTGCTCCTGGGCCCCAGTTCAACAGAGAAACTCCAAGAGAATTTCTTTGCTAGGTTTATGGACATTTCTTGGCAACCCCGTGACATCAAACACCCGGATTTATTTTTTTTTTCCCCCGGAATAATTCCCCCTGGAATAACATCAGCCCAAGTCTTTCAAGCCTTCAAGGCAATTTAGGTTGCAGTTGCCTGCAGAGCAACAAACACTCAGCACTCTCCTTCCTGCAGCAGCTTTTCCCGGACAGGGAGCGGGGTGAGCCCAATCCCGCGCACGTGGGAACGTGTGCAGGGGACAGAGGTGTGCAGGACTGGGCTGCTGAGGGCCAGCAGCTGAAGTCATGCCTGTGGTATCACAGATATGAGAGCCCAAAACTGTTTCAAGGGTTTCCAAGCCAAACACTCGAGCACATTTCGTAGCCTTTGAAATCCATCTGGCCAAAAGCTCCTGACAGTGTGATCTATGAGGCTGTGCAATGGTTTCCCCAGGGAAGTGTTGGAAGGGCTATCATTCGAGTCATTTAGTGCTGAGGGGAATATACCACGGGGAACAATCCCTCATTAGCTGGACTAATGGATCTTTCTGCTTCAAATGCTGGTGTTCCTACAAAAAAAGATGCCTTCACTTCTCCTTGTTCTTCCATATGCTCAAATTGGCAGGGATGTGGGGCTGTTGGCCACATTTTGTAGCTTTTGTTTATAAGGCACATAAATTTATCAGAGGAGGGGAGTTTCATGTGTCAGGCAAAGTGTGGAGTGTCAAGAGCAATCTGAAGGAGAGAGTCCTGGGGATAAATGAAAGGCACATCCGTTATTTGCTAAAACGCAGGGAGGCATGTGGGTCCTCCCTGAGGAGCTCTGAGCAAGTTTCAGGGGATGAAGATGCCGGATCTGGGTGGAACTGAGCCTTGAGCTCACCAGTCACCCAAGGATAGCAACCATCAGGGCTTGGCTGGTGGATTTCTGGGACATCTCATCCTCCGTTCAGATTTTTCCCATAACACAATTTCCGATAAAACGATTCCAACCTGTCCTTTTCTTCGTGTGCTGTTTCAGATCAGTCATTTTCATGCTCTGGATGTGGAAGGATCCCAGCTCTGGTCCTCTGGGAACACCAGCATGGTGACTTTGAGGACCACCTGTCTTTTGGATGACAACAGCTTCCTTCTCTCACGGTCTTCCTGTGTAACCCTGGGAATGCCACTTGGATCTTTGGGATCACTTACTCCAAGGTGCAATTTAACAGTCCCAGCAGGCTGGATCATCACCAGCTTCGCCTTATCTATGGAGAAACCTTCCCAAAGTTTATTACTAAGACCTAGGATGGGTATTATGGCCTTTCTCCTAAGGAATGCATAAGTTTTCCAAGATCTGGTCACTCCAGAGAGCACCAACCCGCTCATTGCTCCCTTGACTTTACCCGTCGTAGGTGCCCCAGTGGCAGTGTGGCCTTTCAGAGGACAGGAGGTAACACTGACATCACTCCAGGATTTGCAGTTGATATTTTTTGACTATTTTTTTTGCTTCACAAAGTCTTGAATGTCTTCCAGCAAATGATGATTTTCCCTTCTGTGCTTCTTTTTTTAACAGTAGATTTTCCAAGTGGACAATCCCAAAGGTGGCCGGCTTCACGGGCGGGAAAAAGAAAGGAGTCATAGAGATATTTTAAATGCGACGCGAATTTTATGCCAAAAAGCGTCTTTTCCATATTTATAAGCCCCTGTCATCCCCTCTCCCTCCGCCTCCTCCTGCTTAAAAGGAAACTCCATTACAAAGGCAGGAAAGAACATCAAACAAACCTCGCTTGGCAGCCATGTCTATATGTGAAATTACTGTCAGAGTACAAAGGAAGACTCAAGATTTAGAAGGTAACATGTGACAAGAGAATGCCGTCCTTCTCAATGTCTTTACCTTTTGTTGGTGAGAACTGGGAAGGGGTTGGTGCTGGTGCTTTTTTTGTTTTGAGAAGGGCCGTGCCAATTATAGAAAGACACAAATCACCGCGAAAGCCCCGCGGGCTGGGGGCGACTTGGCTCGCTGGGAGCCCCCGATCCCGGCGGTGACTCCAGCCAGGGTTGTGTGGGCACGTGCTCACCCTCAGCTCCATCCTTCAGGGCCACCCGAGGAGCAGCCGTGGTGTTTGATCCCACAAAGCTTTGATGGAGCCACTTTGGAGCTGCTGGGGGCTCTGGATGCCCTCAGCTCCCCCTGGGGTAGGGCAGAATGTGTTTGGTTGAAGTGACCCCGTGTGCTTTCCGTGCAGCCTTCAGCAAATGGCTTTTAGCAAATATGTTTCACTTCACTAGGGGAGCAAATTAAGGGCTTGTAGTCATTCCTGCTCTGGAATGGAAGTTATTCCTGCTGTGTGGCTGGAAATTAATTAATGGGTCAGTGCAGCCGCAGTCTTGACGTAGATCTTTGTCTCATCTCTCTCTTCATCTTGGAGAGTCTCTTTATTGGCTCTATTCTTATCCATGCTCTTGCAGTCCTGCTTTTTATGCCAAGGCAATACTCGTTTTCCACGTTTACCGAGCGCTGCAGGAGAGCAGGGCATAGAAGGCAGAGGAGTAGCACAAGCTGCAGGTCCCCAGCCCCAACACGTGGGACAGGAGACATCGAACCTGCTGCCCTGACCACACTTGGCTGCTTGGGCTCTGCCCACAAATTCAGATATTCAGGTGAGAAGTAGATATTCAGGTGTAGTGACGGGGTTTGTGATTAAAAAATCACCAAAGCATGGACTTGGCCGCCTCGTTTGGGTGTCACCCTGTGGACTGCCGCATCTGCCCTGTTTCTCCTCCACCCCACAGTCTCAAATGCAAGTTAAGCTGAGAACAATTCCCAGCTCCAAACCTAAACTTGTTTTCCACTTCAGTATTTATGGAATATTTGTATCTTTGACCTGCTTCTTGTCCTGTGTGGTACTGTGGTCCATCCCCTCCCAGTCCCCTGTGCCAGGACTTCTGCAGGAGAAGCTGGTTCATACCTGGTGTGGCTTGTTAAGGTGTGAATCTCTCCCCTTTGTTCTTTGAAGGAGCATTTTTTTTCCTAAAAGCCAGGCTTAATGCAAGAGACACTTTTAATCCCTCTCAGTTTTGAAAGCTGTTGAACTTACCCGCTGTAATTCAAACATTAATTTAACTTTTCAAAGAATGGGAGCTTTCTTTTTTGGCTGTCGCTGCAGTGTGGGTGCTACAAGGCCTTTCCTCCTTTATTTTAGGGATGGAGGCATTGTTTGCTTGAGTTTTTTTTTTTAAATACAGAGTTGATCACAAGCTGCAAGTGACATTTGCTGACCTCAGGCCAGGCATTCAGAAGCACCACACTGGCTGTGTCTGGCATCTTTGGGAAGAATCATTCCTCTTCCTCCTCCTTTGAGAACAATAAAATTGAGCCTTTTTCATTTTCCCTCACAGGCAAAAAAACCCCTTTAAAAATCTGTGTGGGGAGGCACATCTGCAAACCTGGTTTACAGCCCCTTTTCAGTGTCATCTGAAGTTTTTTTCAATGAGGTGCAAGAAGTGGCTGAGAGCAGGGGGAAGGGAGAAAAACTCAACTCTGTGTGCACACACTCACACACAAGATGGAGACACTGGTTAGCAACATAAACAAAAGGTGGGTGGTAACCCCCGAGCTTTTTTTTTTTTGACAGCCAGTGGTGGCAGTGATGAATTTGTGAAGTTATCTAATTTTCCACTGTTTTAATTAGAGGCCTGGGCTATGAGACCTAACAGCTGGGTTCTTTGTACTGCTTTCTGTTGCCTGACAGAGAAAAATTTCTACTGTATCTTCAGCCAAGCTTTCAGTCTGACCTGAGCAAATGAAACTTCTGGGACTCATAAACTGTGGTTTCTGGGCAGATTGCTTTTTGAACTGCTCCTTAGCCCTCCTAACATGCGAAGAACACAAAGGCTCACCAAGTGAACTCCCTTTGTACTCCAGAGCTAATGGGGATGCTCATTAAAGAGGTAGGAGGAGAGCAGGAGGGGAGGGAAGGACTCTCCCTGGCATATTAGAGGACTTATCAAGTGTAAAGTTTCTCCTGATCGGCCACAGCGGAGTTGGGGCTGGTTGGGAAGTTGTAAAGCTCGCTCAAGCCCGTGGAAGACAATGGCTTTGGTTGCAAAGCGCGACCAGTTGAGCAACTTAATTTATGACTCGGCTCCTGCCAAGTGATTTTTAAAGCTTTACATTAGACTGGATGTGCATCACAGTTCGTCACCCCTCTGCTTCTCGAGGCATGCACTGTAACCACTTTCCTTCACCAGAATCCAGAAGGAAAAAAACGTGGGAGGAATTTTTAGACCTGAATTCAGCCCAGTCTAAAGTCTTTGCTTAAATCCCATTGGAGTCAAAGGAATTAAGCAAGGCTTTGACTTAAAGCATATACTTAATTGCTTTGCTGAATCAGAGCCCATATTCTGATTTTCTTCCTCAGGAGCTCCTCAGAGTCAGAAATGTGTTTTCATCCTCCAAAGGCCATCGCCCCCTCTTTCCCCACCTGCTCAGCTGTGGCAGATTTCCTTGGGGCTGTTTTGCTGCAGGAGTCAAAGGGACTCGGTGATGACAAGGCCACTCAAGCCAACGCAATTTCAATAAACCAGAAAGTCATTTGATTTGCAAGGAGCTCACCGAAAATAGTTTTTCTGCGAACGCAGCTGAGTAATGACCCATCACTCAAGCAGTTGTGAAAGGAGAGCCCTTTACAACTCAGGGGTGAAGAATGGTGCCTTTAATAGCCACGACTGCAGGCCTGGCTTGGACAAAAATTTAAGGCATGTCCAAGTGCTGCAGCAGATGGATTGTGCAGCACAGGGAGGGATTTCAGGCTTCCCACCCTCCACACCAGGGGTAGGACCACTGTCTGCTGCAGCACTGCATCCCCACCAACTCCAGGAGCAAGGGAAGGGGACGGACGGGCAGCTCTTGCTCAGATCCACGGCCAGAGCGCAGCAAAGCAACCACCCAAATAAACTTGGAAGCTGGGAGAGATTTTCCTTCTTGGATGGAGCAGTGTCTGGACTTCATCCATCCATTCTCCTTCACCCTTGAGACAGCTAACCGAAAACGACAGTGAACTTGGTCAAAGACTATGGTGGAGCATGGTTTTGGCCATAAATATCAGTTCAAAATTCCTACCAAAGCCCAACTACTTCCAATAAAAACCTTCATTCCATTCTGATAAGAAGTGGGTCTTCGTGGCAGCATGGTCCTACTCCAATCTGATGCCCTCCCAGTGGTTTGCTCCACAAGTTTGGATCCGGTGGTATTGGATGAATCCATCGCTACGGAATGAATTCAGGCCTGCAGTGTGTGAGGAGTGAGAAGGGAGACCACGGTGCTGCTCTCATGGCAAAGCTCCATCTCCCTGATGGGCAGGGACCACTCCTGGCACACCCTGACCGCTGCTTTCCCCTGCATGCAAAAAGAGAGGGTGGGAGACATCCCCTTGTGGCCTTCCCCATTTATCCTTGGGTGGATTCTCCCACGGAAAAGTGGAAACTTCATCTCCGCCCAGTTCAGAAAAGTCGCAACTCCCTCTTTTATGGACTCTGGCTCTGCTGGGCGAAAGTTCTTGGGTTTTGCCCTCATGACTCTGGATTTGTCCCTCGTCTGTTGGGTGCGGTCTGGGCACAGCAGTGCCCATGTGGAGAAGTCTTTGGGGAGAAGTCAGGAACTCTGCCTGTCCTGAGGCTAATTAATGGGACAGTGCTGAGTGCATTTTAATGGAGGCCACTCTGTCGCCCCATGTGGAAACATCTGTGCTTTTCTCTGGGATGAAGTGACGGCTGACATTAAGCAGTTTGCAAGTCCCAGGTGCCGAAAGTCCAACTAAGATGGGACTTAAGCCAAATTCAGGTTGCATTCCAGGCTGTGATGAAAGGGAATTTTGAAACGTTCGACTTCCCCGCAGAGCAGAAATTCCATTTCCCAATCAGCCCTAAATAATCATTTAAAGATGGACTCTAAATTGGGATTGTTTTAATGTGTCATCTTGCTTTTAATTGCTTCGGGTTCTGAGTAAATGTTATCAGACCATCAGAGCCTGAGGATGAAGCAAGAGCCGGGTGGTGATTCAGATGGAATCGCCTGTTGCCAAAGAGGAAGTCCTGGGACTGGGATGACTCCGTGGCTCGAGCAGAAGACAAGACAGTGAACTCTCTGTTTACAGTGGGCCACCGAAAGAATGGGATAATTGCAATTATCCCAGTGAAGCAGCGTTTTAATGACTGCTTCACTTAAAAAATACATATGTAAATCTCCGAGGAGGTGGAGAGGTGCCAATTTGTCCCGGCCAAGCTGGGGAGCTTTTATCTCCTTCAAAGAGCTGGCAGCTCAGCCGTGGCAGCAGAGTCCAGCATCGGGGCAGGCTGTGCTTGCTCAGCCCGTGAGTCACAGCACCAGCGTGCACAGACCACACCAACACTCAGCTCAGAGACCCATGGAGCAGAAAAGAGATGAGTATTTCTGGTTTTCCTTCTAATAATCTCTGCTGATGGCTCCGGAAATGGAATTTTTTTGCGCAACAAGCTGAATTCAGCTGTAGGAGTTTCATCGGGGGAGATGCTGAGCTGTGGGTGCTTCTCATCCACTGCAGTGGGTGGTGAACTCTCCTTTTGCCACCCTGTTTTTTACCTGCTTCCCCATTCCAGTGGGTTTCCTCTCCAGGGTACATGTGCTCCATCCTCCCTGGGATGAAGTGATCCCATATTTATCCTGTCAGTCCAAGATCCTCAACTCTGTGCTCTAAAGAATCTCTGTATTTGGAAAGGAAAACTTCACTTATACTTTGTTATAATTCCACCCTCTCCAAAGCCCCTGATGCTGAATTTCTGAAGAGGCCCAAGGAATCAGGAGCCCGCAGCCACTGGGTTGGAGTTTTTGAGCCCTTTAAGGACATTTGAGTGGAATATTCTTTGTCTAACATGTGGTCAGAGGTATCCAAAGGATCAACAACATGTTGAGAAATCAAGATTCTTGAAGGGATAAGACCTCCCCATCCAAATTCTGGCCAGATTCTGTGCTGTGAGTAAGTGAACAGGAGCCGTGCTCTTAACGCTGAATTTATTGGTCTTTGTGTTTCAAGGTCTGCAGTAATTACCATCATGTGACGGGGGTTCACAGACTTGGGAATGTTACACGTCCCACTATCTGCTGTGGGAGTGCTCATACACACAGCCCAAAAACGCGCAGAAACCACAGATTTATGAGATCAGGCTTTTTAAGCGTGCCTCTGTCCGAGGAATAGGAGTTTCTAAATCACTCCCACTCTCCCTTCTTCCCGACATATTGGATTGGCTTTGCTGAAGCTGCTGCATGATAATAATCGCTGGATTTCATCAAATATGTTTGGAGGGGGTTGGAGATTTGTCGTGTCGGCTTTGTATTCCTCCTCTCTTCCCCGCTTGTGGAAGGGAGGAAGGGAGCAGCCACCTCTGGGTGTTCGCCAGGCCAAGAGGATGGATCAACACACGTTGGGGAGCATGGAAGCTCTCCCTGAAATATCCTAAAACCACTTAAAATCTCTGGCTGAGCTCTGGTTCACTCATTTCACCCATGGTTAGCATCCCACTCCCACATTTAAGAGTTTTCCCTCTGATTTCTTCGGGCCCAAAGGTGACCACGGTGTAGCTGGATGGGTCCCAAGGGGCAGATCTTCATGGAAATTGGGCAGAGATCCTCCAAATTTAACACTGTGTGGAAAATTTCTAGGAAAATTAAAGCCCACCCACCCAGAGCCTTCCAAATTAGTCCTGCAGCACTGGGGACCCACAAAAAAAACTTTGTCTGAGGTGAAATTCAAACTTTTTTTGTTCCCTAAATCAATAAACCTCTCCATTATTTGCAAAATCTGCATGAGAGGGTTCATCTTCTGCATTTTCTTTCAAAACAAGGCTTCCAAACGAAGGACAGTTTGACTCTGAAGATGAAATAAAAGATAGAAAAAAAATCACCATGGAGCATCCTGGTACCTCTACTCGAAGTACAAACTGTCTGCTACAAAATTTACTGGAAATACTGACTGAGCCCTACCTGTGGGTGCAAAGGGGTCTGTTCTGCTGGCAGTTTTTGGTTTAGGCTGCTCATATTTGACACAGGGTTTAAATGCTGGAGGTTGTTTATATTCGTTAGGGTGATTAACTGCCTGAGCAGGACTCGTGGTCAAAGCGAAGCCTGGCTCTGGGTGCTTCGTTTTGTGGAGTTTTGGGGGTGATGCTCGTGTGAGTGACATGTTCAGCTCCTATCTGTCCTCCCCTGACTCCTGTAATTAATCTGATATCCTTTCCCAGCCCTCACTGATTCATTCCTTCTGCATTTCTTCCTTGAGCTTGATCTGTGGAAAATAAAACCCCAAACTCCTGCTCGTCGGATTTTTACTCCGCTAACTCTCAGCCCTCAGGGATGCGTTTGATTTTCTCCATAGCATTGGGACGGCTTGGATGAATTGCAGCAATAGGCAGCAAAATTGGGAATTATCTCATCCTCATGTCAAAATACCGTGGATACAACAGCGTGGATTCATCTCGGTCATGGCAATCCTGCCTTGCTGCATTATTTCCATCCCTTCCCTTCCGCCGGGCCTGGGACGTGTCTGACCTGGCTGGGCCAGAAGCTGCCGTGGGAGTTTTGTTGGGCTCATTTTTCTGCTGAATCAATTAGTTAGGGACTCGATCAATCAATTAATTAGGGAGGAATTAATTAGGTGAACCCGTGAGCCGTTCCTATGGGTGAGTGAAAAGGAGCTGTACCCCCCCACCGCCAGGCATTACTGGGGCTCAGGTGTGAAACTAAAAAGCCACAGAGGGTTGTGCAGTGAATCTTCTTCTTCCTGGATGGTGCCTTTTGAAAAAATATCCAGTGGGTTGGGATTTTCCAGCTCTGCAGGGCAGAGCCGTGAGGGACCCTGGGGTTTGGCAGAGGTGGGAGGGAGCAGGGTGGCTCCTGTAACCAGTTCTAGTTTTAGAGCAGACTCACCCAATTTTCCTGCTAGAGAAGCTTGCAGGATACCGAACTTTGCACTAAATTGATGTATTTGCTGATAACTGAGTGTTTTAAAAGCTGAGTGGATCCTGGCTAACTGCCTGTCTCTTTTTTTTTTTTCCCTGGTTGGTTTTGTGGGGGGGAGATTGAGTTTTTGTTTTTGTTTTTAATTTGAACCTTTGATTTTGTAAAACTCCTTTCCGAAACTGCCAAACCTCTGTAAACGTCAATGCTCCGTTCCATTCAATTTGCAATTCCAAAGTTCCTATTCCACCTGCCACTGCGAGTTCACTTCCATTTTTACTGGAGCCTTTCAATTCTCCATAATTTTACCCCTCCTGAGGTTCTGTGCCTGGATGCATCACTTTGAGTTAAACACGGGAATATTTCTGCCGTGCACCTTCAGCAGAGAAACTTCCATCACTTCCGAGAAGAAACCCAGAACCAATTCCCTCCCTGTCCCTAGCCAAGACACATTTTCTGCCTATAGGACACCTGTCAAAGAGGAACAGACTTTTTAATAAAATAAACAAAAAATCATTTGGTGAGAAAACTCAGGGGAGAGAAAGAACCAGCCAAGTCCCGGATATCCTGGACAGCAGTTTTCATGCTTCCTTCAGCTGTCTTGAAGAAAAATGTCATCTCTTTCTGGCCAATTCCAGTTTTATTTTCAGCCTGAGGAATAGCTGGAGAGCATAGATGAAATTTTCTTTCTTGTCTAATGTAATCAAAGGCTTAGTGGACAAGGTAAATGATGGCACGAGCTGTAATTAAATGTTCCAGGGCTTGAGGTGTCCGACTGATCTGAATGTCAAGAGTGGCGTGAAAAATGAGCTGGAACATGGGCAACAGACCTGCACGGAGATGTTCCTTCTCTCCAGGAGGGACCAGGACGAACAGGGCACATTCCAACAGCCCCAAAACGTGGTGATGCTCAGACTGGGCTTCCGGAGGCTCGGGGAAGTTCAGGAAGGACTTTGGGCTCTGCTGGGACAATGCAGGAGGACGAGCTGAGCTCAGCTTTGTGGGCAGGGAAGTGCTGAGCCAGAGCTGGAGGATCAGCCCATGGCCTGGGCCGGGATTGTGGCTGAGGGAAGTCCTTGGCGTCCCAGGCAGAGTTTTGGCCTCATTTCTCTGTGCCTGGTCAGGTCCCCATTAACGAGCTTGATGAAAAGACCCTGTGAACTTGCCCTGGATCAAAACCGCAGCCATGCAGGGCTGGAAGTCTCTCTAATTACTTCTGACACTGAGCACGACCACTCGAGGGCTCATTTGCAGCCTGTTCCGAGGTCCCTGGCCCTGTGTCTCAAACCCGAACACCAAACGAGGCAGAAGATGGATGCAGGCAGGGTTAATCTGGTGTTTGCTGGGCACACTCTGCCCCTGGTTAGCTCCCACCTGGCTTTTTCATTCTGCCCTGACCTCAGCGTTCCCCTTTCCCCGCCTGCTGCTCTCTAAATAACGCCCACCCCTAAAACTACATCCTAAAAAAAAAAATAAAAATAAAAAATCCCAGGTTCCCTGCTCCTAATTCAGAAGCTCAGCTCAAATCAGGCAAAGAAATTGAAACGAAGACCAGAGCACTTTAGACAAAACTGAGTTGCTGCTTATTTTAATTCGCTGCAATTTTCCTGCGAGCGGCTCTGGGCGTTCTATTTGTGAAATTTTCGAGTGTGAAATTACCTTAGTGCTGGGAGGCAGAGGCCAGCGCTGGAGACTGTTTACCCACAAGTTAAGAAAATGTTTTTGCAGTTGGCCGATGTTCAGCCCCATGAATAATATTTTGCAGAGGATTTTGCTCCCTGATTAGCACAAAATGCTCCGTGCATGTCTAGGAGCCGCTTTCTGGTTGTTCCGCAGGTTTTTGAAATCCCTCCCGTTGCTCGGAATATTTGGATTTTCCTTGGCATCCAGGCAGGGCAGAAAGCAGGGACACCACGGAGGAGGCTGAATGGACAGAGGAGAAGTTGCTTTACCCTGGTTATGAGCAGGATGTGATCTCTGAATCAACTTTCTCACTTCTCAGAATGGATGAAAATATATTTAATTGCTCGTGGTTGGCTCACTGCTGAGCCTGGCTTTTCTTGAGCTTGAAACCCATCAGTGCTCAGCCTTTTCTGCCCCTCTCAGAAAGATTCGTGCTGCCTGAGCCTAATCCTGCTTTTATCCTGGGATAAATCAGCAATCCATCCCTCAGTTCAGTGGTTTTTCCACTGATTTGTCAGGATTCAAATTCGGGTGGGAATTTTGCANCTGAATCAACTTTCTCACTTCTCAGAATGGATGAAAATATATTTAATTGCTCGTGGTTGGCTCACTGCTGAGCCTGGCTTTTCTTGAGCTTGAAACCCATCAGTGCTCAGCCTTTTCTGCCCCTCTCAGAAAGATTCGTGCTGCCTGAGCCTAATCCTGCTTTTATCTTGGGATAAATCAGCAATCCATCCCTCAGTTCAGTGGTTTTTCCACTGATTTGTCAGGATTCAAATTCGGGTGGGAATTTTGCATCCTGTTTTTCTCACCATTGGAGAAAGGCTTTAGGCACCAATTTCAGGATTTTTTTACTGTTCTTGAACCCTTCAGAAATGGCTCCTGTACATCCAAGAGCCTTCAGGCCACCACCGAAGGTCGGTCAGGGTAAGTGCAGGTTTAGGACCATCATCACATGAAGATTTCACGGAATCACAGGATCATGGAATGGTTTGGGTTGGAAGGGACCTTAAAGCCCATCCCATTCCACCCCCTGCCGTGGTTTATATCCATAAAAACCCAAGGCAGGCTGGAGCAATGTGTGGATCAGGCTTCTATTCCTTGTTCTTATTTTATCCATCGCTCTTGAAGGGTAAAATATTTCCCTCTCTCTCAAGCAGGGAGGCTGGTCAGAAGATATCTCAATTTTATATCCTTCTAGGATAAAAATATTTACTTCTTCTGCTCAGAGATAATAACTTCCTGCTCTATTTTATGCTTTTCCCCCCATTCTCTGTATTTTTCTATCACCCAGTTTATCTTCTAGCTGAGAAATTTATGCTATTGCAATTATTAATCCCTGGGTTCCAGTGGAGTTGGTGATACCACAACTGAGGGAGCTGCACGTGGAAATTTTTGTGATATTTTCATTGAGGGAACCCAAAAGACATGAAGAAATCTCAGACTGAGAGTGATTTCAAGCTTTCTGAGCATCCCCAGTGTTATTTGCAGTAACAGAGGCATTTAATTTGTGGTTTAGGAGAATGAAGGCATTTTTTGGAGAGTGGTCAGATAAGAACAGTGAGAAATCAGCAGATCCAACATTTTCCTGCAGCAGCTTGAGTCCAAGGAAAATCAAACCGTTGTCAGTAAAATTCCCTATGGTTTTTTAACTTCCTTTACCTATATGAAGGGAAAGTAATCTCTGGGAAAATGGAATGACTGAGAAACTTGGATAAAAGGCATCAGAAGGCACTTGGGGATATGTTTAATTCTTCACCTTTAATAAGAAAAAAAAATGAAATTTCTAAGCGTTTTGACCAGATTTCTTTGAATTTTACACCGATCAACCCCGGAAGTGAATTATCGATGTGTTTATTGATCTATTTGTGATCTTTCCGTTTTTCCAGCAGCGTGCAAGGCATGCCTTGGGAAAATCCCTGCAGGAACTTTGGCCAGGGTGTCCTCGGCTGTGCCCTGCGCTTCCTGCAGCTCCGTGGGGAGCCGAACAATGGGCTCCAGCTCCCAGCCCCCGGTGACCTTTCCACGTTCGGGCTGCCAACCCCCGCGTACAAACACAACATCAGCTGCACTTTCTCGGCCCCGATTGTTCGGAGCTGCCTGAAAACTTCCTATGGAGCAAAAGGATCCAAGTGCCCGCTGCGGTTTCCCTCCCCCCACCTGCTCTGGGTCTACAAAACAACTCAATCGGTACAATTTGGGGGGAAAAAAAATCTCGACAATGAGGGCACGTTGTTATTTCCTGCTCGCACACCTGATGGATTTGCACCCCGTGCTGGCTCTGGGAATCAAATATTTTTGAGTTCATTGAGAAGGTTCATTGGGCTGAGCAGAGAAAGGTTTGGGCTGAGAGAGAGCCCTGGATATTGGGCTGAGCACAGAAAGGTTTGGGCTGAGAGAGAGGCCTGAATATTGGGCTGAGCAGAGAAAGGTTTGGGCTGAGAGAGAGCCCTGAATATGGGGCTGAGCAGAGAAAGGTTTGGGCTGAGAGAGAGGCCTAAAATGGGCGCTAAAGGATGGCAGAGAAGCAGGAGGGAGGAGATGGGAATGAAAGCAAAGGGATCAGAGCGGGCAGGCAGGCAGCAGCAGCAGCACTGGGAATGTGTTGCCTCTGCTGTCCATGCCATCTTTGGGCTGGGATCACCCTCTGGATGTGTCCATCTTCCCTGGCAATGAAAGGATCCAGTTCACTTTACTCCCACGGAAAGCCTGAGCTCTGGCCTCTGCCTCCTGCTCCCTGTGCCAGCATTCCCTCCCCAGCAGGGCTTTCCACAGGGAATCTGCTCTCTCCACCTTCCAGAGGTGCAGGAATTGGCTGGGGAAAAGGAGGATGTGGCAACACAGCACCACAGACCCATCCCAGCCCCTGGGAAAGTCCCTCCTCCTTGCCCAGGAAAGGCACCTGTCTATTAATTAACATCTCTAAATTAATTAGGGGCTGTTTCTTCGTGGAGACAGATAGGATTTCAGGGGGATATAAAAGAGGAGAGAAGTGGCTCTGTCCTGCACAAACCTTCCCTCTTTGAGGCCGTTCCTCTAAAGCATCCTCAGCTTGTCCCTGCCCATCCTGTGCTGAATCCAGGCGCTGATTTCATTTCTGGTTTCCCTCCCGTTGTGAGGGAGCTGCACTGCTCCTTATTTCTGATCTTTCCTGGCTCATTTGTGCTCTTTGCAAAGTTTGTAATTAAGATGGCGTTTGATCAACCGGCTGAATGTTTCCTTCAGCAGAAGCAGGTAGAGGTGCTGATATGTTTGTGCTTTGAGCAGTCTGGGCAAGGCAGTTTTCTCAAGGCTGGACCTCTCTGACAAACTCTTGGGGTTTGGTCCATGTTTATAATAAATAAATAAATAGAAGAGAAACAAGAAAAGATAAAAAAATACCCTCCAGTGCTCTGTGAAATTGAAAGCAGAAGGCTGGAGCTGTCTATGAAAAACTGGAAGAAAACTTCCTCTGGAAATCCCAGGCAGAGGCACAAAGTGATGCCGTCTGCCAGGCTGAGCTTTTCCGGGAGCGGCCAACCTGCAGCTCCTGCTTCCCATGCCAGCTCCCAGCTGCCGTGGCACGGAGCCACCGGGAGCTGCTGGATCAGGGCTCTCTGGGTCACTCTGGGATCTGTCTGCAAGGCCAGCCCGGCCTGATCCTGCCTGGAGCCCCTGGGAGCTGCTGGAATCCCCCCAGGGCTCCCATCTTCCCACATTTTTTCCAAAATGGGAGCAAAGTCTCGGCCAAAGGAAGTCGTTGCTGTGGTCTGGGCAGGCTGAGCTACCTCCATTCCCGCATTCCCATCTCTCCCCTTCATCCCTCACCTCAGGGATCCACCCGCTGGGATCCCCGTGGGTCCTGCCCCACCTGGATCCAACCCTTCTCCCGCCCAACGCCTCGAGCCGGGATCTTTTCTGGCGAATCCTGGGATTATCAAGCTTTGGATTAGCAGGCGATGCCCTGAGTTTCTCAACATCATAAATGAGGTCAAAAAGGTCTTTTTCAATGGAACCCATTAATCTCCTTGTTGTTAGCAAGGAAATGTTGAAAAGTGCAGGTGTTAACAGTCGCTGTGTTATTTTTGGGAGAATGTGAACTGAAACACTCACAGGAAGCGTAGTATTCCCCTGCCAGCATCCTGGAGTATTATTTTAGGCAGCAGAACTGAGGGCTGTGTGCAGGATTATGCTTTCATCACACCTTTAGGGCTCGAGCACTTTGTGTGCAAGAATTCTGCCTGGAGCGTTTCTTTGCTCTGTCTCCTCTGTTTTGGAAAATGAAAATAATCGCCATGGTCGCCGTCAAGCAGCAGCGTTGTGGTGCAGCTCCCGGGTAAAAGCAGGACAGATTTCAGCCTCTGGATCACAGGAGGGACCGCAGGAGGGATTGGCTTAAGGGATCATTTCAGCTTGCTCCAAAATAAAGCAACGTGGGGGCATCCGTTCCCCCGGCTGCTCTTTGAAAGGCTTCTTCAGCAAAGCCTTTTTTGCAAATACACGGCTGGAAACGAGCCCAGGTAGGAGCTTTGGGGTCTGGAGCCAATATCCAGCCTGTTTGCTGTCTTTAGGAGCAGATTCTGGAAGAGGGGGAAGAAATGAATGGGAAAGGATCAGGCACGTGTGGAGGTGAAGTGATGGGATGAGGGTCCCAGAGAAAATCGGAATTAGGCAGAGTTTTAACCACCAGCCCTCCGCTGCCTCCTGCTCCACATTCTTCTCCTAATTGGATTCCCAAGCCTTGTAGCTAAAGTAAGATCCATACCCTTAGAACAACAACACAGGCTTATGTTTCAGGCACACATCTAAATATGTTCACCACTTGAAAGGTTTCCAAAACATGGGAACTTCTCTGCGTGCAGTGGACAGAGCTGCGGTGTGTTCTGATGGCAAAGAAAATGAGAAAATCAGAAGAAAATACTCAAATTATCATTAAGGGCAGTGAGTAATAAGCGAAATAACGTGACTGGAGCCTGGTTTTTTGCAGGTATTGCTGGTTTGCTGTGATGGTGCCTGGGGAATTGCCTGTTCTTGCAAAGAATGACCTTATGTGGATGGCCAGACAGAGTTAACAAAGCCACATCACAGGGGAAATGTCAGCACTGGTGGCTCAGTGAGTGTGCTGGCTGCAGAAACTTTCCCCTGTGACACTGGGTGGTTATAAAAAGCAGCATCTCCGCAGAGATTCAGAGGGAAACCATCCAGGATCCCTGAGGAAGTTAATGACCCTCAGGGATGAAGGGCTCGATGTTCCTTGCTGATATAAAAGTGCTGAGTGGAGGAGCAGAGTCACCCCAAAGCTCCCTATCTGTTTGTTTTGATTTCTCCTCCTTTTCTTCAAAGGTGCTGGAGCTCTCCAGTCAATGGAATTTATCAGGAAAAGCCACCTGGATCCTGAGGTTTTCCCGTCAGCTGATTAAAACCCAGAATAATCAAACAGGAATCTCAACGAACATGGAAGAAATTCCCTTCCCATCCCCACCAACCTGTCCTGCACTACTGCTCTGGCAGACCAAGCAATTTTCCTCAGAATATCTGGAATTTGAGATGGGTTACTCATAGCCAGGCACTTTTCCAAGCCGCTCTTTATCGGCCGCGAGGGGTTTTTTTTTAGGTTTTGTGGAGTTCTGATTAACAAAGGAGGCAGAGCTTTTAAACTCTGCGGAAACATTCTTGGCTGAGCAAAGTGGGGATGCTCAAGGTCTGCTGCAGTTGTGACTTTAAATGGCGTGATGGGATCTCTGGGTGGTCACTAAAGCTGCAGATAAATGCCTAAAAGAGAGTTTGCCTCACTAATTACCAGATTTGCGTCGGTTACTATAATGCTGTGGCTAATCAGGTGCATAACAGAACTCCCTTGGTTTTAGTGCTGACCTAGAAATCCCAGAAAAAGGAAGATTTTTGGCAATGTGTTTATCAAACAGGAAAAAAGACCTAGGGAGCTCCCAAAAATATAATGCTGGCAACTGTACAACACGAGCCAAATCAAAGGTTTTTCCCTGATAGCGGGTTAGGAATGACTCCACATTTTCAACCCTGTAATTCCTTAGTGTTTTAAGTGTTGCTTCCCAAGGTGGTGGAGATTTAGGCCGGGCAGGATGATAGGAAAGGATCCCAGCCCACCAGCACTGTCCTGTTCCTGACAGGGAACCGCTGGTTGCTGCCCACGATCCAAGGCAAAGGGAGGATGATTTCCCAGGAACCAAAGCCATAAATACTCTCCTTCACCGTAAATGGGATTAATAAAGATACTCCCTTCTCTTAAAGGCACTAATTCAAAATAATGCACTCACTCCCCAGCAGTTTTTTTTTTTACCTGACATCTGTTCCAACATCTGCTGAGCAGGACAAGAATGAATCATATTACACTGATTATATTTGCTTAATTCTACCATGTAGTCTTTGATCCACATGAGGTGGACATGCTGAGCCAGATACCACAAACCCCAGACTTTAATCCGGGAGTTCTTGCACCAAACAATTACAAGGCCCAGATTTTGATCCTTGGCTGCATGGACACAGCGAGGAGAAAAGTCATTTCTTGTTCGCAGGCTCCCAAATTCACTCTCTGTGGGTTGAGGGGAAGATTCTCCTCATATCCTGCAAGTTTTTCCCCATGAAGGAGTCTGCAGCAGGCTGGAGATTTCCTCTGGATGTGGAAAGGTGTTCCCTGCTCCCAGGTTTTGCTGATTCCCCAAAGGCCACCCTTGAGCATATTTGTCACCCACACCCAGCCCCTGCAGGGTTTTTCTCTCATCAGAGGTTCCAAAATCCTCATTAAGGCTTTGGGAGGGGACAAATCTCCTTTTGCTCGTGACATCATTCCGAAAGGGCTGCTGCAATGAGAGGAGGATCACAAGCAATTTGATTTTTCCCGTGTGTGCCACAGCCTTTGGCACTCAGCCTGAGCGAGCTCCCCTCCACTTCTCTGTCGGATTTCCAGCAGGTGCCCTTTCCAAGGGGCTCTTTGGAACAATCCCCCAACTCCGAGGGTTTCTTTTGATTAAAGAATAAAAGGAGGAGGAAAGAAGCATTAAAAATCACCTCGGCCAAATGGTTTTATGCCATGGTTTTAATTAGGCAGCTGGGAAGAGACCAAGATGGAGCTGCAGCGCATTTGGAAGCACCTCGGGCAGCCGCACAAATTACTGAGTTAGAACTAAATGCTGCAGAAATCCCATGGATTACACGGAGGCCCAAGTAAAGCTTCATGGGACAAGTCAGAAGAGGAAAAGCTGTTTTTATTTACATTTGCTGAAGTGCTCATTGGGGTAGGGCAGCGAATTAGAATCTGTTTGCAGTTTTTTTCAGACGCGTGGACACAGATTTTTTTTTTTCCCTAAGATGGCATCAAAACTCTCAGAGTCCCACAAGAAAACTTCAGAATTGGAAAATAAAGCTGGGAGGACCAAAGTGAGCTCTGTCCATCCAGAACGTCTCGGCTGTTTCCTCCTGGGGTGTGTTGTGGCAGACTGGAGACCCTTCCCTAAGGTTGCCTTCACCTTAATTAAGAGACAAATTCTTGCCCCGCAGGTAGAGCAAGGCACAGAGGTGGGAGGAGAGGCAAGTCGTGAGTGAGGGCATCATTTCTGAGCAGGTGTGCCCATAGGCAGGACCTCAAACCATCTCTGATCTCTCTAGGTTTCCTCATTTGCATGTTTTTCCTTTTATTCCATTTTTGTTGCCCAAATTTTGAGCGATGCTTCCACTCTTTCAAGAAAGATCTGTCCCAAACTGGTTAAAATTAAAATTAAAGGGCAGAGAAAGCAATAAGAAAGAGAAAAAACTGGCTGCAGAAATTATCTGGTTGTCCTCTTTTCCTCCACCAATTAAAGAAGGGAAAAAATGCCTCCTTAAAAACCCGTGTCCAGGGAAACTAAACCGTCTTTGGTCAAACTCTTGGCGTCTCGGAAAGAGGAGAATGCGTGTGGAATAATTTCCAGCTGGTTTGAATTGGGATATCACTCATATTCCCTCTAGGTTTGTGCCGGGGTCACCTGGAGCAGGTGGATGAGGAGCTTTTTGTGACATCAGCATAAATCCAGGGAAAACGACAACGGATGTTGGTGACACTTTTTGTTTCCACCCCTGACGTGTGAGGGATCCCAGTGCTCTCCAGGGAGGGATGAGGGACTGGAGGACATTTCTTCATCTCGACATGTTTGGGTGTTTTTTCCAGCCAAGTTTCCTTGGGTTTGTGCTGCTCCCTTGCTCCTTTCCTGGTACAACTCACACGCACACAAACAAAGCTGTTTATAATGCCCTAGACTCCTCATAAATAAGGCAGGAGGGCTGGAGGAATTTCCTGGAGCCCTCTGGTACCTTCCAGCCTCTTGTGTTTAGACTTGGATGTCCTTTGAAGGGGTTTTTGGTTCCCTTCAGCCATGGAGGGGGTTTGGAAGGACTGTAGAAAAAGTTTGGGTGCTGGAGGTTTGGAGCCCGATGCCTCTGGATTTCTGGAGTTCAAATGTTTCCTCCCAGCCTCCCTCTTCCCACTTTTCCGATTCAAGATTCATTTTTAAATCATTTTTCACAACACAGAGACTCCCTTTGGGGCTGGAGCACTGGAAATGGGGAAATCCCTTCTCTCAGTCCGGAGAAGAGAAAGCTTTGGAGTGACCCAATTTCAGCCTCCCAGGGCCTCAAGGCCTGCAAGGAAGATGGAGATGGTTTGCAAGAGCCTGGAATGACTTCACATTGAAGGAGAGTAATTCAAATGGGATATTGGAAGAAATTCCGCCCTGGGAGGGTGGGCAGGCCCTGGCACAGATTCCCAGAGCAGCTGTGGCTGCCCCTGGATCCCTGGAAGTGCCCAAGGCCAGGTTGGACGGGGCTTGGAGCACCCTGGGACAGTGGAAGGTGTCCCTGCCCATGGCAGGGGCTGGGATGAGATGAACTCTAAGGTCCTTTCCTACCCAAACCATTCCATGATTCCGATCTTGCTCCATAAAATCAGAGCCTGCCTTTGGGATTTATCATCCTAAGAAGATTGAGACTCCAATGTTAAACCATGGAATAACTGAGGTTGGAAGGGACTTCCAAAGATCTCCTGGGCCGCCAGAGCCAGACCAGCTTCGATGCTGCGCAAGGTTGCTCAGGTCCATCCAATTCCTTGCAGTCGGGCACCACCCTGGAAAACCTCCTGCCAGAGCTGGCAGGGATCAGCTTCTTCCTGGCAGAGAGGAGAGCACTTCAAGCACCCCAGAAAAAGCCAGGCGGTTTCCTCAGCCCTCCCTGGAGCAATCTCCTGGCTGGCTTGGAGGCAGCTCAGCAGAGGGACACAGTGGGATGAGAATTCCAAAGGGTAACACTCGTTAACACCTCGCCCTGCTCGAGAGGAAGAGAAAAAAAATAATTAAGGAAAATCAAAGATCAATTGGCAGTGAAACCATCCAAAAGCAAGGCAGATCCAAAGGGATGCCAATTCCCTGTTTGTCTGCTGGCCAACTCCGATCCTCAGGATTTCAATTACAAACCTCAGTGCCTGGAGGTGGCAGGAAAGGCTTAAATTGTTCCAATTGTTAATGTAGAGTTGCAGCTCAGAGGGGAGAAAAATGGATTTATTTTTCCTGACAGGAATGGGGTCACGGTGATTTCTCCTCACTGGAATCCTCTCCACGGACACACTGTGGGGGCAAGTGTGGGTTCTGCTTGGGCTTCCAGAGAATCTACTTTGAAACTCTTCAAAATGTCTCTGGAAGTAAGAAAAATGTTCCCATTCCAGAGGGAGGGAGAGGAGAAGGAAAGTCCACAGTCAGCTGGAATAAACGCAGCATTACTGGGATTAAAGGGAGAGGAGAGGCAGGGGGAACCATCATTTTTCATGGGGGAAGAAAAGAACTCAACTTTCAACGGAATGGGCTTGCCAGAGCTCAGGGCAGCCTTTTCATTTTTATGACTCTAGGTGGTTTGGGTTAGAAGTGATCTCGGATTTATTCCACCCTGTGGGTTTGGATTCCTGGCTGATGGCTGAGCATCTCTGAAACACTGGAAAAACCACTGGATCGAGCCTCTACCCATGTGCAGAGCAGTTGGAGCAGCTGCTGAAGTGGTTGGAACCTTGAAAAGATGGGAGAAGAGACATCCCCACCCAGCACATCTTTTCCTGTTGGAACCCTGCGTTAGCAGTGGTTAGCTCTTCTTCTTTCTTCTTCTTCTTCTTCTTTTTCACGTCTTTGGGTGAGTTTGTGATTGGGTGCAAAAGGCCGCAGTGCAGGACGCAACTTATTCAATTATTGGGTTATGAGCAAAAAGAAATTTGTTGGCATTATATAATTGGGTAGCTTGGGCTTGAAAAGGCCTTGGAAGAAGAGCTCTGTGGCCATTTCCCACCTTGTCAACTTAGAGGCGTAGTCTGTGTAGCTGTAACATAGGTAAGAAATAATAAACATCTAAATCTGAAGAAGAATTCCGTCTGTGTAGCTGTAACATAGGTAAGATATAATAAACATCTAAATCTGAAGAGGAACTCCATCTCTCGCGTTTTAATCCAAGCTCTGAGTGAGAAGACCCAGATAAAACAAAAAAGAAAAAATCGACATTTTCCCTCTCCCCTGCCTCTCTACCCAGGCTTGGGCATTCAGTTCCTGTCCTAAAAATATTTGTTTTAAATTCACGGGGATCAATGAAGTTTTTCTCTCTTTCCTGGACATCCGTGATGGCTCCAGTTTGGCCATGAGGGAAAGAAGCCACTGGATTTTTTCTGGAGTGTGGCTAGGAGGGAATAAACAGCAAGAAAAAGAGTTATGGGGTCGGAGATGGGATATGGGATGGATATTGCTCATGGATTTCGTCTCTTCAGCCTCCTCTGTCCATCCTCATCAGCCTGGTGAGGGAGTCAGAAGCTCAACCAATCCCAGATCCTGCTTGGAAGCAGGCTCAGTCCATCCTCCTGGAAAATGCCTGGCAAAACCAGAATAAAATCAGTTTTCTCCTCTCACCAGCAAAAGAGAAACCTTCTTCACAGCCAGAATTAAGGCAAGATTAAAAGGGACAATAAAAAGCTCTTAGTGCTGAAATTATAATAAGGTCTGATTAAGTGTCTTGATTAAAATCCCATTTAACCTGTGCAGGCAACAGGAGGAAAACTTCAGCGTGCAGAAATCTGATTTGCCTCTCTTAAGCTGAGCTTGGCATTGATCTTACCCTCTGCAAGGACCTAATTAAATCTACATATGCATATATTTATGTATTTTTTAAAAAAACCCATGCATAGAAACTTTCCTGTTTTTCTAGGCATTGAAGCTTGCACGAAAAGTATCAGCACATGAGGGTTTTTATTATTATTAAAGACATTTCTAGGCCTGACTTAGACCCTGATGCTGATCTTTACAAACATATTCCCGTTCCATTTTACTTGCATTGTTCAGCTTTCATTGGTTTTGTTTTTAGCAAGTTTAGTAATCATTAAATGACCAAAAGAAGAAATTTCTGATGAAAAAATATTAATTTTTCATAATAAACATATCATTAATCTGAGCCTTCATAAGGACCAAGGCATCAGAGAGGTGTTTTCTTTTAACTTGCCAAGAAAGTGGGGATGGTGGACTCTGAAGAAGTTGGAGAATTTTGGTTCTCATAAAAAAGTTGGAGAAATTTTTTTCTTCAGAGAAGCTGGAGATGATGATTGATCCAACACACCCGAAATCACCTCCACCCGGCTGAAATTTTGTCAGGAGTGGGTTTTCCATGGGGTTTTGTAAGGAAGGTTTTCCTGAAAATAAGAACTTACCTTGCGTGTGCACAAATCCCCAGCCGGGATCAGCCAGCGCCCTGCGCTCGTGCCATCACCTGGGATGATTGACACCTGTCACTCAGAAAGGCAGGGGCTCCTTCTTTTGGGATCGAGCCAGGAATTAAGGACAGCTTGGAGGGAAGAGGAGTGCAGCAGGATCCTCTTTAAAATCAGTCCGGCAGAGCTAAGCCGGGTTTATCTGCTAGAATGTCACACTGGATGGGGCTGGAGAGGGCAGCGCAGAGGACCTGAGGCGTCTCCCCGTGAGGCAGAGCTGGATTTTACACTCCCTCCATCCACAAACGTCGTGAAATGAGGGAAAACGGGACAGCCCCATCCACGCTCTCCTCACGGCCCTGACTCCAAGCCGTGAAATCAGCGAGGAACTTTCCATGGATCTTGGGAAGGCCGGGGGAGGCCCCGTCCAGCCGTGCTGTCGTCAGGGAGATGCTCAGACCCTGCCTTGACCCCGCTGCAAACTTCACGCTGGCCGTGCTAATGGGAAGGAAAATTCCCGACGGGGTCTGTCTTGGGTTGCAATATGTAACCAAAAATTTTATTCTATTTTCATCTGTTGAAGCTGGTTGAAAGATATTTTCATCTCGTGTAACTCCAGGGGAAGGAGGGCGGGTGCCTTCTGTTAATGGGTCAATCGTTAAAACCAGATGGGGCAGTGCTTCCTTATCTAGTCCTCCACCCATTCTCCTCCAAGGGGATATCACCTGGGAATGAGCAATTAAGGCTCTCCTTGTGACTGATAACATCACATCATCCCACTGGGAGATGCTCCACTCAGTGGGAGGAGCCAAAGCCTCTCTACCTGCATAAAACCTGCAGCTCAGAACACCAGAGCAGCTGGTTTTTCCACTGGATTCCCCGAGGAAGACTGGACCCATCCTGTCACCACCGGACCCTTCTACAGGATCACCTCTGCTCCAACAGAGCCACATCTGCCACTCCAGGAGGATTATTTTGGGCTGCTCCCCACACCCTGACCAACAAGTTGTCAGGTCGTATTCTGACCCTGTCAGAGTTTCTGGGATTATTTGTTTGTTGTTGTTCTTTTTCTCTGTACCACTAACTTTGTAGTTTGTAATATTCTTAGTAAAGAACTGGTATTCCTATCCCTACATCTTTGTCTGAAAGCCCCATAATTTCAAAGTTATAACAATTCGGAGGTGGGGGGTTTACATTCTCTATTCCAAGGGAGGCTCTGGTTTCCCCTGGCAGTCACCTGTCTTCTAAACCAAGACAGGGTCCTTAATGCATCTGTGGCTGCAGGCATACACCGGGGATGCTGCTCTCCTGAGGCTGGCATCATCCAACCCCTTCCCATGGAGCTAATCCTGCTCTAGGTCATGCCAGCAGCAGGGAGCAGGGGCAGGATCAGCCCTGGATGCGCTTTGCAGTTTGCTTTTTTCGCCTAAAAAACCCAACAGCCCCGTGTTTTGTGAGTTGGAACGCTGGAAATAAAAAAGCTCGAACATAAAAGCTTCGAAATCAAAGGTTTCCTGTTATAAATAATCTTGTATCCCTCAGGCATTGAAGGGGAAAATATAGCCAAGATTAGATTAAAAGATTTTGGGGGCTTTCTGTGGTTATTTTTTAAATTTAGGAAAAAAAAATACCCATCTAAAAATAACTTTGGTTGGTGGGAGGTTGAGGTAAATGTTTCTTTGCTGTCGTTTCGGAATACGTTGGTCAGGGTGGAGTGTGAGTTTGTCTTTGTGGCAGAGGCGCTCGGATCCGTGTGTCTCCACCTCCAGGGATCCCAAATCTCCTGCTGGAGGGGGTTGCTTTTTCCAGGATGAAAATTTCACGCCGGCAAACATGCAGCAAAAATCTGCAGGATTTGATCCCTTGAAAAACCAGTTGCAAACCACGAGGAGCTTTAAACCAGTGGAAACAGAGCTGAGAGCCAGAAGTGCTCAAGGGCTTTGAGATACAAATAAGCTGATTTTTATTTAAAATCTGTAATTCTTTTCCCAGTGGCAGCAAAGAGGACAGTGGATTTTTAGACTTTTTTGTGCTTTCATTACCCAAAACATCCTTAAGGCAATGTTTTTTTATTGGAATTGTGAAATGTAAAAACAGATTATTTTTGTTTTAGAACCACAGCCTGAACATTTAATGTGAAATTTCCAGCTTCTAAGAAATAATAATTGTTCCTTACGACCTTCATCTGCCACTCATAATTAAATGTTTATCAAATTGTCTTCTCTTTTTCCAAGTTATAATTCAGGATTTGCTCCAAGTGTAAAAAAAGCTGAGCGACATTGAAAGTTGTCTGCTGCGTTTTCCTTTTATTGATACAGCTGGATCTTCCTTTAATCCACTGCAGAAGATGTTAGTTCTGGGAATTTATTTGCTACCGGGAAGATCATCACCTTGCTGATGTGATTTCTTGAATAAATATGAATTAAAATGTCTGCTGGTTGAGCAGCATCTCTTCCCTATCCCTTCATAAACACTCCATGGATGAAGGCAGGTGCAATCTGAGTTGGGAAAAGTGGATCCTGGGAAGGGTGGGAGAATGGTTCTGATCCTTCTGCTGCTGGCACAGAAGGGAGAATTTGGACAATGAATGAGATAAACACATCCCCTGGCCCAAGGCTGTGCTGTGCCAGCAGCTGGGATGGTTTGACGAGGTTGGATTAATTAAAAGGGCTGATTAAACCTATCCCTGCTATAAACAGGGGCAAAGAGCTTCGTCTTTTCCATCTTGGAGTTTCTTCATTCACACTCAAACACCCTCCTGCTGGTCCCTGTGCAGACACCAAGCCAAATATTCCTGACAGACTCAAGAGGAGCAAGAACTGCACTAAGGCCAATATTTTCCAGGCTCTCAGGGTTTTTTGTGGTGATCAAATTCTTGCACCCGTCGCCTCTGTGTAGGTTTGCAATTTTGCACACGAAGCTGAGATTTTTTGCCATCAGAGAGTGACTGCGGCTGGCAGGGATTTTCCTTCCCTTGGCTTAATGGAAATTAATCCAGTGGTGCAGACATCAGCAGGAACAAGTGTCCTTCGATTTTTTTCCTGGACAGCCCCCAAAATGTTTTGGTAGGATTCTGTTTCTGTTTCATTTCCAGCTTTTATAGCATTGTAGATAATAGAAAGTTAAATAAACTCGACTCGCTCCTTTGCTCCGCACTTCTTTGTGGCTCCCATTTCCACGAAAATCATGGCAAAAAATGTACATGTAGGTTCAGGGTCTCGTTTCATATCAAATTTGCTCACAGCTAATTGAATTGCAGGGAACGTCTGGGAATTCTGCAAAAGGAATTTCTGGACAGAGTTACCTGAACATGTCTTGAGCGAAATTTCCAGTGGGTGTAAAACCCAGCACACGTGCTCAGCAGATTATTTACCCTTTCCTGTTTGCTTTTCTTTTTTTTTTAAGTTCCCAAACACACAAGGAAGGCAGCTTGAAGCAATTTTTGCAAGCTCTTCACTGGTGAAAATTTAAAAATAATAAGGGCATGTGCCAGTTGGTTGGACTGAATTTCCTTGTGATACTCAATCCAAAGAAAGAAATCCTTGGTAAAATGACCTGGTGCAAATTTGTTCAGATCTTGCACATTTAACCCACAGCCAGCCAGGTTAGGCTGTGATTCTTTATGGCACAGCTGCAAGAGCAAGATATTAATAAAACTATTAAGAGTTAGAAAAATAATAATTCTCAGCAAACCGTGTGATGCTGGAATATTGGAACACACAATGTGGAAATGCAGTTGTGTTCCTGCGAAAAATCCATAGGCACACATATGGTTTCATAATATATCCTAGATTGCAAAGAACAAATGGAATTTAGGAATGATTTGGTTTACAGTTCCCTTAAGTAACATTATCTTGTTAAAGACATTAACCTCAGGCCTTTACTGTTATATATTTGCTTTTATTGTTTTCATCCTGGGGAGCAACCTGTAGGAGAGACACTCAACAGGAAAAGAAGGTTCAGAGGGCATCAAAACATTGATTTTCAAGATGGCTGAACAGCTGTCTTGGGAGCGCTGCGCAATTATGAAAAACAGACATCTCTCCTCGGCCTCCCTTATTATTAAAGATCTTCCCACCCCTTCCCAGCACTAATAACTGGGGGAAGATTTACCTTGGCATCCTTGGTGTTCCTCCACAGGCTGTGCTACTCCCACTAAACAGAGTTTAACGGGATGAAATAAATTCTCTGGAGAGCTGCGCCCAGCTGAATGCTGGCAGAAAGAGTGAAAATGGGGCAAACAGCCTCTCCCAAAAAAATTGCTCCCCAGCTGTAGTGATCTACGTGGGGTTTGTTCTTTCTAGTCACCCTCGGGGCTTTCATCCCACCTTTTTTCTGCGGGTTTCTGGGTTAAGTGTGCTCCAATCTGACGATAGACTTCAGGAATAACATTTCCATTTCAGCTGCAGGCCAAGTCCGTTTAAAAACCCTCTCCGTGTGCTCTCCAGGACTGCTCCCATCCCGTGAAACAGGTGCTCTTCCTTCGTTTCCCTTTTCCCTGCTGGAGGAAAAAGGAGCTTTTTAAATGCCTTTGGCAACCCCTCCTTCGGCTGTCCAGGGACAAATTATCTCCCACGAGTTTTCCACATCTTCTCACCTGCTTTAAATGAGCCGAGGATGGGGAAATGTCTGCGGTCACAATTGTGTCATCCCCTCAGGCTCGGCTTTGCAGATGCTCTGAGCACAGAGGTTTTAAGCTGGGCTCGAGTCAGTGTCCCCACAAGTGCAAATCCCTGCTGGCTCCTCAGTTCCCTCCCCCGAGTGCCTTCACCGAGGTACAGAACCCCGCTCAGAGGTGGGCACACTTTGTGTCTCACAGGAGGACGAAGGAGCTGCTCGT
The DNA here is from genome assembly GCA_013389985.1 of Dryoscopus gambensis. Taxonomy (NCBI): domain Eukaryota; kingdom Metazoa; phylum Chordata; class Aves; order Passeriformes; family Malaconotidae; genus Dryoscopus; species Dryoscopus gambensis. The sequence continues at coordinate 35,403 of WEIT01010183.1, read as the reverse complement.
GGAGCCCTCCTCCCACAGGAAAAACCAGAAAAACAGAGGTGATGCCAAAATAGACGAAAGCATGAGAATGGGATAACGTGGGGAAAACCCAGCTGCTCCCAAGGGAAGGACAAACCCAAAACAGTGCAAAATACAGACGTTCTTCGAGTTCCATTGCTCTAAGAGGACTCCAAGTTCCGTGCTTGCTTTCCCAAATAAAATTGCTTCCTCTGGAAAGTCCTCATTACACAGCTGCCCCAGACGCAGTGGCTTTCAAGCTCTTGCCTCAAGGTTTCCAAGCTGGGGCAGCTTTTTTGTGCGGTCCCAGCTTCAAGGTCATCTTGGGTTTGTGATGCTTTTTTTTTTTTTTCCATTTGCAGTTGTCCTCTCCCAGTTAAGGCAAAGACTCCATCCAGTGACATCCCTCCAGGAGGTCACAGCGTGCAGTTCACAGGAACAAGCGAGGCTCTTCAAATCTCTACCAGCTCTCGTTTCAGGCTCCTTGCAAACTCGAGCACCAACCTCTTTAATCAGTTACAGATGAAGGGTTATTTCTTTCCCATGACCACAAGAGATAGAGACTGATAAAAAAAAATAAATAAATAAAAGCCCACATGGCTGAAACTGTGGGTTCTGGAAGAGAAAGAAGCGGCTGAGATGTCCTGTCAAGTGGTGTTGCTGTTCCTGCCTCTGCTGGATGAGTGTTTGGGGCTCTTTGCTGTTCCCCAAGGATGCAATTAGGATGCAGCGCCTTGGGTCTCTGTTCCTGGAGTTTCCTGGAGGCCAGCAGCTGTCCAAGGGCTTTTCCTTTTGTCTTTTCAACAGGCTGAGAATTGGGAGTTTGCAGCCTTTCCGTACCGTCGCAAGAGTTTGCTGCAGAGAGAAAAAGAGCAAATCCTGTGGCAAACAATGAGGGGAAGAAAAAAAATCAATATTTATTCTGCATTAATTCTGAATGAAGATGTGTTCCCTAAGACAGAGAGGAATAATTGCATAGTCAGGTGCCAGCGCTGTGTTTAAAAGATCCATCCACAGTATTTAACCACACACTGCCTTTTGAAAACATGGAATTGTGGTTTTGTCAGTGCTATTTCCACCTTACAATGGAATCCAAAGATCCGGGAGTGCTGCATTTGAACGTATGAAGTCACCAAAATCCCTTTTCCCCTCATTTATCCAGCGTGCTCTGATGTCTTTTTTCCAGCGTGCTTAGAATGAAACTGTAGGATTGTGTTGTTGGATGCTGACGGGTGGAAAATTGGTTGTTTAAATTCCAGGAAATGTCTGATTTTTCAACTCCAACGGGTTTGTAATTAAGGAAGAATCCAGCTGTCAGCCAGGGGAGGAATTATGAAATGTTAAAATCACTGGGGGCGATGGAGAACAATTAACATTCTCAGCCGTCGGTCTCCAAGTGCGGGGTCTGTACCTTGCACACGCTCGTGGCCCGTTCCACTGAGGGCTCCTGTGGGATTTGGACGGGACCAGAGAACATTTTATGACTTCAGCTCTTCTGGGGTCAGGAAAAAGTCGTGGAGTGCTGGAGTTTCTTCTCCTTGAAGTCCACAACCAAAGGTTCAGAGCCAAGTGAGTCAGGTGATGAGTTTCAGCCCGGCTCCGTTGGCTTTGGTGGCTTCAGTGGGAAGTGCAGCCACTGAGGACCTGACACAGCGGCCTTGGTGGGAGCGGGACTGTGGAAAAGCAGTTCCAGATCTCACATCAGCTCAGGCAAAGCTGAGTGTTGTGGTCCAAAGGCTCAGGAAGCAGAGCCAAGCTGGGCTCTTGCTGCTGCCGTGCTGGGAGGAGGGGCTGGAGGAGGAAGGTGAAGGCAGAGAGACAGAGCCATGAGGTTGTGGTGGGGTTGGCGTGAGTAAAACGGCTGTCAGTGCTCAGCTGGAGCTGGCCCAGCCTCGTGGCTGCGCCCAGCTTCTGGTGGGACCATCTGGGCATGGGCAGAGCCTCTGCTGTGAGCGCTTGAATTCGGGTGACAGCGCCTGGTTCCGTGCTCAGCCCACGGAAACCAGGGGAAGGCACGGAACCGTGGAGCTCAACCCAAAGGCAGCCAGCCTACTCAGCAGGACTCTGCACAAAGCAGTTCGGGGAGATGTTATCTTATTCTGGACTGTGACTGCTCTTGTTTTATTAGTCTGTACATCCAGCTTGGATCTCTAACAGCCCAGCAATCAACCTGAGTGTATTGACACGTTTGGAACTCCAGTTTATTTAAATCTGTCTTTGCATTTGTCCAATTTTGTGGTATATATAATTCTCTGGCACTCCTGTGTCATGCCCACACGCCTCGAGTGGGAAGCCAGCCCTGTGCGATACAAGTCACACTCATCTCCTGCCAGCTTTAAAAGGTACTGGCTGGGGGACAAATCAGCTTGGAAGAAGTTTTGGTATTATCTGGAAAGTTAAAAAAAAAATCCAGAATGTGTTATAGTTACTGAGATAATTCTGGACTCGGGGAGGGGGAGAAGAGGCACCCAAAAGGTGACCTGGAGGGAGTGAGTTTGGAAATACAGAGAGCACAGAGAGTTAGAAATGATGGTTGTTTCCTGGGACAGCGAGGGATCCATGGACAGGCTGGGAAAGGGGAGAAAGTCACGTGAATTCTGCTCTGCTGCTCTCGCTGCCCAAGTTGGATGCGAGCTGCAGGGAAGCTCAAGCCAACCAGCTGGATCCGAGCACCCTCGTCCAGATCCAAGTTTCATCCGCCTGATTTTCCTTGTGTTTACATGGGAACGCCTTGGCCAGTGTCAGCACTGCTTGGGATGTTACAAAATCAGGGGGAGTGGGGTCAAATTTGGTCCAAACTGATGCAGAGAGGGCCAATCCTACAGCACAGGGTTGGGAACTCAAAGGTGAACCCCCAGTCATGTTCCCTCCTGCTGGTCCTGAGGTGCTGGACCCCAGGACACCCACGCATTCCTGTCATTCCTTGAGGATGCCCCACAGGAGGACTGAACCTACAAATGCTCTGCTGGATTCCCCTCATTGCTCTGTTCAGATCACCCAGGGGAAAACCCCAAGGGAGGATGGGATTGCTTTTCCACTCCTGTGCACGAACAACTCCAAGCCAAGCCAAGTGGCAAATTTTGGATGCTCGGGTTTGAGCCTTCCAGAAAACACAGGGTGAGCTGAGAACTTGGGCTCTAAACCTGGATGTGAGCCTTGGCTCGGATCTGCTGATACCAGTCCTATCTCTCTTTTGGGGGTGACATAAATATTTAAGAGTGCTCAGCTGGGTGTTTTTGTAAGGAGTATGGATAGTTTGGGATAAGAAGACGAGTCAGGATTCCGAGAGAGTGCCTGGCTGTTACCGGAACACTGTAAAGCAGCTATATCGAGTCTATATTAAGGAACAAGATAAATAATTATCGAAGGATGAAAAGTCACTTTTCTTCATAAAGAGAAAATGGTACGAGCTCTGTGACTGTCTCCTTTCCAACATGAAGTCTTTCACAGGAAAGGACTGATAAAGCAACCAAAAAAAACCCCTACAAAAACCCCTCAAGAAACAGAAAGTTTGTCCCACGTGCAGGGCCAGGAAACAAAATTCCCACTATTTGCTTATTAGATAGAGATGTTTTGGTAGAGAAGAGATAAAGGTGTGAATTGAGAAAAGACTTCTGTGGCCAAGACTTGATGGATATCTTGAATTGGGACTGTTTCAACCTGGAGAAGAGGTTTTGGGGTGACCTAATAGCAGCATTTCAGTACCTGGAGAGAGCCATGGAAAGAGACTGTTTATAAGGAACTGGAGTGAGGACAAGAAGGAATGGCTTCCCACTGCCAGAGGGCAGGGGTAGATGGGATACTGGGAAGAAATTCTTCCCTATGAGGGTGGGGAGGCCCTGGCACAGGGTGCCCAGAGAAGCTGTGGCTGCCCCTGGATCCCTGGCAGTGCCCAAGGCCAGGCTGGATGGGGCTTGGAGCACCCTGAGACAGTGGGAGGGGTCCCTGCCCATGGCAGGGGAGCTGGAACGAGATGAGCTTTAAAATCCCTTCCCACCCAAACCATTCCATGATTTTACGATGTGTTTTCTAACCTTTAACTGCTCCGATTTTTGAACCCATAGAAGTCGTGAGTATCAATGAATTTCACAGGATACAGAAAATGCATATGGAACAAAACCTCGGGCATTTCTTAAAGGAAGTGAACACAGAGGCTGCTGTGGGAGAGCTGGGCACCAAGTGACCACAGGTATCTGCTACTCTGCAGGACAGCTTTAATCCTGTTCACAATTAATCACCTGTGCCAACCTGTTCGTCAGGGTAGGAGCAAACCCAACCCATTAAAATAAAGCGTCAAAATAAAACAACCTCCTCCCCCTTCCAACGGAGCAATCCTCAGCCCAGCCCGCCGGATTCCCGAGCTTGGAGCGGGATTGAAAGCTGGGAGATGACATTACACACAGCCTGTCAGCACACGCTTCCAGAGCCCAGGCAGAGCAGGACAGCCTTTCTCGTAACAGGTGGAAAAATGTTTTGGAAGCAAAGCTTTCGGAAGAATTACAAGCGCGGAAGACGACGATTTTCTTTGCACTTTATCAACCGTGTTTCCGACGAGTCCTGCGGTGCTGGCTCATCCTCCGGGGTGGGATGCCGGATAAACAGGCAGTTTTCATGCTGATGGAGCCTTCCTCATCCCCAGCCAGGGAAATACAGGATATAAAATACGGGAGAGCAGGTTCTGGAATGGGTGTAAGTTGGAGAGACTCCACGGCATCGGTGGGGCGGCGCTGATTTATCCGAGCTGAGAAATCCATGCTGGGATGGAGGATATTTTTCTGCCTTGCTCTTGGAGGGGTGGGAAAAGGAAAAAAGGAGTCATAATGAGGATGGGATTGTCCTGGCTTTGAACAATGGCCTCGGAAATTCCTCTTCTGGCGGCTCATGGGGAATGTCACTCCTCAGGGGAGCGGGATCCACGTGGAGTGCAGCCAGCTCAGGATATTCCATGATTCCAAACCCATGGGTGGCTCGCAGGTGCTCCCTGGCACAACTCTGGGTGGCTTTGACCAATCATCGTGAAGAAAAAAATGCAAAATAAGAGTCTAGGACACTGATTTAGCTCCCTTAGGTCAGTAATTACTGGGGGTACGATGTAGGCTGTATTGTGGGAAGATATCCATGATTAATCCGTGGAATTTGCCGCCACAAGACATGGCTGAAGCCGGAGGAGTTCCTGATTTCAAACCCAGCCTGCGGGATTATGTGAACACGGTTGTATTTGGTTTGATTTGATTAGTTTGGGAAGAGCTCAAAGCCACAGCATCTTGGATGAAATCAAAGCTTACATGTTTTGGTGCAGGGCTGAAACCTGAGCCAAGGGCTGCAGGGAAAGTTTTGACAGGTTATTCCATAACTTCCCAAACTGGGGCTCCTCCTTGGAAGTGCGACACCAGACAACGGGAAAAACCACTCCAGTCCAACTGAGGAACTATCTAGGAACGTGGAGACCTAAACTCCTCACTTCGGGAGGTAGAAAGATCTTCCCTGCTCCGTAACTTCCCAAGGAAAACCCAGCGATATTTGCTCACTCTTTTGCTTATCCCAGCCTCCCCCATCAGCAGATCCGTGCCGTGCATTTCAACTTGAACTTGACCACGGGTCACCAGGAGGCTTTGATGGATGGACAGAGAGCCCTCGCGTGTCTTCTCAAGCTGGTTCCCTTCAACAGGTGTTTGCTGTGTCTGAGGTTCCTCTGTTTATAGAATCCTTGTTCCATTTGGGAGGATGAAAAATATCACTCGCTTTTATTGTAAACAGCCTTCGCTTCTCTTAAACACTGAAAGGAAAGGTTACAAGATTAGTCACAGGCTTCTCCCCCCACCCCACCGGCACCGCCTCGCTCTGCTCGCACTCGGAACACGCAGCGGGGCCAAACCTGCCCTGGTGCTGGGGCTGGAGTGTGCTGTGGATGTGGGAAAGGGGGAAATCCCGGGGTGCAGCCCTGCGTGGGACACCCTGCTCCGGGCGAGGGGTGTTTGCTACGTGGGGGGTCCCTGGAGCTGCCCAGTGCTGGATATCAGTTTTCAAACAACAGCTTGGATGCGTGTCCAGGTTTTATCTTCCGCTTGCTGCCAACAAGTCTCGTTTTGATTCCTTTTCCCTTTGTTTTTTTTCCTTCTTTTCTTGTTTTTTTTTCCCCCCGGTTTTTATTTTTCCTTGACTGAAAGCTCCATCACGGAAAGCCAACCCTTTGTAATGACAGAAGCAGAGCCAGGCATCTGTGTCAAAGGGCTGGGAAAGCACAACGAGGGCTGTGTAAGGTGGGTTTGGAGAGGAGATGGAGAGGATGGGACGGGTTTGGGATGTAGAAAGCCGAGCTGGAAGCAGAACTGGGTGGCTTTGCTGGGGTCCCAGTGACTCTAAGGAGGGCAGAGCTCCCCACGACTTTCTGCAAGGTGCTGACACATGGGTGGAAGGAGTTTTCCACGCCAAGGGTCATAAAACACTGGCCCGGGTTGCCCAGAGAGGTGGTGGATGCCCCAGTCCTGACAAAATTCAAGGTCAGGTTGAACAGGGAGCAACCTTATCCAGCTGAAGATGCCCTCGCACGAGCGTTGGACTAGAAGACCTTTAAAAGTCCCCTCCAACCCAAACTAATCTGATTTTGTGGCCATCACCACCAGGACAGCCGGGCCCAGGGCTCAGGTTTCCCCTGAGGATGTTGATAAATGAGCTCTGCGCAAAGTCCTCCAGCTCCAAAGGGGCACGAGCGTCTTGACAGGGCCTCTAACATAAGGCATGTGTGCGTGAGCCGTGGCGTGAATCATCGGGGCCTGGGACGGAGCTTTATTTAGGATGCAGAGTCAGAGAAAATTCCACCCTTGCCCCAGGAGGACGGGAAAGCAGGTGTTTTTTTCCATAAGCTGTCCTTAGCCCCGAAGTTAGCAGCCATAAATTAAACCGGGGAGGGGAATAGCAGATGCTGCTCCGGGAATCCGCGTGCGTGGAGGTGGAAACTGCGGGATTTTTCCTTTTTGAATCCGAATCCAAAGAAACGTTCGTACCTTTTTCCTTGGTGGCTGACAGCTCACACGGTTCTGAGGACTGCAGCTTTCCACCCTCCTGCCCGGACTGGCTCATCCCAGCACATGGATGGGCAGGATGCAGGAATCCCACAGCCCCTGCTTCCCTCTGGGACTGGGCTTTGCCACCGTATTCCTCCTTGGAGCAAGCTGCAAGGGATTTGTCGCAGTTTTTTGGCCGAATGAAACCCCAAATATTCTTGATGAGATCTAATTCTTCCCTTTTTCCCCCTAAACCCACACTTTTTGTCTCCTGTGAATCCCTGGTGAGGATGCACAGGGAGCCTGGCATCCAGAATCACCCAGGGGCGTCCCACTACTGCTGCTCCCAGGGATGGAGAGGGGAAAAGGATGTCCCTTGTGGAAGAATTCCCTTGCCCATGGCAGGAGCTTGGAATGGGATGACGTTTACCGTCCCTTCCTGTGATCCTGTGATCTTCAGCCAGTCCTTCGGACCTTGTTTCCAGGCGCTTTTCCAGGTAGATTTGCCTCTTTCCCGTGTGCTTCAACTCGCAGATCCTCCAAAGCAGGCAGGAGGATTAAAAAAAAAAAAAAAA
>WEIT01010183.1:9731-27795 GCA_013389985.1 Dryoscopus gambensis | reverse complement strand
AAAAAAAAAAAAAAAAGAAAGAAAACCAAAAGCCCTGGGGCTAAATTGAAGCCATTAGTAGCCTCGAACTGATGACAGGGCAATAAATTACTAATTAACCTTCGGGGCGAGTTCAACACCTTGGGGATAAGTGTGAAAACACGGCGTAATAAGCCCTGACACAGGCAGGCAGCGGCGGCTCCCGCCGGGCCGGGACAGGCAGCGCTGCCTCGGCTTTTGGGGGAATTCTGCATGGATTAGGGCGGCCAGGGAGCAGCACAGAGGGGGCAGCGGGGCTGGGACCTCGGACCTCGCCTGGCCTCAGTCCTGAAAATAACAACCAACTGCATTTCTGCCTTGTTTTTGCAAAGCTGCTTCTTCCTCGGGTGTCTGGTTTAGTGCAGCCAGGCTTTAAAAAAATTAAATATATTTATATAAATATGTATGATGGTCACGTAATGAAAAGGATTTTTTCATACTTATAAATGCAGATATATGGATATCTCACTGTGATTCCAGAAGCAGGAGAGGATCATAATTATCCCAACCTGAGCCCAGTCCCTGCAGGTTTTCTGTGGTGGGTTGAATTTTATTCTCCAGCGAGGAGGGGGAAATGCAATCCTGACCACCCATGGAGTGTGTGGAGCTCTTGGAAATGTGAACATGGTGGGGACGGGGAGCTGTGATTGCAGGGGGCTGCGGCAGGAAGAAATCCCCAGCTCTGTCCTGGGTGATGATGAAGAGGCAACACACTGCTCGAGGCAGTGAAGGGCAAAGCTCTTCCCACATCAGAAAAAACCCAAAACATCCAAGCTTTCAGCTTCCTTGCCCTAAAGAGGAGCCCAAATCCACGCCAATTTGTGCAACCAATGCTCTGAGACCCCCCAACTTCTCTTTTTAATGCTTTTTAATGCCCCTCCTCCAGGGGTGAGCATTTGCAAGGTTCATTCTCTCGTATCTTGCTGCTGATCAAGCAGGGGGCCGTGCCAAGAGCGTTGCATCAAGGCCTTTTCAGCTGTAATGGTGTGTGACAGTTCTGAGAGCAGATATGGCTCAGCTAATCATATTTTAATAGCCCTACCTTGTAGGAAGGGACTGGCTCAGAGTGTACCCAGTAATATTTTAATTTCTGAGCTCTGATGAGCGTAATTTCGAGCAGGTATTCAGTTTCTGCGTGTTCTCAATCGTGCTCGCAGATGTTTGATGCCAACGGGCTCGAAAGAGCAACTGCACAAATATAATATTTAATACCCAATGTCAGTTTGGGTGTTCCACTCAATTTCCTGGAGAGATCTTTAAATTCATCTTATTTAGCTTGAATACCCAATCAGTTCCATACTCCGGCTCTGCAATCCCGCATAACTGAGTTCTCTGATTTCTGGGATGCAAATGTGGAGCAGATGTAAAAGGGGAGCGGAGGGAAGGGGGGACGTTCCTGCACTTTCTGCAGTGCTGGTTATCAGTGCTGGTGGGATCAGGGAGGGAAAAGCCTGTCGGGATTTGCAACAAATGCAGCCCCAGATGCTTTGGACACTAAATGAGCGTTTGGAGAGGAATTGGGACAACCAAGATGTCCCTAACCCTGAGAAATCAGCCTGCTGGGGTGACCAGTTCATGGTGGGAATAAATGGCCCAGTCCCATTAAGCGAACCTGAGCTATCAGGCAGGTGGAAAGGGGCACTGAGATTTCGGGGTGCTGATGGTGAAGGGGAGTTTCTGGCTTTCAGGGCAGTGGGATGGGGCAGGGAAGGAGCTCTGGGGTATCTCTGAGGCAGCAGGAACTCATTTCCTGCTGATCCACCTGGTGCAGCACAGGATGCTCCTCTGCCAGTCTGTGGCCACCAGTTGTCTCTTCACCTATGAGTGACCTCTTTGGTCAGCTCCAGCCTCCATCCATCCGGCTCCTTGCGTTATCCTGGGGCTGCGTGTGGGCTGGGAATCAGCAACAGCAGGAGCAAGCCCCTTTCCACGCTCTGATTCCCATCTCCTGCTCGCTGCTGTCCCCACACAAACACCCAACTCTGCTCCAGAGAATTCCTGCTTCAGGCCCAACCCAGTTCCCAGCCAAGCCACTCCACTGGCTCCGAACTGGGGCTGGAGGAATCCCAAAGGAATGGGAACAGACCGGCCACTGGCCTGGCAGAAGGCAGCGGGGCATAACCCCTGCAGCAGCCCCAAAAACACTCCCAGGGCTGCAAATTCAGCAGCTGCCACTCGCAGCGTTATCCGTCACCATGGGCTCTTTGAACACAGTGCAGTTATTTGACCTTTTTCTTTTTCTGCTTTAAAAAGAAATATAATAAAAACGCAATTCTGGCTGCTGCTCCTCAAGCACAGCTGACCAAGCCATATATACCATATATAGTATCAACGAGGGACAGCCACCGACTTCCTCCCATCTTCTAAAGCAATTCCCCTTCCTACAGCTCTCTCCAAGCTGCATTAATCACGGCCTTCTTCAGAGCAAACGGGATTAATGTGCCCTCTCGCCTTTCCCCTGCTCTTCTGCAGCAAGCCTGGGATGCGTGTGGGATCCTGTGCATCTCCCAGGCTCGGCGGGAGATGGGAGGCAGAGGAAACAGGAGCTATTTCCATCAGCTCGAGCCTCGCAGCGTTTCCTGCTCCTCCAAGCAGATCAGCCGCAGGTGGTCAGAGCCCCCTGAACACTCGGGTCAAAACCCCTCACTTTCTCCAGGCTCCCTTGCCAAAAATAAAAACCTTTTTGCTGAGCGACCCATCCCACTTCTTTGGTTTAAGGATCCCAGCAGCTTCAAAAGCTGCATCCTGAGCTGTGGGCATTTGTTCTGGAATAGCTCAGAAGGTGCTTCAGAGTCTGAATAGGTGGCTGTTTGTTTCTACCTGTTGGCCTCTTCATTTCCCCAGGAGTTTTCCCCTTTCCTTCTTCCTAAATGCATTTCCCAAAGGACTCCTTGGAGATGGGCTCAGTGCTAAGCAGACAAGTGTAATGTCATGCATGTACTCATAAAACATTAAAAAAACCCCAAATCCTGTGTTTTATCTGAGCTAACCACAGTATTTCTATCACATAGACAATGTAGATCCTTCATGTCATGTCCTTACAAAAAAAAAAACCTCCTTAAAATGTTCTTTTTTTCCTCATCTTTCTTTTTATTTTAATGGGAAAATCTCTCGTGTTCTGCCACATAAAAGTAGATTTCCCTTCATCTGTGGCCGTGCTGATTGCAAAGCCCAGGAGATCTTTAATTAAATCGCTTGGGCTTTGTGTATTTCTTTCAGAGAAACCCATCAAAACAGCATTTGTGTCTCGTTACAGCTCCGGCAGCAACACTACCATCTTTGCCTTCTTGTATTACTTATTTTCATCAAAAAATTTCCCAGCTCCTGGGTGAAGATCCCTCACTCTGGAGACGAGGGTGGGACTCACTCCGTCCTGCAGCCACGCTGGGAGTTACAGCATCTCTGGGGAGATTAACCCTGCCAAAGCTGTCCAACCCTGCCACTGTGCCACTGTGAGGAGCCATCCTGGGCAGGCACCTCTTCCTCAAGACAGAACTGACCTTGGAGAAACACCAGGAATGAGAGAAAGGGATGAGGGAAAGGCACCTCCCACCTGTGGAGGCCTGGGACACTTGGTGGGTGATGTGCCAAGGGCAGACGTGCTCTGAGTTGCTCTCCTTGAGTTGGAGTCAGGATATTCCCGTGCTTTTTTTCCTGGTGAAGATGCAGCCGAGGTCCCTTCACATCCCTGAGGTTCAGGGGAGGTGTGGCTGCAAACTGGGAGAGGGCCGGGGATGGATCAAGGCCTGGGCTCCTGGCTCTGGGGCTTCAGAACATGAATTATCAAAGCTTCAGGACCCTCTAAAGCCACGCTGGTCACTTGTTCATGGTCCCTGCTGGACCCATCCCTGGTGGCCTCCAAAGCCACCCTCACAGATGATGCCTGAGGGGGTGGAAGGAGGCACACGAGGGACACATCCCTTTTCCCACTGCTGCTTCCCCTCCCCGGGGCTGGGGCACTGCCTGCCCCTGGCACGCGTCCCGCCGTGTTGTGTCCGCCACGCTGGGGGACATCCCCGTGCCCTGGCGAGTGCCACGTGGGCACAGCTGGTGCCAGGCCATCGGTTTTTCCTACTCGGAGTAAACACCCTGCTGAGATCGTCGCTGCGATTTAGGAGGTGCCAGATTTTTCTGGTGGTGATTTTTAAAAATTATTTATTTTTTTAAATTTTCCCTCTTGACACCTTCCACTCCGTCTCTGGAATGTCCCTTCAGCTTTCACCGAGGATTTCCCCAGGGCTGGAATATTCTGTTGAAGCCTGAGCTCCGTGTCTCTCCCCAGGTGCTTTCTCAGACAAAGAAGAAGACAACAAAATTATCCTTCTCCCTTACCCAGAACTCATTTTATGTGCTGAGAACAGAGATATCATTTTAAATGAGCCGCTCAGAGAGACACGATCACCTAAATACAGATGAAATCACTTAAACATTTTGAAACTGGCAACCTCATATATTTTAATTATAGACTCCAGTGATATTCTGCTGAAAGCAATTACTCTGTAGCTCTTCCCACACACACACGGGGAAGTCCTGGGAGTTGTTCTTCACAATGACTTAAGCATTCAAGGCATCATGGATGTTTTTATTAAAAAATACATTTCTTTTTTCAGTGTTTTGCAACAAGGCAAGGGGCTCATTGTTCTGGACATGGCCTTATTGAATATTTGTGGGGTAATTTAGGTAGGTGAAGGTGGGTGTGTCGACTCCTGAAGCAGAAACACACGAGAACAACTTTTTTCCCCCCACTTTTTGAATGGCCTCTTGTTTTTGCTGCGAAAATGGCCCGGCCCTGCTTCGTCAGGACTTTTAAAACGTGCCACGGCCAGCAAAGATACTTCTGTTTAAAATCAGAGAAATGCTCCCCTCCAAAGCTCCGAGTGAAGGATATCTGTTTCCCTGGCTTGGACTGGCCAACGAGCGGGGCTTGCTCAAATGCGGTCGAGACACTCAGATCCAGTTCATGCTACTGATACCCCTTGCTCTCCCCTCAAAATTAGCCCAGATGAATGGGGCCTTTTGTCGTGAGGCAAGAAACGGGCAGGAATCACAATAATCTCTTTCTAGCCAGGCTTCTGTAGCGTGGGGTGAGGCAGGGGCTCGGCCCGGTGCTGGAGGAGAAGGAAAACAGCAATTTCTCCGCGGTTTCCGTGGCGTGTTGGAAGCTGAAGGCGATCTTCTCGCACGCAGCCCCGAGCACCTCGGGCCGGTCACTCCCCTTGACTCCGTTCCAGCCCTTCAGTGCCGTGGGATTGGGGACCACGAGTCACATCCTTCACGTCCCCTGGTAGCCCTCAGGTGATGGGAGGTGGCAAAACGTCTCCCGGCCCGCGAGTTTTCCACGCACGCTTCCCAAGGCAGAGCCTTTGCTCCGGGTGAGAAGTTACACTTCTTTCCTGTTATTCTAAAACTAAGTACTTTGCACATTTGGGAAATATTATTAAGTAATAGTCTGAGTGACGGGCTGTGGTCGGAGTTAATTTCTTCCAGTTCTCCGAGTGTCTAATTACACTTTCTTCAGTGCTAAGTGGACGGATTGTGTCGAGTGTGCAAAGACCTCTTGTCTGGATTTAAAACAAAACACACAAAAAGAGAAAGCCCTCAGCTCGTCAGTGAAAGTCTGCATTAGGGGCATAACCCAAAAATCTTCTGACAGCTCTTGTGGTTCTGTACGCCTTCCCCCAAGGACCCTTGGAAGAGCAAAACCCACGGGGCAGATGGCACCTGGTAAATCAAATCATCTCTTTTTTACCGTTCTAGTATTTCCCAGCTTAAAGCTGAGCCTGGCTTTAACTTAGACCAAAGTGAAGACCTTGTTAGGCAAAGACAGGCAGCCCCATTTTTAAGGAGTTATTCTCCTCTTCCTTGCAATCCCTGTGACGGGGACGCCGTGCCCGGCTGTCCATTCCTAGTCCAGGGTGCTGCAAAGTGAAGTGGGCTCTGGAAAGGGCTTTGGGCTGATGTGTTTTGATCCCAGAGCTGCGGCAGGGCGGGAGAACATCCATGGAACCTCCAGCACCTTGGCTGAAAACAGTGATTTGGTCAGACCCCAAGACTGGGTTGTGTTTTAAGAGAGCTTGAGCTTGGTTGATGGAAGAGCAACAGAGCTGTCACACGGAGACACCTCTCAGGAGGAGGACAAACTCTGGAGGAAGTTTCCACCTCTTTGCTTTGTGGCCAATTTGTAAAACCAAACACGTCCTGCAGATGATTTTTCTGGTTGTGATTTAGAATTCCTTGGGGTGGGGGCGGCAGGGGAGGGAGAAGCGGGGCAGAGCCGCAGGAGGGGCTGTGAGAGCAGCCGGGGACACGTCACCCTTCAGTGCCAGGGACAAGCTCTAGGAAGGCACCACCAGCTCGGTCATGCTCATCACATCAATATCAGTTTGGGCCAATCACAAGTTTTTTGTCGGTCTTTAACTTTGGCCACGCCAAAAATAAGGATTTCATGGTTATCAGATCCTTTTTGGTGGCTGTGTTCACTGATTTCTCAGAGGGATGGACACATCCAGTTTGGGTGGTGGCTCTCAGGGCCAGACGTGGAATCCTTCGAGACCAGGCGAGCTCAGGTTGTGATTTATTTTTCTTTCCTGGGGTTTGTGACCGAATCAGACGGGAGAGAGGAAGGGAAGGTTTGTTCTTACTAAAGATTTATTTCGTTACATCTGCAACAAGTCAAGAGGAGAACGGGGTAGAAAGGCTTTTGGTTTTGGGCCTGGAACAAAGCTCAGGACTTGAGATAAACAAATGGGGGGAAGGAATTATCAAAGAGAGAGCTGGCCACAGAGTTTGTTATGAGTTTTTTGTAACAAGCTGAGAAACACTGGGAGCTTAAACCAAACTGAAAGCGCGCAGGGGCAAAAGGAGAAGCAGATGATTGAGGTACCTCGAGGAAGGATATGGGGATACTTGACATGGAAAACATCCCAAACTTTGGGTTAGAGGACCCAGCAGCTTCTCAGGTGTGTGATTGCCCTCTCACTGATTTGATAGCCACGGGCAAGCTCTGTTGGCTCGTCCTTGAGTGAGGTGGTGATGTTTTCTTAGTTTTTACATCTCTGAGACAAAACCCAGGCGCTGCTGTGGGCAGGGATTGTGACCCCGTGAGCTTTACCTGCCAGGTGTGATGTGTGGCTGTACCCACAGCCGGGAGCTGCACCCACACACAAGACTTTTCTCAGAGTTGGCTGCAAAAATACCCAGTAATTTTTATTTCCTATTTACAATTGCAAGTAATTTTAAAAAAAAAAATATTGCAGAAAAACAACGTCGCCCTGTCCAAGTTTCCACTTCGGTAAGTGGGTGTTAGTAACTCCTACCTGGTGTTCAGGAGAGGGTAGGAGCTGAATTACTCTGTGTAGGTCGGTGGAGGCGGTGAAAAATAACAAAAGTTCTGCGAGAGACAGCGTTTGTTGAAAGAAAAAAATTTATTTCTCTGTAGGGAAGAAAAAAAAGGGGAAAAAATGTTTAAAGTTTCATTTCCACGGTGTTAAATTAACAACAGCAAAAGCCAGCCAAAGGAATAAAATGCATGTTAAGGAAATTTAAAAGAGTTACTCTGAAATGAATGCCAGCTTGCTTTGGTGAGCTCCTGAGTCACCAAAATCCCACAGAGCACCTCCTAAAAAGCTTTGGCTCTCCAAGGATCCTTAGGATCACAGTGTCTCCCTCAGGAATTTGGTGCCCTGGGCTCTGGGAAGGAGAGATAACCCCTCCAGAAGGTCCCACCACAGCTCTGCCAACACTTCCCCGTTACCTGTGCTGAGAGCTCTTTATCTCCCTGATACTCTATCAGCCTGGCCAGGGCAGGGCTCCCAGATAGTCAAGTGGCTCGATTAGCAGTAATTAGCGCCGTGAGACCCCTGCCCTGGGCTGGGATGGAGCAGGTCCGTGTCTCCTGGTCCCTCCAGAGGAGCTGTGGGGTTGGGTGGCCACTGGCCTGGTGGCCAGGATGGTTTCTGTGCCGTTGGCTACCTTTTCCTGCTGGGCTTGACGGGGCTGGGTTTAGGAGCAAAGCCTAAAACTGGGAAAATGGTGGAGATGATTCCGTCTGGGCGGGGAGAGGGCATGGGAGGCTCCCACCTCTGCGTGGGTGCATTGCAGAGCCACTGGGCTTCCTAAAACCGGTGTTGCAAGGGACGGTCCGTGGCCATAAAGCGCCGTGGTAGGGGCTGCAGCTCCTCACTGGGATGGGGGTTTCTCCGTTTCGGGGGGAATTTGGAGAGCTGGAAGATGCGAGTTCCTCTGTCCTGGAGGCAACAGGGATTTCCTACAGCGACAAACCCCTCGAGATGCCCCAGTCATCAGCACGTCCCACAGGGGAAGGGGGGAACACCTCAGCCGAGGGGTTCCGGGTACTTCCTGCACACCAGACTGCGTTGCACGGCTCCTCTCTCACCTCCCCCAACTTTTTGCTTCGGATTTGGTTTTGCCTGCACTTTCTAAGCGCCCACCCTCGAGCTGAGGGCTGTCCTGTCTCCAGTCCCAGGGATGTCCCCGCTCCTCCTGAGGGCACGTGGTCAAACCCGCTGCGCGCAACATCTCCGAGCGAAGGGTTGGCCGTGACAGTCCTCGGTGCTGCTGGCCAGAAACCTGTAAAGCAGAAGGGAAATGGTTTTGGTGGCAGAACTACAAATGCTCCATAAAGCACAGCTTGTTTCGGGGCTTTTTTATGTGGTTCTGTGCTGACTTTTGGTCCCCTAATTCACAGCAGAAGCGGAGCGGAGCGCAGCAGAGATTGAGCATGAATCCCCCGCGCTGGGTTAATGGGAACAATTACAGAGGTTTCTTCTTTTTCTGCTGCCAAGCTGTGATATGAAATCATTCTCTGGGTTCCTGTTTCCATGGGAACAATTAGTTTCATGCCGTTTTGGTCTCACACATCAATGAAGTGATTAACTAAATGAGGGCCAACACTTCATAAACGTATTGTCTCACGCTATAATCGAGCAGCTACCAAGTGCCACAGCTAAATGCACTCAAAATGCAATGAAACCAAGCCCACAAAACGCTACAGAGCGCGTGAATATTTATTGATCTGATACAGCACATCACCCGTGAGCCAAAAATACCGAAAATTCCAGCCGTGGGTGTTTAGGTGTTACCGGATTGGGAGCCAAGCCGCGTTTTCTCCAAGGGTCTGGTCACCTTGAGCCATCTCCAGGAGAGGCTTTGGGGACCTGCTGGGTGATGCTGATGGGTTTCAGCTGCCCGGAGCTGCCTGGGAGCCGCCGGCCCATCCTGCGGGCCGAGGCCAGCCGAGGGCAGGGGACATGCTGGACCTCGTAGCCCCGCGGTGCCTGCGCTCCCGGGGCCGTGCCTGGTCCCCGGCCTTCCTCCAAGGACTCCACATATTTGCTCCTTCAAACAAAATATACAAAGAGTCCACACGGCACGGAGTGGAATTCAGGGCTCTGCCCGCTCCCTCCCCGGCACATCTGGGAGCCTTTCCCTCGCAGAGCTGAGCAGCTGCACGGGAGAGAGGCAGGGAGGGAGGGAGGGAGGCTCCCGTGCTCTGCTGTGGAGCACAGCGAGGGCTGAAATGGGAATTGAATCCAGGGATGCTGCCGTGGGTGGCTCAAGTGGGACAGGGACAGGATGGCAGGGAGGGGCAGCTGGGCTGGGTGCTGGGCAGGAGTGACTTCCTGGGCTCCACTTTTGAAAATGAGCCTCTCAAAAGGCTCGGGAGGAGTTGGAGTAACTTATTTTAATGAGTTGTTAAGGAAGAATTCACCATGCACGCCTCGATATTGGACCCTGAGCTCCTGCTTCGCTGGGCAGTGGACCAGGTCCTTTGTTGATACCAGCCCTCAGAGAAAAGGAAGTGATGCTCTCCCCTGCATTCAAGAAGGATTTATAGATGAAAAGAAATAGCACTGATTTCAGTTTAGCAACTTGAGAAAAAGAGAATTTTGCTTGCAGCATTCCCTTTCCCCCCTTTTCATTCCCTTGACTGGGAATGGTGTGGTGCACAGCCTCTCCCTGCTCCTGATGGACAGTCAGACCACACTCAGTGACCCCTTACACAGCTATTTCTTGGATGAAGCCGCTAAGTTGGCCCTTCCAGCCAAATGCAACAGACATTTCACAGAGAAACTTCACGCGAAATCGTTTTTTGACCCCATCCCAAAGAACAACATTTCCACCCAGGGAGGAGCGGTTCCTCCACGCGCACGGAGTGGACCCTTGCTGTCCACTGCAGGGGGAACTTCTGCCATCCTTTGTGCTGACGAGCTGGCAGGTGCTGAATCACCTCAACACGACGTGAGATGCTCTGTGGTGGATGAGGGAAATGCACGGAGCTGTTTCTCCATCCATTTGCTTCCGTCGGACGGAGCTGTCTCTCCCCTTCTCCCATGCGCCCTGCTGCTGTCTGATTTTCCTGCTTATTTATCCTTCCCTCTGGCTGCACCACGAGCTCAAAGCAGCCTCCTTGTCCTAGGAAGGAACCAGGGATAAGATGATGCCTGACCGGGGTGGCTGACACATCCAACCCTTCCTCGATCTGCTTGGATCCATTAAATCAACCAAGGAAAAGGGTGCGAAGCCACTCTCATCCAGGACACTTGGAAGCTGGAGCTGTGTCCATCTGATGCAGATTCCCAGCAAATCTGGGCAGGGGAAGAGGCTCAAGTCTCCACTCCATGGCCAGTGGAAACATCCCCATGAAATCTCCGTGCAGAGCCTCCAGTGTCTCCCTGCTATTCCCCACTCCCCTTTTACCACCCAACATCCTGACCTTGCAAAAATACGGCTCTGGAGGGTCAGAGCGTGGGCCTGGAGCAGATCCTGATTCCTGGGATCAGGGCTGGACAGGGCAGCATCCCTGGTCTGGCTGAGGTAAGGCAGCCCCACTGTGATTTACTCCGAGGAAGAGGAGCTGAGTCCTGCACATTCCCTGGCGGATGAGGAAGGGACAATCCTGCAGGATAAACCCCTTTCAATCTGCCAGTAGTGGTTTGCTTTGGAAAAACCCTCTAATTCTGCACAGCCAGAAGCACCAGGCTGGGCTGGACCACAAGCCAAGGCTCACCCCCTCCAAGCCCAAACGCACTGGCGTGCACCGGGGTGTGCTGAGCTCATTTATTCCTGCTTTGCTTAACCCTGGCCCAAATCCTCCTGGTTCTGCAACCTTCTCCTGGTTGGATTTCAGTAGCAAAGGTGAGACATAGAGCAGCAGCGTTTCCAGGTGAGAAAAATCCATGTGAGATGCTTAAATTTCGGGGCTTGGCGGGGTCAGAGCTAAATAAAAGGATTGATCACCCTCACCTGGCTGGAAAAGACAGAATAAAATCCCAACCCAGAGGTCCAGGGGATGGAAAGGTAACACAAAGTTAAATGTTTCTCCAGGGGGAATTTCATTGATCAGTTTGGTGGGAGGTCCCCACCAACACATCCTGCCTTTTCCTCACCTGATCCCTCCCATTCCCACCACGCTGCGCACGCTGGGAAAGGGCAGAGCCAGCCCCATCCACGGGCAATCCCTCTGGCCAGCATCCGTGGAAGGAAACCTGCAGGAAAACTCTTCCAGCCCCATG
Source organism: Dryoscopus gambensis (assembly GCA_013389985.1). Classification (NCBI taxonomy): domain Eukaryota; kingdom Metazoa; phylum Chordata; class Aves; order Passeriformes; family Malaconotidae; genus Dryoscopus; species Dryoscopus gambensis. The sequence continues at coordinate 16,243 of WEIT01010183.1, read as the reverse complement.
CACATCCCCTTTGGAGCCCAAATATAACCCCAAGGCTCACGGCTGAGGAGACCTGAAGATATCAATGCGTGGCCACCATGAAACCTTCAGATCTTCCCAGTGCTGGTCCCAGCTACCAACCAGTCACTTTACAGATGGGACTGGTTCTTCCTTGCATCCCCTCTGGATGGCTCCAGATCCTTACCTGGGACAGCATTTCCAGCATTTTTGGGAGTTACTAAACTCCCAAACTGGGAGCTGTTGCAAAATGTGTTCAAGGTGAGAGGAGTCCAGATTAGTCTGAGTTAGGACTCCACATTTCAGGCCACCCTGAGGATGTGACATCAAACACAGGACTGAATCTTTTTAATGCACACAAACATTTCGTGGAGCACAACAGATGACTTTGGAATGTGAGCTTTTACTCCTTTTTTCCTCCATATATTTCATTATACAGCTTCTTCCCCCCACCAAAGAACACCAAGTTCTCCTCTCAGTTTGTGAAACCAGAGCAGAAGAGGTCACTCTGATAATCTGCTCCTCAGCCTACGAGGGTTCCTTTCATCGCTTCCAGTGATCTCAACCCCATCTCGGGGAGGTCACTGCAATGAGTCAGGTAACAAACAGAAAACAAACCATTTATGCAACAGCCTGAAATGAAGGAATCTCCCCCTGGAAAAACAACAGGGCCGTTGTGTTCCCTGTCGGAGCAGTCGGGAAATTCTGCTCCCGCGGGGCCGTGATGAATTAAAGGCTTTTCTGCAGCTGATGCAGTTGCTGTTTGCTGCTAAGAAAAGCTGTCTGGGTGTCTGCAGCGCGTTAAATCCGTGACTTCATGTTCCCAGCATCACCAGAACTCAAAAATCGTGCAGGGGAAAGAGGCGACCAGGGCTGAGTGACTCAGCTCCACGCTGATCTCCCCTGTTTCATGGGATATTGTTCCTCAACTGCACGGTGGAGGGAATTACAGCCAAAACAGCTTCTGCTCTGCTAGCAGAGCCTCCCAACCTGGCTGGATGGACACGAGGGTGCTGGCAGCTCCTCTGCTGCCGGGGCTGTCCATAGTCCTGCTTGTTGGGCCCTGTCCTTGGAGGTTTGCAAGGCTCAGCTGAACAAAGCCATGGCTGGCCATGTCTGGAGCTGCTGCTGGACCTGCCTTGAGCAGAAAGTTGTGCTGGAACCCTCTGAGGTCCCTCTGGATCATGCAGAGACCTCCTGAGTAGGTTACAGGAAGGAGTATCAAGGCAGCAGGGCCTTCCCTTGACTGTATTCCCGTTTCTAGTCCATCAGCCTGGTTTTTATTGGATGTACCCTCCTCTTTTGGCTGGAAGAGGCCACCTGGTAGCAGCTATGGGACATTTCCAGTGGGCTCTGAAAAGCTGGAGCTGTTTGAGCACCAGCAATGGCTCAAACTGCTCTGCCAGCACTTCTGCTGTGCCCCCAGCAGCAGCTGAAGAGCTCAAATCCCGGTGCTGGAAGCAAGGAAGTGAAATGCCAAGAACAATAAGCAGAACAATGTAATGAATTTCCTCCTCCGCAGCGCTGAAGGAGAGTGACAGGGGATATTTTGATGGGCCTGAACAGTTCCGAGCATTGGTTTCACTTAAAGGAATTCCAGCTTGGTTGTGCTTTGTTTTTCCACGCTAGCAATGGCTGGGATTGCTCTCAGGGGCACGAATCCTTGGAGTGGATCCTGGGCTCCTGTCTTGCTGCTCCGTGGGCTCCAAACCAGTGAAGCAGCTGGGAAAAGAGAGATGAAACCCGGGGACCTGGCTCCGTCCCGCATCCCCTCTCCCAGAGCGCGCACATCCCACGTGTCATGTGGAAACTGGATGCACCTGCTGGAGGAGCTGTGTGGGGGCAGACATTATCCACCAGTTATAAATCCCGGGGCTATCAACAGCCTTCAGTAAACATTTGGACAATCCTTCCTACCTCTCGCTCGTCCAAATATTTGCATCACACGGGGCTGCTGCCCGTTTCCTGACACGCCGCGTAGCTAAGAATATCCTTGGATCCTAGGTTGGCTCCAGCTCGCTGTGATGGATGGACTTATTGGGTGAAATAAATGGCTTGGGGAGAAGGAAAAGGGGAAAAAAAAATCTGTCTCCCGGTAATAAATCCAGGTCAGGGTGGAGTGAAAGAGCTTTCAGCGGGGAATGGTGTTTCTGGGAGCTTTTAGGATCTGATCCGGAGCACCCAAGGGTTAACAAGGAACAGCTCCGAGCTCTTTTAGTGGACTGGGACCGCTTTGGCTCTTGGAGGAATGCTTGGAGATGCTCCTGAAAGCTCTTCCTTCCTGCTGGCTTGGAAATGGCCACAGCCAGCTCTGGATGTAAAATAGGAACCTGCTGCGTGAAGCCAGGTTTGGTGGCTCTTCCTCCAGAGCAGAGCCTCTCCCAGGTGAGCCGCAGCAGGAATCGCCAGTTTGGAACCCGTGCGCAAAACACTTCACGCAGCAGAGCTGCCAAGCAGAAACAAATCAATATTTTTCTCCTCTTAATTCAGAGTGAGGAAAAACAGCTCGAACTCTGCTTGAGCAGCTCGAAGGGTTTAGCAGTTAATTGGGTTTGGCAATTAAGAGTTCTAAACACGAAATCTGTGTTTTGTGATGTAAGGCCGCGGTGCTAAATAACGACTTTAGGGAGATTAAGCCTCACAACACAATAATTTTAGTCTTTTTGCGGAAGAATTGACGTGGCCGTGACTGCATGGCTGAACACACACCGTAATAAGCCCGTGGATTTTCTGATAGAGTAGTAAAGAAAATAATCAACCCTCAGCTTAACTGCAGGGTAAACAGCAGCCTGGGCTGGTGGAAGGTGTTGGAACCCATGGCAGGGAGCTGGAACAAGATGAGCTTTAAGATCCCTTCCAACCCAAACCATCCCAGGAGTTTATGATAAAACTGCTCAGGGGCTTAAAGTGGCTTTTCCACTGCAGCTTCAGCTGGGACTTTTTGTTTTAATCTTCTCCCCTGTCCATGAAACCACCAAACCCACCACAAATAAGAGCAGTGGGACAGCTGTGCCACGAATGTGTTTTCTAGTCGTGATACGGGACAAATCACGCGGAGGGTTTGCTCAGCCCCGGGTAATTCCCCTCTGCCACCCGCCAGCGCCTCCAGCATCTCCCCTCTCCCCACGCCCTGCTCATCACTTCCTCCTGCGAAGCCCCAAAACTCCGACCCCTCTTTTGGACAGACTAAACAACATCTGCAGAGCCGCCCGTCTCCCCTGCAGCCCTGCCGGGGGAGCGGAGCCGCTCCCAGATGGCCGGGACAGAGCCGGTGTCACCGGGGGAGGGCGAGCGGCGCTCCCGGGGGGTGCCGGCGAGCGGGGATGTGGCGGAAGCATAAAGCACCTGTCGGGAGGCTATTTAGGGATTAGCCGAGTGCTGACAGACAAATTGGCAAGATTAATAAGAGCAATCAAGGCTGTGTGGGCTCGAGCTGTGAGCTGACATTAATGTGACATCGCTTTCATCTGCTCTTGCCTCGGCCCGCGCGGCATCGTTTGGGCTCCCAGAGAGCAGCGCCGTCGGATGCGGGGGTGACAGCCCGGCGCTGCCCCCGAGGCTGTCCCTGGGTGTGTGGCGGGGCAGGGGACAGCTCTGCTCGTCCCGGTGCCCACTCAGGAGCTGCCCACGGGGGCCTCCGGGGCGGGAGCAGCGCTTTTGGGGGACCCCCGGCCAGCCCCGGTGTCCCCCAGCCCCGGCACCTCCGCGGGGCCTGCGTGGCTCGGACAGCCCGGGGACATTTTTGGGGGAGATTTGCTTCAAAAGCCGCCTGCTCTGCTGGGGTTTGGGGTTTTTCTCTGTGCCTCCCACAGGGTCGTTTAATGTCACCGAGAAAGCGCGATGCTCGCCCTCTCAAAAAAAGAAAAAAAAAGGAAAGAGGGGGAAAAAAAAGAAGAAAAAGGCATCAGAGAATAAAGGCTGATTCCAGGTGCGAGCAGAGAACAAAGAAACTGCTCTGCTGTCGCTCTAAGCCCCACACTTCGAGTCTTCGCTGTCTCGGGGAGATGGCTTGACACCCTAAAGATATTTTAAGGCAGAAAAAGGCCGTTTTCAGAGCACTCCTCTGCCTCCAAAACCCAGGGGAAATTCCCCCCTGCATCTCCAGTGCGGCACAGCCGTTGCACGGGGAAAATTCCGTGTAGGTTTTTTTTTCGTTTTCCCTTTTCCTCCCTTGTTTTCTTCAACACCTTCCCCGCTAAAATCTCCCTCGCCCCGAATTCTGTTCGCACCCCTTCCCAACGATTTTCTCTGTGCTTCCCTCAGTGACGGATCCTGACAGGAGGGAAACATTGGAGCGTCCAAATCCTCCAGGTCTGCCGGGCTCTGCCGCACGGGCTCCTCCGCCGAGAGCTTTTGCCCACAAAAGGAAAGTGTTGAAAAGGAGCGAGATGCCAAAGGCTGAGCGCACGTTCGCTCGCAGAGCTCCTGGGTGGGGGGAAAAAAATCCTCTCCCTGCCACCTAAAGTGGATCCCTCCGTGCTGGGAATTTATCGAGTGTGGGGGAAAAAATCTGTAAAATCAGATTTTTAAATTATCTGCTGCTCCAACTTTGAAATGCAGATGGGGGTAGAAGCAGCTGGGGGGTCAAGAATAGTTGTGGAGAGAGGTTTTATTAAGAAAACAAGAAAGACACTGACCCCAAAACCAGACTCTGAAAAGAAAGTCATAGGATGATGATTGCTGCTCCAACCCCCCCCCCAAATTAATTTTAAAGCTCTCTATATTTAAATTTTAATGTAAATTAATTGATTCTTTTTTTCTTAGTTGCATTTAAAAGGACTGGAATTATATAAAAATAAATACATATTTACACCATCCTAAATGGGTAAATTAACGGGGTTTTTGGAGTGAATTTCAGGTTCCTCCAATCTCCACCCGGCAAGCACAGACCCTTGAGCACAACGTCCCAGCAGCCGGGGTTTTGGGGGAGATAATTCCATTTGCCACTGGCACCCCTTCGGCGGGGTCGAGGTGGATTCAGGGAGGGCGAGATGAACCCCCCTTGTCCCTGCCCTCCTCCGGAATCCCAGGACTGGTTTTTGTTGGATTTAAGGCTGCATTTTGGAGATTTTTTTCCCCCTGCAACCCTTCTCCACCGCCGCCTTCTCCACCGGGAAACCACACGGAAGGGGCAGCCCCGGAGATCCCTAATTTCTGACCGCTAAAATGAATAATTTTACATCATTAAAAAAAAAAAAAATCAGATTTGCTGCCCCAAAAGCGATTAGGTTGAAAGCACACAGCTCAGAGCAATCCGGCAGCAACAGCGCGGGCATTCGGTGGTCTGTTTGTAATCTCAGCCTTTTTCATTAACATAAACACGGCTTCAACCCAAATATACACGGCCACCTACGGAGCGAGCGCGGAGCCGGGCGCGCCGCTCTCCCCGCGGGGGTTAAGCCGGGCTCAGCGGGCGCGCAGCCCCGCGTGGAAAACCCGCGGGGAAATCGCTGCCGAGCCTCGCTTCCCGCTCCATCCCTGCCCCGGGGACAGAGCAGGGAAAGGAGGAATCGCTGAACGCGATCTTGCCCCTGCCCGGAGCAGGTCCCGGGGTGTTTCCCCTTCGCCCTCCGCTCCGCGGGGCCCCGCGCACCGGGAACGGGGCAGCGGCCGGGCCCGGGCCCCAGCGGAGGGTTCGGAGATCTTCCCTCCCTCTCACACCCGTCCTCCAGGGAAAAAAAAATCAAATTGTCTAAGTCGTGTTGTTGGTTTCTCAGGAAAATCGTTCCCCTTTCCGTACGTGCTGTGCTGCTTTCTTTGGGGGTTTTGCTTTAGGGTTTTCTCTCTCATTCTGCCTTTTTTCTGTCTTTTTCTCATTTCTTTCTTTTTGTCTTTTCCGTGTTCTTTTAGTGGTTCTCTTTTAATCATTTTTTCTTTTATTTTTTCCTTCCTTTCACCCTTTCTCCCTTTCTCTTTCTTTGCTTCTTTTCTTCCTCTTTCTTTCTTTCTTTCTCTCTCTCTTTCTGTCTTTCTTTCTTTCTTTCTTTCTTTCTTCCTTTCTTCCTTTCTTCCTTTCTTCCTTTCTTCCTTTCTTTCTCTCTTTTTTCTTTCTTTCTTTCTTTCTCTCGTTCTCTCGTTCTTTCTTTCCTTCCTTCCTTCCTTCCTTCTTTCTCTCCTCTTTCTTTCTCTCTCTCTCTTTCTTTCTTTCTTTCTCTCTTTCTTTCTCTCTCTCTTTCCTTACAGCTTTTCCTCTTTCCCTCTATTTTTCTCTTTCTCCTCCTTTCTCCCTTACTTTGTTTCCCTTTTTGCTTCTCCATTTCCCTGTTTCTCCGGTTTTTCCACCCTTTCTCTATTTCTCACTCTCTTTCTCCTCATTTATGTTCATTTCTTTTTCTCTCTCAATTCTTTTCGTTACTCTCTCATATTCGCTTTCTTTCTAGTTCTCGTTCTTTATATAACTTTCTGTCTCTATATATTCTTTCCCTCTTTCTTTCTCTCTTTCACCCTTTCTCTCTTTCTTTCTTTTTCTTTTTCCTTTCTTTCTTTCTTTTTCTTTTTCCTTTCTTTCTTTCTTT
>WEIT01010182.1:53590-73705 GCA_013389985.1 Dryoscopus gambensis | reverse complement strand
CAGTCTGTGTGCTGGCTTGAGCCATGTGGCTGCTAATAAAGCTCGGCTGAAATATCCACAAGATGAGCCTTTCCTGATTTCTTTCTACGGACTAAGCTGTCCCCAGGAAGGTTGAAGAACCGCACTTCAGCAATCTTAGAGAAAGTTTTATTTGCCCATTTAACTGATGCAGCTTTGTTTTGGAATTGTACATTCAGTTTATGATGGATGTTTTTTCAGAGACATTTCATCTCCCTGATGATAAAGAAGATGCCTTTTTATAATAATTTATCTAATAATTTATCCAATAATAACTCCATTTCAATATGATAGATGCTCTTTGCTTCTGGATTTGTATTATTTGATTTAAAGCAATGGGACAGCAGAATAAAAACACCAAACCCAAGCTAATTCTCAAGGAAGACAGTTCAAAGAATGGAGAAGTCTACTTAAAAATAAAGTATCTGAAATGATATAACCATGCATATGGCTCTGATCTTTTGAATAGTGGCAAGAGCATCTTCCTCACTCTAAAAAATTATAACTACAGCACCTAAAAAAGCTGTATGTTGTCATCATATTGAGCAATCTTTCCCATGCTATCTGGGAATTACTATTTCCTTACCTCCTCTGATGTGTCTGAGTGGAAAATCTTTCTCTTGCCTGTATCACTGCATCCTAGTACACCTGTCTCTGTAGGGAACATCCAAATGACAACTTGTGCAATTCTCCACCCATTGGCATTTGACCATCATTTCTACAAAATTCTCAGGGGGATGCTTTTGTACCAAAGTCAAAATGTTGAAAGTTCACAGTACCTTCCACTAAGACCTCTTCTCTGAACAGCATACATTTGTTCTCCAGACAACATATTCATAAATGAGCTGGAGAAGAGTGTGAGCTCTGAGGTCAAAAAGTCTGCTGATGATATTAATCTATTTAAAAAAAAAATACAGGACATCACTATGAAGAACTACATAGGTAGCTTATGAGATTGAGTGACTGGGCAATAAAATGAAAGCTGAAATTTGGTGTAGAGAAATGTGAAGTGATGCATGTGAGGAGAGAGACATTCAGTTTCCTGTATAAAACAATGGAGTCTGAGGTGATCATAAATGCCATAAAAGTAAGACTTGAGATTATGAGAGATAGATCAGTGGAAAAATGCATTTAGTACCTGACAGAACAACCAACAAACCAAAAAAGAAACCCACCAAACCAAAATCAATAGATCACATCCTGGAAATTATTCCTTACGAGGAAATTGCTTGGGATAAAACAGAAAACGAAACTATATCAATGTATAAATTTGTGGATCACCCTCATGCTGAATCCACGGAGCATTCAGAGAAAGAGCATTCCTCTCTACACCAAACAGTGTCCATTTTGTGCAGAAACCAGCACTCCATGGAAACAAAATTATAGCCTGATACAGGGTCAGTTTGAAAATGAATCATGCTGACAACCATGATCTGAAATGATCACTGAGTAGAGTAATAAAGCCTTTGTTCATTTGTCTAGCAAAAAGAGGGAAAAGCAGTCAGTAAAAAGTTTGTGGGAATGAGGAATATTTGTATTTGTCTAGCCTTTGTGTGTATTTATATATATATATATACCTAAAGGAGGACAAGCTTTGAGAGGAACAAGTTTTTCACTAGGAGAAACACTGTAAGTATCAAACTAAATCGCAACTGTGAACAATTGAGATGGATATAATTTTTATACCAGAGGAAAAACTGACTGTTGCCATCTTTGGGCAGAGGGAAGAAGTGACTGGGAAATTGTAAAGGGTTATGAAGCCATGTCTCTATTCAATCTATGACTCCATTAGTTATGAATTTTAGTTGCCAAGTTTGAAGATGACCACTGAAGAACAACACTCAGATGTATTGACTGGTGGAAAAGAAAGGACTTGGAAAAAGCCCAGATTTGACCAGGAACTTGCCTATGGAAAGCAGGAATGTGATTTTTCTCCCTGAAGAAATGTGTTTGCTTCAAACTATACTCTTCCTCCCCAAGGATTTAGGAAACTTACTTCATTTGGAAGAAGGAAACTTATAATCTTAAAACATTTCCTCAAATGAAGTGCCTCACTCAATTTCTTTCACAAAACATGGTTAAAGAACTACTCAACATACTTCATTCAATGATTCTTCAATTATTATACTCATCCAACATGTGTAAAACACACACAACTTCAGTTTATTCCTCCATGTGAGGGAATTGTAACAGTGGTTTACCGATGTCGATTAGAGATATTCCTGAATGGGGTAATCAGCCAGATACTTTAGTGAAGCTGCTTCATGTTGTCTGAGACAGGCAGGTAAATTCTGGGCCAGACTTGGAATATCCAGAGCGGTAACAAAGGCCAAATATAAATAGAAGAGCCAGAGTTTTATTTTTTTACTGAAAAAGTATTATTACAGTATGGACAGTTTTCCAGATCTTTGTGGTAGGTACAGCTCTATTCTTGCCCTTAAATATTCTGGGACTTTTTTTTTTTTACTTTGTGTGAAATTTGGTCCAGAATGTGTCCTCAAGACCTCCCACTTCTGCCAGGTCAAACCCTCACAGTGAGATGGGCAGAAGAACTAGTCTGAGCATGTGAGAAAGCACAGGCTTTCTCCAAAATGTTGTTTAGCACTTTCATGACTAAATCTGTGCTGGCCATGGCAGTAGTGACATTTACATCTTCTGAGGGGAAGCTAAACAGCATTATGTATAATTTTTGTACTAAAATTTATAAATGGGTCTCCTGATGGGGATGTGTTACATCCCATGTGCTCAAAGACAGGCCAAGTTAACCCAAATACTGTGCTTTGCATTCCACAGATGCATCCATAAAATATGTGATGGAGTCCTAGATTTTATATCTTGACACCTATAGAGTAATTTGGGTTGGAGGGGACTACCGCAGATAACTTGGTCCAAGCTCCTTGCCAGAGGAAGAGATACCTTCAACTAGGTGAGGTTGCTCAAAGCCCCATCCAGCCTGACTTCTAATGCTTGCAGTGATGGGGCATCCACAGCTTCTCTTAGCAGCCTGTTCCAGTGTCTCACCACCCTCAGCATGGAAAATTCTTTCCTTATCTCCAATATAAACCTACCTTCTTTAAAACCAGCCCTTCTTCCTGTCACTACAGGCCCTGTTAAAAAGTCTATCTCCATCTTTCTTATAAGTTCCCTGTAGATTTTGAAGGGCCACAATAAGGTGACCCTGGAGACTTCTCCAGAATGAATAACCCCATCTCTCTCAGCCTGCTTTTCAGGGCACTACTTGTATTAAAGTCAGGAGAAAAACTTTCAGAAGTGTTCCAGGGAGGGGCACTGACTAATTGATAAAGATTAAACTATTTTTGGATGATGCTTACTAATGCAATAAAATAGCATTTAGTTTTTCCTGTTTTTCCCCTTAGTAAGTCTGAATCTTCCATCAGGAAAGAGCAAGAAACTGAATGAAAGGGAATATAAATATGCCTAAAGAATTCAAATAGAGGAAGAACACAGTCTTTCTGATTGCCTACATATTTCTGTCCTGCAGTGATATGGTAGCTCACTAGGGGATAGGGAGGAATAGTGAATAAGAGGGAATTATATACTAGGGAAGCAGAAATTATTATTTCTATTACTAGAAGATTTCCATGGACTGTCTTCTATTGGTCTACAAAGAAGGAAATGCATGCGAGGGGCAAGGGTATGAAAAAGGAATGACCCTAATTTCCTGTGATGGGTGAGCAGCTGCCTCACGGGTCAGGCACAAAGAGTTACAGTAAATGGGGTGACATCAGACTGGCATCCAGTCACTAGTGGGATTCCACAGGGCTCCATCCTCAGCCCAGTTCTCTTCAACATCTTCATAAACAACTTGGATGCAGGACTTGAAGGAATACTAAGCTGGCCAATGACACTAAATTGGGAGGAGCTGTTGACAGCCTCAAAGGAAGAGAGGCCCTGGAGAGAGACCTTGACAAATTAGAAAGATAGGCAATCACCAACTGTATGAAGTGCAGCAAGGGAAAGTGCTGGATTCTGCACTTGGAACAGGGCAACCCTGGTTGTGTGTATAGACTGGGGAGTGAGATGCTGGAGAAAAGCACCGTGGAAAGGGCCCTGGGGGTCCTGGTCGATGACAAATGGAACCTGAGTCAGCAGTGCCCTGGCAGCCAGGAGGGCCAAGCGTGCCCTGGGGGCATCAGGCACAGCATCGCCAGCCGGGCAAGGGAGGGGATTGTCCCCTCTGCTCTGCACTGGGGCGGCCTCACCTCCAGTGCTGGGGGCAGTTCTGGGTGCCACAATGTAAGAAAGACATTAAACTATGAGACAGTGTCCAAAGGAGGGCAACATGGATGGTGAAGGGCCTTGAGGGGAAGCCGTGTGAGGAACAGCTGGGGTCACGTGGTCTCTTCAGCCTGGAGGAGACTGAGGGGAGACTGAAGTCTGCAACTTCCTTGTGATGGGAGGAAGAGGGGCTTAGGCACTGATCTCTACTCTGACGTGACCAGTAACAGGACTTGAGGAAAGAGCATGATGCGGAGTCAGAGAAGGTTTAAGTTAGATATTGGGAAAAGGTTTTCTACCCAGAGGGCAGTTGAGCACTGGAACAGGCTGCCCAGGGAAGTGGTCATAGCACCCAGCCTATCTGAGTGTTTGGACAATGCTCTCATGGTGCATGGTGATTCTTGGGGTATTCTGTGCAAGGTCAGGAGCTGGACTCAATCCTGATGGATCCCTTCCAATTCAGCATATTCTATGGTTCTAGGTTTCTTCCATGTTTTATATATTTCTGTCTTAATACCTTTCTTTCTCACTTGATGCTTATCACCATATTCCCTTTTCTTCTCTTCCTTCTCATAATTTTGGTGCTTCAGCCTCCACATTGAGGACTACTACCAAAATACATCTGCTAGCATCCTCTCATAAGCTTACTTTAAGTAAGTTACAAGTAACTGGTCACAACATGTTTGTAATTACGGTGAAGAGGGCTTTTTTGTGCTAATGAGGTTGTATATTAATTAAATTGTAAGATCCAAACTGGAAGTGCTGGGCAATGGCTTACTCCAGGTCAGAAGGCTATGACACCTATTGGGTTTCATGTATGTTTTCTATTTCCTACCACATGGTGTTTTTCCTGAAGGGAAGGAAAAACTATGGGGAGTGAGAGGACAAGAAATTTTTGTGACCTACCTCAAACTGCAGCCAAATAGGGTACAGTACAAAAGTGGACTTCTGTAAAGTGGGAGTGGTATCATTTCCCACACACCATCTATTAACATCCTTTTTTATTTAACTTCAAAGCTGTTTGGGATCAGACTTCCTTTTGATAGATGTTACAGACAATGACTGCTAGGCTTGTGCAAGGGGATGGATGCCAGCAGCAGGGAAGCAGAAGCTGCAGGGACTTCTCTGCCAAGGTTTGCAAAGGTGGGAACAGATAAGACGTGCGCCACACACAGTAACATACCTTGTGCCATGTAAAAGGTAGAAGGGATACTGAATTGCTTGGTGCCTGAGGAATGATATACCTTCTGCTGACATGTAGAACAATCTAAGAAACTTGGAATTGGGTAATCTAAATGGTGGTGTTTGAAAAGAGATCACAGGAAAATAAAAATCAAATTTGCTGGAACCAAAGCTACTAGCAAAAAACACTAACACACATCTTTTGTTTTCTGTTAAATCTCTTTGTGTGGAATTTGGCTTCAAAAACTTGCAATAGGTTCTCTTGCTCTTAAGGTGAGGGCATGATAAGGGGAGAACAGTAGATTTGGCAAGTCTAAGAAGCAATCTATTGCTTATTTTTGTTGACCTTTGCATTTACCTTGCTGCTGAAAGCATATTTTTTTTTTTCAGAATTATGCAGAGAGGAAATCTGTTCATAATAAAATCCTGACTTGTTCCCTTCCTGCTCAGATTTTCTCCCTAATAAAGGGTGTTGCTGCATGGTACAAGTACCCATGGGAACTATAAACATAGTACTGAAGTATTTTTTTGCTGTTTGAGATCCTGAGTCATGTAAGGGTAGAATAAGAAATAATAATTTTTTTAAAAAAAGGTTTTTTGATGCTACTGTTTTTATATTTTATTCAATAAATGTCCCATGCAGCCTGCATAAATAGCCCTGTTGACACCCAGAACTTCCTCCTCTTGTGTAAGTATAAAATATTAGTGTACAGAATCAAGGCTTTGGGAAGCAGAAAAGTTCATGCCGTTAGGGGACTTGCTCTACAACCACCAGTCTGTGATGCTGAAGAGGTGTCCTTTGTCCTTAGGACTGACTGTGTTAGACTCCTGTTACAGTCAGTGGAGAGAAATAGGAACATTTAATGTTGCTATTCATCTTAATCAAAGGGATCATCTGCCATAGAAGTTCTGGTCACTCTCCACTGACTCAATTGTCTATGTGGCTATAGAGACAGACATCTCTATAGGTGTCAGCAGTGTATTTTCCTGGGGTGAAAGGAGACAAATACCAATCCCCAGGGATTTTGGTGGTACATAGGTGTTACAAAAACAAAGTCAGTATGAGATGAATGATAAATATTGTGCTAGGAGACCTGCAAAACCAGGCCTAAAGATTTTGAGGCTGGGCATCCCAAATTTGCAGACACTTTCAACCTTCTGTTCCTAAAGATCCTCTCTATCCCTGTGACTAAAATTAGTGCTGATTTACCTTGGAAGGTGGTTATAAAGGCTGTAAGTCTGTGTAATTTTGACAATCATCACAGGAAGACCAGAGAAGAAAATATGTGCACTAGCTTTGGATCAGGACAAAAGTACCTTGCCAAGAAAGAATTTGTAGGGCTGTGTACTGAATAACACTTTGTCATCATTTTTCCACTGAGTACAATTCATCCTGTGCAGTAAATGCCAACATGGCAGTCATTCTGTTTTCAGGACTTACTAAAAGATAGGAGTTCTGTAATAAATGATTGAACACCCATTCATATAATTATGACTTGTGAGAATAAATGCTCTATTTAGAGAATAAAGGGTCATTGCTAGTGCTAAAGTATTGTGAGGTGACCACAGAACTGGCTCAAGAGGCTGTCCACAGGGACAGGAGTGACAGCAGCTCTCCATGTTGGCCATTTCCCCACAGGCCTGGGTTTATCCATCTCGCAGCATTTAACAAGGCTGAAGAGCGACAGCCCTTTTTCTCCAGGCAGCCAAGGCTTGGCCATTCCCCCTGGCTCTGGCTCCCTCCACTGATACGGTGGTGGTCTCCACTAATACGGTGGTTGTTCCAGCAGGGAGAATGCTGGTGGTTGCTGTGACACAGGGGACCAGGACGCGTAGAAAAGGCTGTGTGAGAGCCAGCCCACAGGAGAGGTGCAGAGGCCAGCGTGGGAGGCAAAAGGGCAGGGAGGAGGAGGGCAGGGAGGAGGGCAGGCCAGACTGGCTGAGCCCGTGCAGCAGGCAGGGGTTGCCCATGGTGTGACAGATGGCAGCTGCCCCTCCTTTTCCAGAGCCAGAGGCTCGCAAAAGGCTCTGGCCATGTGTCCTTAGCCACACAGCCAGAGATTCACTACCTTTTCTTACGACACTGACGCCAAGTTAAGGTATTGGGAGACTTGTAGAGCCCTGGGCAGGGGTTGCCCATGGCCAGTGAGTGTGGGTGCCCTCTTGTCTGTTCTGCCTGTTACAGCTCCATGCCCAGAAAAGGACAGGACCAGACGTGGCACATACTGATCCTCAGCCACACAGACAGAGCATTTCAGGGACATCAGATCAGAATGGAGCAAACTCCTTACTTTCTGGTGTTCATAGCTGCGTAATGAGCCTGCAGTAACTCTGAAAGTTACTGACATGACAAACTAAAATTCTTCCCTTCAGGAAAGGAAATGAAATCTTGAAATCAGAGAACCAAGTGGAAAAACCACTCTGGAAAGGAGATATGATAAAATAAAATGCAAATGAAAAAAAAAGAAAATTTGGAAATGGAGTGACTACAACAAAATGGACTGAGATGAAATGAGGTGCAGTGAAAAGGACCGAAATTTGCCAAAATTATTCACATTGAAATCCTGAAATCAGAGAAGAAAGGTAAACAAAGAGGAGAAAAAAATTGAAGAAATTGAATGCTAAAAGAAAAGAAGAGAAAATTCTGGAACCAAGTGAAAACAATAAAAGTGAATGGGACAACACGAAGTGCAGTGAAATGGACTGAAGCTTGCCCAATTTATCCTCATTGAAATCGCAAGATTTAATTTCCTTTTCTGAAAGGAAACTCCTTGGTATGTTTTAATTTTCACTCCTGAATTTAGTTTTTGAAGAGAAGGCATAGAATACTGTGGTGTCTCAATGGAGATTAGATACCAGTCATTTTGTGTGACTGGAAGCACGTGATCCATTTTAGGATTTGCTGTGCCAGACAAGTACTGGCATTATCCCAGGCTTTAATGTGACATAGCTGAAGTTTCTGCACTCGGCAGGAGGGTATCTGTATGTAGTGCTGAGCACCCACCAAGTGATCCACATCCCGGAGAGCCTGACTTCCCCATGGGCTTTCTCCTTGACTGAGGCAGCAGGACGGCTCCAGCCAAGGATGAGCCTGTGTTTTTCTTCCTCTCCTACACCTTTGGAACAGAAGTGTTGCCTGCACTAGTTCTTGTTGAAGAAATGAATGAGGTTTAGTCAATTTCACCAGGCATCTGCTTCTCAAATCATGACCTAGCCTCACATAGATTTTCCTTCTAGCCAAAGAATTTAAAATAATTACTTCTCAGGATTTAATCAGTCTTATTAAAGGAGTTATTTTAAAAGACAGAATTCTTTCTATAATAATGTTCAAATCTGGGCACAGTTACTGTTTTGGCCCAGAACATGGCACAAATGAGAGCACTTGGTATCCAGACAAGAAAATATTTTTTCCATTTGAAGCAAACAGGTTTTAATTAGTAACATTCTGCTACTGCTATTTATCAAGACTTTTTGTTTATTCTTAACAAGAAAAAGGAGCTTAAAGAGTGCAGAGTGTGTAGTTTTGCGGAAACCCTATCTTGTGTTTCTTGAACTCTGTTCAAGAACCTGCTCCAGACAAAAGATGTCCAAGGAACATATCCAACCTGCAGTTGGTATAGACTGGCAGAAGCCTGTACGAAGTTCCTTGAGCTTTAGTCTAAGGGTCCTTGCTCTTGAACATAGGTGAGACTGAACAAAAAGTTATAAAAATAGAAAATTAGTTATTTTCCTTGTCATTTTATAGCCACCACGGTGCCCACGCACAGAGGTTACTGAGATAGTGCTTAGACCTTGTAACACTGGAGATAATATCACCTAGAGAGAGCTGTGAATATGTGGTTTATGGGACATCATCAACAGGAACATATTTACTGTCTGAGTTAGACATCCTTACTAAAGCTAGAGAATTCATGGTAAAGCTGGATAACTTTGAAAGCATTATACGTCTTCACTGTATTAAGTGACATAAGTTAGAGAACAGTTACTTCCTTGCTGTAAAGCTTTGGGTAGACTGATAACAGGTAGGATTTTTCAAAAGATAATAGGAAGATAGATGCAACTGAAATTGTTGAATTATGTGAAATTTAGACATCCTAGTTTCTTTTTAAAAATACATGTATACATCTTTTTGCTTCTTAAAAGCCTGTACTGTCATGTAATAATGTCATTCATTTCATTCACGAAAGAGGAAAGAGAAGGATGTCAATTCTTGTGAGTTCTAAAGGAGGACTTTTTGCTCTGGATGTTTTTGCAATTAGGTGACACCCTTAGAAATTAGCCTGGAGAACCACAGTGCTTTATGCTCCTGGTATGAATGTATACTATTATTAACATCCCTCACTATGGTTAATGTGCCTTTATGCACGTCATCTGTGTGCACACCTACTAAGTCAAGATGACTTTAGTCTTAGCAGTGACCCAGTAAGTACAGAGTCACTATGAAACTTAGCTGGCAAAGTCAAATCTGGAAGGTGTGGCTGTGCTTGAGTTGTCATAGTTGAAACTTCATCCCAGATTATTTAAATTGAGACTCTCATTTTGTGGAGGAGGTAGGTTCTCATTTGTTTGTAATATCTCTGAATGGCATTGAGTGGTGCTCATGGGCAGTGTGTCTTTTTGTTTTATAAACCATAGAGTATCATGTACTACTGGTGTACTACAAAAACGAAACTCAGGTTCAAGCAGCTGAGAAGGAGATTGGCTAGCATATGTAAACTGATCACAGAGTAAGCTGTAAATAAGGAAAAAAAAGATGGTAGAAATTATTGAGGGAAGTACCTCAGGAGAGACAGCAAAATCTTTTAACCCAGTGAAACAAGAGCTTAGAAGATGTGGAAGTGCTGTATATAAAAATAGTGGGGGAAGAGAAGAAAAAGGCAGACTGCTCTTGGTCCAAAAATGGTCCTCAAATATGAAAAGAGTTTTTCTGATCTTGTAATATGACTAGGTAATATGCAAAATTAAAATTATATAAATATTATAGTATAAATATTATAAATATTGTAAATATTATAAATATTATAAATATTATAAATATTATAAATATTAATAGGGAGATGCATCTGATAACCTCAGGGTTTCTAGTCAGGCTTGGGAAGACCTGGGAAAAAACTAATTTTGTCTTTAGACTTTGAGAGTTTCCTAGGGCAAGAGCCCATCCTTATGTTCAAGTGAGACACAGCTCTGAGCCCTGTGTGATTTCCCCATTGGAGCGAACATCAACACTCTATGCATTTTGGCTGCCAGAGTACCTCTGAGCACAGTCACAGTAGGTAGTAACCTACAGCACTTGCCGGTCATGAGTGAGATAACAGCTGTGGTACAGCTACTGAACTTGTGCCAGAGCTAAGAAAATCAGGCTAACCACTTTCCTTTTCCCACTGTTTGAAAGGCCCTGGAGTTGTAATGCTTTCTGAAAGGAAGAGTTTCTGGTGTCACTGTGTCCATCTGCTTCTCCACATCCAAAGCAGTGAGTCTGGCTCTCCAGTTTTCTGTCTCATCTTCATCCCTTCCCTCTTGTTCTCCTTCCTTCACTTCTCTGACCCTTGTTTGGCTCCAATCTTTCATCTTCAGGGAAAATGCCAAACTGAATTTGGTTTCTGCCAAGAAGCTTTGAGCCAATGCTGGCAAAGAAGAAAAGCTTCAGGTTGTACAACATGGCATATGCCTGAAGGCTTCTGCTGTCTGGTTTCAGTAAAAGCACTGAGTTGCACAGAACAGCCCTGATTCAGGCAACTGAGCAGTAGTCCAGCACTGAATTGAATTATAGGCTCGGGATTTCTCTTTGACCTATTAGCACCTCAAATATGTGTGTGTTTTGGGTCAAGTTCATCCCTCCCCCTAATTTATTGTGGCTTTATTTGATGCAGAGCTGATGTAGTGGTAAATTGATTTTGTGCTTGTGGTGGTATGGCATCCTTGTCTCTCCCCTGCTGTAAAGCAATGACTCATAATTCTTCATCAAAACAAACCTTACAAGGAATTTAAATATGTGTGTTCAATGACATTAATGTTTCTGTTTCTTTGTTTCTGGGAGATGTTCTTTAAAAATTATTACTAGTACAAAAGTACAAAGGGATCTTCAAATATTTATGGATGCTGGGTTTTTCTAAAAGTTATTGATAAGACACACATGATATGAATATCATGCTAATTAATGCAATACAATTAAGTATGGTAATTATTATCCAGCAGCTAGAATTAGTTTATAACCTAGATCTGGTCATTAAAAAAAATCCAAGAAACAACCATCAGGTGTATTCTTTTGGTTGAAAGCAGTTAAATTAGAGGGAAAATGTGTTACTCTTAAACATTGGACATATTGAAGCAAATACTTGGAAATAAATGGTCACAGTGGGCTTGGGCAGAAGAAAATGGATGGGCAGAAACAGGAACATGAGAGACTTAGTTTAGGAGAAAGAAAATTATTATAGTGGTGAAGGAGCCTGAACACTGAAATAGATTGTTTGGGGATACTGTGAAATCTCCATAGCTAGGATTTTTAAGAACAGGGTAAATAAACATAGGTCAGGAGTGATTAAGCCAGAAATAATTGTGCCCAGGGACAGGATGTACTACATTACTTGCCTTTGGGAATTATGTCATTATTTGTCTCTTTATTGATGACCTTTGAGGAGTTCAGGAATCGTGTGAATAAGGAGAATGACTATTCCTAGTGACACTTACCAGTATAGTTGCAGATTATATAAATGGTGCCTTTCTTTGGAATATGTCTACAGATGACTCTGACAGAATTTCTGGTATTTCATAAGCACTTTGGAAAGGGAACACTGTAATTTGTACAAGAGAGTAATCAGAAATTTTGGCAAAAAATTTGAAGAGCTTATGCTTTTTTATATATGTTTACAAAAACTACAGTCATTCTCTTTGTGTAAGAATTTCAGTGATGAGGCTCATCAAGGACTTCAAAAGCACTTAAGGTGAGATCTGAAACTTGTTTATGACAGTAGAAATTTTCGTATTACTTCTTAATGGGCTTCATGTCAGGCTTTTTGTGCACTGTTCATGTAGTGACTGCTATTTTCTTACTAGGAATGGACACACAGTATGACAAATATTCCTTTTACCTTGGTCAAAGGAAGTTTTTTCCATTTCCACAGCCAGCTGCATGTGTCCAGCACCATGTTCCTGGGCTGTTTTGAGGAAAGCTGTGATGTATCTCTTGAATCAGATCCATCTGCCTTAGTGACTGCAAGAGACTTCGACTATTTATGTCTGTTAAGAGAGATCATGATACGCCTTATGAAAAGACAAGCTGTGTTAGCAAAATACTGCTAGCCACACAGAAGAGCATCAACTCTCCTTATCTTGTTTCTTTAAATGCATCTCAGACTGAATTAAATAGTGCTGCTATTTTTACTCAGACATTTTTCAGACTACACCCACTCTGCCTGACATAGACAACCCCCTTAAAAAACAAAAGAAAAAAATTAAAAACTTGACTGCAGTTGAACCCATTTACATTTCTTATCTTAACATGTCAAGACTAGAAGTTTGAAAACATGTAAGTGCTGTTTAAGATTGCTACACAAATGAACATTTTTTCCCTGTTCCCTATGCCTTTAGGTGGGTCTTTCCCCCTGCTTCCCTCCCCCTAGCAAATGCAGTTATTTGCTGAATTTTGTAAACTAGAAACACCTGTTCTCAATGCTTTTTTAGAAAATAGTTATTATTTTTTTAAAAAAAAGCATAGAAGTAAGAATTACAGTAGGATTCAGTACCTGGAGTGTCCAGACTTAAAACCAGTATAACTTAATGGTGTTTTAGGAGGAATATTAGAGAACTATGAGAATAATTATTATTGAAGAAGGTATAAACATCATAAATTTTAAAGTAGATGGGTTCAGATTCTGTATAGCATTTTCAAAGCTTCTCTGCAGTCCAGAAGAGTTGCTGTTATCTCTTCAGATACCTTGTTGGTATATTTTCCATGAAAAGCAGGAAAATTTGACAAAATTACATACTTCCTTGTAGCAGTGTTGCCCAAAGCCGCATTTCTCTCGTACTGTTTCTGATAGTGAGTGATCATGCCTTGAAGCTTGGATGGTTGTTCTTCAGCAAAATCCAGGGGTCTGCAGGAAGGAACCCCAGGGTCACAGCCTGTTGGCTGCTGAAGGCACAGCCTGTTGGCTGCTGAAGGCACAGCCTGTGACGCTGGGGGTCACAGCTTGGGAGTTTCAGGGTTCCTTTCCTCAGAGATGCCTGCTGGTTTGTGTGGCCAGACCTTTGCATGGCTACCTGCTTCCCTGTGGCTTGCTCTCGAGTAAAGCCCAGCACCTGTGCTTGCTGTGAAATTACAATTTCAGTCAGGTTGCAGGAGCTAAGCAGGTGATGACAGAATGTTACTCATGGTTTTGAAGCAGAGTCACCTTTTATGTTTATCAGTGATGCAGGGAAGAGGTAAGAGCCAAAGGCTGTGAGGGAAAACAGCTTTGTTTAAAGGTTTGCATTTCTGACCACAAAAGTGGCGAGTGGCTGGGACAAACCACCATGAGGAGTGATGGGTTCTTAATTTTTTTGGATATTGAGAGTCTGTATACTTTACTTCAGGTAAGTAATGGGAAGCAGAATTATAGGAAGTGCTATAGAAAAGGTTGGAGTAGGTGATCATATATCTTGTTCTGGCTTTACTTAATTCACATGTAACGACTGCTCATTTACTGCATACCTCTTGAGTCTGCTTGCCATGTGCTTCTGATAAACAGCTAATGACTTTTTGTAAACTGGAGTATTTCCTGCCAATACATCAAATACAGAGCCAGCCTCTTCTGCAACAGTCCCAGTAAGTGAGGCGGGTGAGGAAATCGAGGTGTCTGGGCTTGAAGTAACCGTGAGTCTTCTTTAGTGCATTTGCTGGAACCACAGAAAAACTACTATAGGCATTCTAAGCCATATCAAATGTGATATAAGGATCAGGATTTCTTTCTTCATGGGGAGGGAGAGGGTTTTGATGCTTATATTTCAGTAAAAGCTACTCTTGTTGTTCCAATGAAATCTTAATGGATAAATTTTCTTAGCTGCAGACTTGAACATAGAATCTTGCATGTAGATTTACACTTGACTACTGATTCTGTTATGCCATCTTCATGCCAACTGTTTATGGAGTTGCACTGTACACTGGCTACCATCTCACTGCATTTGTCTTTATTCTAGATATTCTAGACAGATTACACTTAAGTTGCCTTCCCCCCCCTCCCCACTTCTCTATATCCTATTTTTAAAGGTTTTTTGGCTTTCTCTTCCTAAAATTTTTGAAGTCTAGGAGCAAGACTAGCATTTGAACCTTTACATAATAAGGAGCAAATAGTTTAATAATTTATCATTGTTTCAGTCGCACTAATGTTCACAGTCTTTCAACAGTAATGCCAGTTAGAGTGAACTTAAATAATCATTTGATTCTTACCAATAAATACTGAGGAAGCTGTAACTCAGTAACTAGTAGAGTGTGTGTCAAACAAAATGGCCAGTTGGTTTGACAAAATTAGCTACAGTATTAAACCACAGCCAGTTGTCTCTCCTTGTATGTTTCTCCTTAGATTTATAATCTCTTAGACATCCAGTTGCAAGTGATTTTTGAACAATTTTTTCACTGAAGTCTACAATATGATGTGAGCTATTTTTAACACAGATGTTCTTTGAATGATTTAGTCAGCTCCAGTTACTGATAAGAAATGGCTGAAACTCCTGCTTGCTTTGTGGAAAATATTTCAGAAGAAACTGAGAAACAGAAGGTGTTTCTGCCTACAAAGTAGTCTTGTTTATCTCTTATAAAATATATGTATATATAAAATACCCTTGTCACCTTCTCAGTGTTGAGGGTTTAGTTAATTTTATTGGTGCTTTTTAAAATTCTTTTCACTGTTTTGGGCAACTCTCAAAGATGCCCTAGAGCTGTTTAACAGCAAAATAATGTAGCCAGAGCCACTGGACAGGGCCTAGTCCAGATATCAATGTGTATTTGTTCAATAGCCCTTTGCTAGGACCTTTGCAGGAACAATGACATATGGTTTTACGTGGAGGCAGAGGCAAGAGCAGGGTGCTGTTGCCATGTCTGGCACATGGACAAAAGGGGGCTTCTGAAGCCCTGATTTATTCTCTCAGGTGATGCTGAGCACAACAAGGAAAGACTTGGTCTTCAAAGGTTTGTTTATGAATAAGAAATTGTAATCCACCCTATCTTAACCCACTTTGATTGTATGGCTTTATTATAACACCTCTTGTTTCTTTTTTCCTCTGAGATAAACCTACTCATCCTTCTTCATGAGTTTCTGGGACTTTGATCTATTTTCTGTTCTTGTGTTTTGCCTCTCCTTACTTCTAGAAACCAAGGGATGACAGCAGAACAGGCTTCTTTCTACCACAATGTTCACTGCCATATGCATATGGAAAGTACATGCAGAGGCTGTTTAACTGATGCTTTTTCCTCTCTATTCTGCAACATAAAGAGATTTGGTTTTTTTCTATATAAATCAGGCTGTGCCATAAAAGTTTTGAGAAGTTAAAGATCCATATTTCTTCTGATAAGTGCCTCAATGAGTTGAACTTGGGTAGTTTGGGAACTGAAACAGTGTGCTCACCACCCAGCCAAAACCATTCCTATTTTGAACAATCCTAATTTCCATGCAAAACAGATTATTGGAAATGATCTAACAAAGAACTTAGGGTAGTGACCAGACCACTGAAAAAACTCCATGATCTGCTACGGGATAATTTGTAAGCTGAAAGTTTATGGGGGGGATATGGTATATGATAAAGCAATCTCCATAACAGCCGCAGTCAGTTTTCCTATTCGGTATGTGTTTTGTTACATTGCTACAGTGAAACAGCCAAGCTAGAATAGCAGTAGCAGGAAATGTACAGATGCTTCTGTTCAGCATCGTTCTGCAGAGCTCACCAAATTGTGCATCAGCTACAGGCAGCAGGAGACCACTAAATGATTTTTTCAGTGTTTTTCCAAATGTCTCAGAAAGAGGCTGCTAATATTTTGCGAGTCCTTTAGAGAATTCATCTCTGAGGTCCAGGCAGCTTCTCTGGTACCACAAAGGAAGTACTATATTATTGGGTCCCAGCAGTGCAGAGAGCAGTCAGCATCCCATCATTTCCTGTTGCTGTCACTTGCTGCAAAGAAGCGGTGCTGACAGGTTACTGTAGAGAGCAGAGAGCTGTGGGTAAGCCTGTTTGATTTTCAATTTTCCTTTACTACGTGTAGCATAGCTGGGTATCCTGCGCTCTCTTGTATATAGTGAATAATTCCAGTCAGTTTCACAGATGAATTAGAACGTAAAGATCTGTCTCAAAGGATAAGATGTAACTGAAGAAGGAGTGATTGCATTTGAGAAAGGAGGTTTTAGTGCATATGACTTTGTGTGGGATGCTGTGACCTGGAGGTTATTTTTTCACTGTCTGTTGACAAATATGTCTGCTGAGGTCACCAAGGGCACAAACAGGTGACCTCAGCAGGAGGTCTCCTTGTGTTAAGCCACAAGGAGAAGGCAGAAGACCAAACCTCCCCTCTTTTTCCTGCTGAAAACAAGGGCACATTCCACCTTTATCGCTGTGGAGGATTTAGTTTCTGAGCTGCATACTGCTATAATTGCTGAGAACATATGCATTCTGCTTGCTGCACTGTATAACCCCTCTGAGCTTTATGTTTGCACTAGAGATATTTTCCTTCCTGGTGGCTGAAACTCAGGTTACAGAGTCTGAGCACCAGCTTCACCACCTACGTCTACCATGCATCACTTGGTGACCTGGGCTTTTGGTGAACCCCCATTCTTGGGGGCCTCTTAGTGACCTCCATTGTGCCAAAGTGGGCCTCCCTCTGTCCATGCTACTGTCTGGAAGATGCACAGCAGATGCCTCTTATGAGGTGCTGTTGTGATGGGCCCCTGCTATTTACACTTGCTTCTCTGCCCCATCTTTAACCTTACAGTACTGTGCGTTTCTAAGACTGTAATCGTGTCAGAAGGCTAATGTCATTGCAGGGCAAAAACAGTGGAAAAAATGGGGTCAGAGTGAAAGCTTTTATTCCAGTATAAATATCTGAAATAACACAGGCACTCCCAAGCCTTGACAATGCATTTCTCTTTCCATGTGTGTTTCCTTTTCTTTTTAATAAAACATGCACTGTTCCCAAATTCCCACTTCTGCGATGGAAGTGTTCGAATTGGATGAGCTACATGTTAACCTTCTGAAAGACAAGTGATCCTCTAACACAGATTTTAATGGCTCATTAGTGTAAAAGGAAATGTTGCTGGACTGATGGGACATAAACATTATTCATACTCAAAAATAATATCTTGCTCTGAGTTCACTTGCTAATTCCCTCTTGGCAAAAAGGGCAAAGTGCAGCCATTAAAAGGTAGAAACCAAGAAAACACAGACAAATGCTTCTGACCTGAGTGATTTGCAGGCAAACTCATCACTAAAGGAGGTTAGATTGTTTTACAGGTCTGAGTGGGTGCAACTCTCTGGGATTAGGTAGAACTACTTGTCTGTACAGAAGCAGAGAATGTAACACCAAATGTTTAATAGTTTGATATACAAGTCTACATCCATCACCTAATTTTACTGAACATTTGAACCATCCACATGTTTTCTGATGTCTCCAGCTCACATTGTGACAACAAGGGAAAACACTTGGAATATAAACAATGAGATCGAGTCTAAAAATGAAGTGTTGGAGATGGGTTTGAATTTGAACTGTTTGCTCTGTGTGCTTCTTCTGTGTGCTTCTGCTGTGCACATCCCCTGTGTGCATCTGACTCAAGTCCCTTTGGCAGAGGTATGGGTGTAGCTGTTTTAAAGTGTACATTGCCTGTAACCACTGCTGAGCTAATCACCACGGGCTATACATAGGGAGCTAGTGTAAAAGTTTATTTGACATTGGTCTCTGCTGAGAGCTGACTGAGTAACTTGGTAACTTCTCTGATATCAATGTTTGACTCTAGAGCACCCTAGTAACATTTCCTCTGGCACTTTGGAGGAGGTATTGATATGTTTGGCACCTCATTTGGCATTTTGAGGAAACTGGGGGAAAAAAGATGCCCTGCAGAGCTGAGCTATAAGTGCCTTTGAAGTGGGTGATATCGCTGTGTTAGCAAGATGTACTTGAGAGTGTTCATGTCTTGCAGGTACTCAGTAGCATTACTTTAATTTCAGTTTTAATTTATTCAGGAGTAACTAACTTTTTGATTTATCTATCTGCTTCAGTTTAGAAATTACTAATTTGGTTTTTACCTGCATTTGGACCAGTGGCCTTGATTAAATAGTTCTTCCCTGATTTCTAGTGCAGTGATTCATTCAGGAAGAGTTTTGCCAATATCAGTAAGTATCTTAAAATGCCATAATTCATTTTTAGTACAGTCAATAATGGCAGATTATGATGAAGGTTCAACAATTCTTTTACTCTACTTCTCCCAGTGAAGCTACATGTATGTACATATTCTCTTTAATAGTTGATGCAGTATGCCTTGTATTATATGTCTTCTGAATATTTTATTTACACTGAGAGTTGCTCATTGAAAAATTGCTTCTCATTGACTGTACTGCCCCTTTATGTACTTACATTATCTGTTTTCTTTTTTCCCTTTCTGTTGGTCTTCCACTACAAATTTCAAGTATTTGTAGCTCTGGTTCATATTTCTTCCTCAAGGTAGCTTATAGATGCAGACAATAAATTATGGTGGGTTAGGAGCTTTTCATAAATCTCTAATGACTGATAGAAGTCAGTCATGATGTCAGTCACTGATGAAGCAGTTTCAAAACAAATACATTTAACTCATGCAAAAAGTCTTCCATAAATACTATTTTTTTTATATCCTGTTCATGTCAAGAGATGTTAAGGATCATTAATAACAGAGGTTACAAGTAAATAACTGGTTCTTTAATAAAAAGAAGAATGCATGATAGAGAAGAATGCTTTTACTGAGAAGCTGCAGTAGGATACAGGATGACACATGGAGAGCCAGTGAAAGGAGGAGGCAGTACATTCACCTGACCAAATTCATAGTTCTTATAGTTACTTACACCTAAGTTGGCTGTTGAAACTTGTTTTCTAGTCAGTGGAGAAAAACAGGAGCTTCCAAGATTTAGCCTGTAGCCAGCTAAAATAGATCAGATGAACCAAACCTAAAAAAATACCCTTTTCTGTGTATTTATAGGGAGAGCCTTGAGTGACTAGTTTCAGAGCAGACATCTCTGAGATGTCCCACCTCAAGAGTATTGATGTTACCTGGCTTAGCTTTAGAGCAGTGGCTGTGATAAAGGGAAGGTGTTCTGTTCCAAATTCACCCAAGTGGATGTGGCTTTAGCAAAGGTCTCTCTTGCACTGAGCTGATGCTGTGAGGTCTGATTTATGGCTGTGTGGGGAGGCAATGCTCAGTTCCATGGTGGTATTGGAACCTCAGTGGTACTTCTTGCTCGGGTAGCTCAGGTAGCTGGCTGAAATTAAATGGGGTAACTTTCAGTCCAACATGGTCAGTGTGTCTGTCTGTCTACCCCTCTTTCATAAGGAAAACTGACAAGTCTTGGTTCTGATGACCAACAAGAAAAAAATGTTTGAACTATTCATGTGAGCAGCTCATGGTAAAACTGCAAATGATCAGGAGAGAACTGATGAGGTCTGACTTATTTAAAATGAGGGATGAGTTTTCA
>WEIT01010182.1:38373-53430 GCA_013389985.1 Dryoscopus gambensis | reverse complement strand
AGTAAGAATGTTAGCCTTTGGAATATTCCTGTAATTTCAAACAGTTATTCTTTTAGTACCATTGCATAGTGGTTTTTTTAATCATCACCATTATGAATTTAATATGCATGCTGTATCTGTATCTGTTCCTTAAAAATATCCCATTCTTGGAAGAGTTAATTATCTGTTTCCTCTCCTTTTCTCTTTTTTACTATCATCCCTTGTGCTATCAATCCCTGCATTTGTTTGGGGTTTTTTAAGAACACTGAATCTCTTTTTGTCTCTTAAAGTCTACTGATATTTTTGTCTGGAGACCTGGCAAATAAAGATGGCTTCCAAACAGAATTTATACGTATATTAACATAATGCTGATATTGTGTCTATATTTATTTTCCAAAAATTTGTGTTCCCTCCAAAATGTGAGCTGTGTAGATAAAGAGAGCTTATGGCAGATAGCTGAAATTAAATTTTTCTCTAAGAAGTTCAGACTTGGCTTCAGAAATGCAATTCTTAGCAGAATGGTGGAGACACTGCTGCAATGGATTGCTATGGTGCTAGCCCAGGAGATCAAGCTGACTGCACTGTGTAATTAATATATTGTGATGAGCGCACTGGATGATATCACTTAATAGGAGGAACTTGTGCTAACCATCATTATCAGTACTGCTTTTTCAATTTCAGATTGTGGGTAACTGATTTAACATTAAATTCCCCTTTACTTTTGTCCTGCACTGCAGAGATTAATTGTTTTGTAGCCGGAGATCAACAGAATATTGATCCACAAGTCAAATCTGTCTACCCACCTTTTACACGCTTTTTGCTTACTACATGGCGGAGTAAATTAAACTGATCTGCTACTGTAAGCTTTTATTTCAATATAAATCTCTCCTTTTATCTTAAGCTCTTTATCACAGTTTTAACAGTGAATTCTGCTCGCTCAGTTACTCCTGTCTGTTCAGATTCACCAGTCCTAGGATCCTTCATGCCAGACAGTATCTGCTTCAGTAGGATTGGAATAATTTAGTAGCTTTGAAAATGCTACTGTCATTTATTCTAGGAGTCAGCTGTCTTAGAAGGACCCAGGAAAGGCCAAAGTAGTTTGCATTTATTGGAAAACTATCGCTTGTGTTAGTACTGACTTTTAATTTAACAGCAAAGATGAGAAAGTAAATATTATTTTGGGAATGTTAGTCAATAGAGATAGTTGAGGCATTTTTTTCCTTATTTGAAAAACAGTAAACCAAATGTTAATACTGGAATTCCAAATTAATCAAAAAAAGGCTAATGCTTTAAAAGGCTGGAATTCATAACCTGGAACAATGAAAGGCTGTAAATAATATCCTCAAAATGCTTTGGAGACAAAGCTGGTCACTGTATGCACACATTTACCTAATTGAAATAGACTGTTTCATGAGCAGAGGACCAAGGTGAATTAAAAAAAAAAAAAGGCAGAAAAGAGCTATCCAACATTATCCATCTCAGGAAAAATGCAAGATCTGTCTTTAAGTCAGAATAGTGACAATTCAAGAAAATTCAAGCATGAATCCAGAAAGATCCAATCTGTGTGTCTTATGTTTTGCCAAGGAGGTTTGTGAAAACAGCCCTGCCCCTGCTTAGAGAGGAACTTGTGAATAAATCCACAGTACACTTTGCCAATGACAAATGTCGCCATAAAAGAATCAGTATAATTCTGTGATTTGTGCACCCATATTCCTTTGAAATTACTGCAAGAAAGGATTGGAAATAAAAACTAGTATTCAGTTGAGAACCCTGAAGTCTTTGTACACAAATTATGGGAAAGTCCAAATTTGGTCACTAAATAAGCACCATCACCTATCCAGAAAGATGGCAAAATGAAAACAGTTTCTGCTGTAGAATACATATAGTGTAGAGTGGAAGGGAATGAAACACCAGTGCCCACTGGTTTTAGTAGAAATGTACCTGACTTGTCTTTCCAGAAATAATGAGTTTCAGTCCCACCTGTTCATATAATAAAATCAGTGATATGAAGAGGACTTGGTTCTTTAGAAGTATGTAAATTAAAGCTATCATAAACTTTAGAAATTTCTGAACTCTGAAGCATAACGTCTATTTAAAGAGCTTAACCTATCATGATATATCAAAATGAGCTGTAATATGGCAGATAAGCCTCACTATTTATTCAGCTTTTGCTAAACATTTATTCTATATATAAAAGCATGATGGAGGGATAGTGGTGTTGTTTACAAGGGCTCAGTCTTAGCAAGACTTTGCAGATGTTACACCAATTAATTTGTACTGGAATTGTAAAAAAATTTTTTACTGCTGATTTTGACTGCAGTGATTATTAATAAAGCCTTTTACAAATATTTTAGCAGCACAGATTAGAGATGAAAATCCTAGAGTGTATGATGTTTTCTGGGTACCATTTTCTGCATTATGTTTTTTGCGTATATGCTTTCAGCCAGGTTGGTTGAAATATTCCATCAGTATCGAAGTATTCTGAAGTTAATATAAGAAAACAACTGGTTAACCAAAACCATTTGAGCAATGTTTGAATACAGTAACATGTTGAAATTTGTTAATGGTTTTAGAAGTCTGGACCAATTACTATTTTGATATTCTTTCTAGCAGTATCTGTGCCTTTATGAGTAGGAACAATGAGTAATTACTCTGCATCATTTAGATCTCAAGCATCTAGCTGTCTCTCCCTTCACCCTCAATCAAAGTTTTCTTGCAGGTAGAAGAGAAAGAGTTTATTCCTCTGCAAAAATAAGTAAACTTTTTAAGCTCTTTAGTGCACTTCTGTAATGGACAAAAATTTTAAATTTTTCAGTATTGTCAAGTCTTATTATTTTTGTAAATTATTGGCGGGGGGAGGGTTAATCATCATAAGATTTAATATTCTCTTAGGATTCTGAGATCTGGGAATTTGCAACTTATATGAAAATCCTGGCTTGTACGAAAGGAATTTTTCATTGGTTTTTTGGTTTTTTTTTTTCCCCTGGGGGATTAAAGATTAAAGCAGCTCTGTGTTACTCAAAAAGCAATGAATAGCACCTTCTTCACTTTTATTTCATGCTGTTTGGTCACAATAGAGGAAGAACAGAAAGTAAAGCTAAGCTTGATCATTTAAGAACAAATACTGACTTTCAATATGTTCAGTCAGAAAATAACACTTATTTCACTCACTCTGACTTCTCTGTGGGATCTGTCTGGTGGACAACACAAGTATCTTCTAGAGGAGGTAAAAATAACACCACAAGAAAAGTCTAGTCCTGAGGTCTGAGATTCTCACTTGCAGGGAAGCTCACTGTGGAAGGACATGGGTAACGTGGAATCATTGAATACCAGACAGGCCATCTCACCTCCCTCCTGGAGGATGAGTAAAGAGGGCACTGACCAGAACAGACAGATCTATGCTGATCTATTAGCAGTGGTACTTTAGGTTACTGTTTTTTCTAAAAGGTCAGTTTACACATGTAAGATGGTTGCAGAAATGTTGTACTTCCCCAGCATGAACATGTGCTACTTCCAGTAACTTTGTTTTCCTACAAAACTGTAGGCAGCAGAAAGGGGCACTGTGTCATCTCAGTGACATTTTTATAATCATTAACATTTCAACTTGAAATTCTCAGTAGCTGCAGAGAGGCTCAGCTGTTGAAATAAAAGTGTCCACAACAGTGATTAGAAGCTGAAAGGATTAGCTTGATGTCTCTGATGTTAATGCTTGCTGAAATGAAAAGGAAAAAAATGTTCAAAGGCCCGGACGTAATGCACCTGACTTCCTCAGACCTATCAAAGGGTTAGCATCAATAAGCAAGTAATGGCTGCTTTATAGTTTGAATTTTCTGGCCCAGTGTTTTCAAAAGGCTAATAAAAAGCCACACTGCTGAGAGGAAATTTTAGGTTGGAATGACTGTAAAAATAAAATAGTAATGATAGTGCAATTTGTCTCAGTCTAAGAGTGGAAGTTAAACCTGTACCCATGCCACTCTTGAAGAGGAAGCTGGAAAAAAATAAGTTGCATGTTTTCATGTGCATGGGTAAGGATGCTAAAAAGGAAGGATTGCATAGGAATGAATTTTTTAAAACGCTTTTGTTAAATCTTTGCTTCTCATGAAAGATGCCCATTGTTGCTGTACAAGAGGGTCTTAAACACTATCAAAGTCTAGGTTGTTGGAAACAGGCATTTTAAAGATGTTGACTGCAATGTCATTTTAAGTGTAGTGTCAAACTTCATGTAGGCTACATCTTAGGCTTTAGTCATACAAATAATTGTTCAACTATTCAATTTTAATGTATCCATCAGCCTTCATGGAACTGGAAGTAGAGTTCAGAAAATACTGTTTAAAAAGAGGGGAGTTTGGGCCTATAAGAATGTGATAACACACTCACTTGAACCATAGAATCATTGCTAAAATTAACTTCATTTCTGTGCCTGCTTCGAGTTTCTGTAATATTGACAATACCTCTTAGGGAAGGGAAACAAATTATATTGGTTATACTGTATCTTAAATAATTTGTATTTTCCCACTTTAATTTTTGGCAATACACACATAAAAGTATAAGGGTCATCTGGTAGAAAAGGGTTTTTCTCTCTCAGATGTAATAAACGCTTTTGTTCTATTTTTGTCTGAAGCTTAAAAAAATCTTCCATCTAGAAGACAGAGCGCAGGAAAGTAGTTGGTTAAATTATGCACACTTTTTGGAAAACAAGCTTCTGCAACTCTTTCAGGTAATGCCATCAGCACCTCTGGAGCTCGCACCTACCTTGCAGGTTATAAAATATCATAGTGGGACTCCTTTGGATCTCCCTGGGCCCAGAGAAGCTGTACCAAAAGTTGAATTATCAAAAATCCTATCTTCAGCTATAACATTGTGGGTTTTGAAGACTGTGGTGTCTCTGAGTTATTATCCTCAATTCTACACTCAGAAACTAGCTCACATACTGCCAGCTGTACCTTCTTTTTTCCTTCTGTATTTGCGGTTACATCCAAAAGATTTATTTTCCCTTCATAAATGTAGTCTATGGAATACTCAAGTGCACTTCTTCACACAGGAAAAATAATGTGAAGTAATGAGAAGAGAAATCCTTTAACCCTTCATTTCACAAAACAAATTATTCCCCCTCTTCTTGAATAACTTTTATATGTATAAACCACATTTATCCAGTTATGTACTGTTGTGTTTATTATGGTGGAACTGAGAGGTGATATCTGCCTTTGCAAGGCCAGAATTTGTATTGCAGCCACATTTCTTCTGCTAGTCCAATTTCTACACTGTCTTCCTAGGTGGCTTCTCTCAAATACTGTTGAGAGTTACATTCTTCATTTTCCTAGCTTGTCTAGCTTTTAAATTTCCATTATGTTAGTTGGCTGTTTTGTCCATTTTTTTCCTACCTTGTTGTCCAGGGTTACTGTGTATCCTATTACCATCTTCATGAGCTATTGAAACCAGGTGTAGCAATGTTCCCTTGCCTCCTCCCTCTGGACTATCTTCTGTTAATGGGCCCAACAATGCCTTGCCACATGACCCATAGATAACTCGCTCCTGGACCATCTCCTGTTAATGGGCCCATCAGTGCCTTGCCTCATGACTCACCATCCCATTGTGAGATGCTCCACCCAGGGGGAAGGAGCATCCCCAGCTGGATAAAGGTTGGGGGTTTTGCAACAGAGGGGAGAGCTTTTCCCACTGGATTCCCAGAGAACAAGAGCTACACAACCACCACTGGACTTTCTGAGGAAGACCAGACCTTTTGTACAAGATCACTGCTTCAACAGAACCACTTCAAAGAGAACTGCAGCTGTCACCTGATCGGACTGCTACCACCACCCTGCCCGGCAGGGTGGCAGGTTACCCTGACTCTGTCAGGTTAAGCCAGTGTTTCTGTATTATTGTTTTGTTTTTTATATATATATATATATATATATACACTAGTAAAAGAAATGTTATTCCTATTCGCCATACCTTTGCCTGAAAGCCCTTAATTTCAAAATTATAATATTTCGGAGGGAAGGGGGTGGCATTTTACATTCCAAGGGAGGCTCCTGCCTTCCTTACAAGACATCTGTCTTTTTCAAACCAAGACACTTGTAATCCCAGTGCATAAGGAAACTTCATTTAGATTTATACATTTCATTGAGACAGAGGCTTTGCATGCCGGTTTTTTGTGACACTAAGGGAGAAATAAAACCCCCCAGTTGTAGTGAAAGATTAGGGAACACAAGTGTTCTTTCCTAAAGTTGTGCTATGTGGGATTTAGTCATAGTTAGTAAATATTATGTATATTCCTTTTATGTGCCTTTTGTCAACTCTATTATAAAGTAGACAAGGTCTCTTGTTAACTGGTAGCCAAGGTCATTCTATGTCGAATGACAAAATAAACTTGAACATCAAATATGCTGGAACATTGGATAATTTCTTGTGAGAATGACAAGATCTGCTACAATGGGCTAAATTTCTGGTTTGATTTTATTTCAGTGAAGCTATATCTAATCAGTGGCACAGCACATAAAATGAAAACTGTCTGAGATGCTAATTGTAAAGTATTTAGAAAAAGTTTATCCCAAACATTTATTGTTCAGTCAAATTCTGAATAAAACCTCCCTTCTGTTTTTTTGTTTTGCTTTCCCCTCCAGTGATTAACTCATGTTTTCAATGCCCCTTCTTCACCCCATGCAGAAAATTTGAAAATAGCTGTTGGGTGAGTTATGGGCTCCTGGCATGAAAAAAATTGGTCTGTGACATTAGGATGTGTAGTGCTGTACTTCCCCTCTGCAGTGCTGTATTTGCTCACTCCTGTTCTTACTAAATGCCTGCCATTCCCACATGGTTCTCTCTTCCCCGCCCCTAATCCTAGCCACTCCCTTGGGTTCTCCCCATTTGTTCTGTACCCCAACTCCGCCCATGTACCGCCCCTGTGCCCTGAAGCCATTAGTCCATGTGCTCTCTCCACCCCCTCTCATCCCCACATAAAACTCCAGGCTCCATACCATACGGCTCTCTGCCTTTGGGAGCCATGTGAGTGAAAGTCCTCTGAGGTCCCTATGCGGGGAGCCTTCTCGCCTCCTTTATCACTGCCGGGTTGTGGAGCCGACAGCTAGCTGGTGCATTGAATGCGGGGCAGCTCGGAAGGGCTGTGGGAAGCGGAACAGCCGCTCTCCCCAAGGCAGCCCCCAGCGCTCTCCGGGAAGGTTTGCGGCTTGCCATACCAACACAGGGAAACTACGCACTGCAACAACTGTGGATGGGGAGAAAGACCTGCTGAGAAGCCATATTGAAGCTATAAGACCAGTGGTGATTTTCAGTCTCTCTGTGATGCCCATAAGAGGACTGTTTTTCCACAAATTCAGCTGAGCTCACCTGACTCTTGGCTCCAGTCAGCCACCTGCAGCCATAATGTTTTTTGGAAATATGCACCTCCTCCCACCCCCCTGCTAAAAAAAGACAAAAAACATGGTAGAGCAGTAAGAAAATATTTAAAACTGAAAGCTCAAAGACTATATATATGTATATATAAAAATGTGATTTTCAGTGAGGTCACTGCTTACATGATTTGCTTCATCATGAAACTGTAATAGAGAAAGGACTCAGTTGATTTTTACATGGGTTGGCATTTTTACCAAGTTCGAGCTTGTCTAGCTGTGGCACTGGAAAAACTGTCTTTGTTTGCTTTGCTTTGTTTTCCTAAAAACTTGGAAAAAAGCTTTATGCTTTGTAAAAACCCAACAGACTTTCAAAAAAAGAAACAAACCAAACCCAAAACCAAACCAAAAAAAAAAAAAAAAAAAAACAAAACACAACACAAAAAAAAAAAAAAAAAAAAAAAAAAAAAAAAAAAAAAAAAAAAAAAAAGAATAAAGAAAACCTAGTTCTGGGCCCTTCTAGGTTTTTTGACAATAAAATCCAAAGTTTATTCTCCTTCTTTCTCTATATGATCCCATAGGATCTGGATGCTTCAGAGTGCCTGTCCTTTCTGCTGCCCTTATGAGTTACAGTAGTACTGTTATTCCTATGTTATTTTAGATGGAGAGCTAAAATTACCTCAGTGTTGTACAGATGATCTCAAGAAGGAGCTGGGCTTTCCCAGAAATGCTGAGGTAAGGGCTCTTCCCTTGGCAGAGCTTTACTTTGGGGCCCCCAGACCAGACCATAAATGCAATGGGGTTAAAACTTTTCACCTTAAATTCATGAGTATAAAATCCTCCTGTTACACCTTTCCTTTCATTTTGTCTTTACTGAGTTTAGCTTTGGAACAATTTATGGGTGAAGAATGCCTGATACAGAACACAGACATCCTTTTTTTCTGCAGCTGTGGCTGCCAATTG
This sequence comes from Dryoscopus gambensis, assembly GCA_013389985.1. Taxonomy (NCBI): domain Eukaryota; kingdom Metazoa; phylum Chordata; class Aves; order Passeriformes; family Malaconotidae; genus Dryoscopus; species Dryoscopus gambensis. The sequence goes on along the minus strand of WEIT01010182.1, from coordinate 45,139 downwards.
ATATTTATAGTGTCTGTAAATTCATAAAAGAGATATGGAAACCAAGTCCTTCTCTATTATTTCCATTCTCTCAGTAGGCCACTTAGTTATCAAAGGCTGGTAGAACTGCAGGCTTTTCTTCCAGGAAATATGGCAGGCTTAACTCCTTTAGAAGAAGCCTTGGGGAAAACAAACAACATGTTTTTCAGTAGTAACCCAGCATTAAGGAGTAGTACTTATTATACATCTGCTCTTGCTGGTTTGCAAGAACTGGTGCTTCTCAGCATGAATGTTGAAGAAACCATTTCTCCTGTGTTTCCAGCCTCTGCTCATAATCAGTGTGCTGTAGGATCTCCCAATTTACCTTTAGTTGTAGGAGGTTACAGGGATAGGGAGAGGAAAGTGTAGTGTCAGTGTGTCTGTCAAGGTAACTCAAAGACTAAACAAGCAAGCCAGAAAATTACTTGGAGCAGTGGGACACTGATCATCTGTACTGCTCAGTTGTTCTTTCCATGGCCCAGTTTGGTGGCATTTCAACTAATTTTCTCCTAGGTAAATGGAGAGGGCTGGTCCTAAGGAGATCTTCAGATGTTTCGGTTCGACTCAATGGCTTCATGGTCTGAACCAATGCCCAGAACTTTTCAGATGGGCACTAGATACAGGCAAATTAAATGATTTCTCATGTCTCAATCTTCAGCAGACCAAAGATGGCCTCTGACCTCCAAGAGTAGCACACTAAGGAGCAAGCTACTGCTTTTCCTCAAGCCCCTGCATGAGCATCATGAATGATCATCACATTATGCACTAATGAGTCTGCCTGGTCCTTCATAGTAAGAGTAATAACTACACCAGTGCAATGTAATTCAGTGTCAGAGTAACCTTGTCTTGTTGACTTTTGTAGATTTCTTATAGGCAGAACAATGTTTTCCTCTGACTTTGGAAGAAAACGTAGCGCTGCAAATCCTACTGCAATTGAAATAATTGAAAAAGGAGTTGTATTTTGAATGCTTGGAAGCCTTTGCAAAGATGCATCTTTAAACAAGGCACTACAGGCACCTGTTGCACTGCATGGACAGTACCTCAGCAGGATGAGTAATTCCTTAGTTTTTTATATTACTCCACTTAAATGAAAAATCAGCCTGCTATACTGGTGTCTTTTAGAAAGTTCAATACAGTGAGTTTTAAGGCCTTGTTTCCTGTCTTAGCAAGGGTACAGTGGTGAGTTTCTACATGGTACCAGTTATTGCATAAAGGTGAAAAAACCTACGTACTGAAAAGAAACATTGTATTTCTTTTCAGTATATTTTTATTTTCATGGCGGAGAAAATAAAATGAAGACGTTCCATGTGAATCTGAGGCAGAGTGCGTAATTCCTACACTCATTCAGGAGCAAAGCAAGACAATGATGAAGCATCATTCTTTACTAAATTCGTGCTTTCCACCACTCAAAGTGGAAAGCAAATTTTCAGTTTATTTGTAAACAAGCTTGTTAGGGTATGCATTAAGTATATCTGTTGCTTCAGTTTTGCCTTTCATTAGTTTATCCATCTGGCCAACCTAAAAACAAGAGGTCTAGTCAAGCCCCTGGACATTTAATGATAGCTGCATGATTTTTAGACAGCCCCTTGGTTTCTCAGTGTCCTCTCTGTTCACCATATACTCTACATCTTGACTCAAAAAAATCTATAAATCAAAAGCTTTTGTGGACTTTCCATCCCAAGGCTGGATGAAGCTCTGACTAACCTGGTATTGTGGAAGAATCCCTGCCCATGGCAAGAGGGTTGGAACAAAATGTTAGTTAAGGTGCCTTCCAATGCAAACCATTCTGTGATTTTATGCCTGCAACAAGCTGAAATGCTGCCTCTTTTTTTCTCTGATATGTCATAAGGTCGCTTCTTATGTCTTCATTTTCCTTTTTTCTTTTTTCTTTCTATTTTTAATTTTTTGCTGTGGGAACTAGGTCACATTATTTGAGTTTTTGCTGACAAAAAACCTGTTCTGATCTTGTTCTTAAGTTCCGTAACAGGTCTACTTTTTCTTCCAGATAGGGAACTAAAGCGGTTCTTATATAAGATACAACTTTTCTTAACATTTGTTGCTTTCCAGTAACCCAGATAATCTCTGGGTTTATAAAGTGCATCTGTCTTTTTAGAACACCTGTTTTTAAGGGGCCAGAACACAAAAGTACAAGTGTTGTCCATCATCCTTCCAGATGTATGCCAGAACATCCTGCTTCACTAGCCCTATGACAGAAAAAATGAAAGTATTCAGGGAGGCATTTTCAACTACATTTCATTTTCCAACTACAAGTTTGGAAACTTTTTATGCATCCTGTGAAAATGTGTGGTATTGATTGATTTTGTTCTATCCAAAGGAGCAGCTACAGTTAACTGTGGAATAACAGATACAACCATTTAGTCTCTCATAGTATGAATGTGTGAATATCCTGTACACTCCTAAAGAGTGAAAAATACCTGGTGAATTACTTCTTTAGTAGGAATCCGGCTGTGAATTGACAATGTGTGAGCAGAACAAATCAAAATCTTTCCCATAAATTATCTGTTGACAATTAGTCCTTATGCCTGCATGATGGCTGCTTCTGATACTCTTGTGTGAAATTATTATCAGGAATAGAGTGGTCCAAGTAGTGTTTTGAGTACAGGAAGCGAAAAGATCTTGGCTTCGTGCAGATTTGTACCCCATGGCTGTTTGATTTTGATGTGTCTCTCTGTGAGATCCAAGTGAAGCTTTCTCATGGTTAGTAAGCAGGGGAAAGGAGAGGAAGAAGGAGGAACTTCATCCCCCTTAGGTTTTCTAGCACCGATGACATCTTTAGTTCCTGCATCACCATACTGTTTACTTGGATGTTAATAGGTTTTTTCTTCTCTGCTTCATCATCTGCTTGATGATCTGCTTGATCACTGCTACAAGTGTTGTATATGTTTTTCAGTTGTTGCCCTTTCCATAAAACAGGCTTGAAACTAGTCAGTGAACAGAAAAATTAATGGTGAGAGAAGGGAGAGACATACAAATAGGGACAATGCAGTTGCATAAAGGCCCCCAAGGGCTTCACCTGCCACACAGCCAGGGTGACAGCACACAGATGTAGTGGCCTGGCATCAAGAATACAATTGAGACAAAGCTGAAGGACAGTGAATGGGGAAAGGAGGATGCCAAAAGATGGGATTTGTGTCCGTGTTTAGTAGACTAAACAAGGAATGGCTAAACCAGCTAAGAGGGAGTACCAAAGGGGCTGTATCCAGTAAACCACCTTTCTCCTTGACTCCCATGCCACTACAGCCAGGAACATACGTGTAAAAAGTGTGTAAAAAGCGCACTCTGTGGGAGAATAAGCCACTGCCCGCTTTTTGCAGAAGAGCTCTGCAATTAGAGCATTCTCTGGCAATACATACGTAGGTTTGATTCCTGAATTTCCTGGAATGGATTAAACCTCCTACTTCACCGTAGAGGGTCAAACGAAAGTATTTTGCTGAGATGGAGAGAATTCTAGGCTAATGTTGGAACGAGATACCTCCATCATTCTGAAAAGCTGTCTCTTGCACTCTAAGCAAAGAATCTGTCAGCTTGCTTGCTGTCAGCTGTTGTCTGTCTTCAGTAACACAAGTTCAAGCACCTTCAGGAAGCTTAGTTTCCTGACAAGCCATAAACAAATAAACTGTATGTAGGAGACATGGGAAAAGTTGTCAAGCTCTTTTGCACATAAGCCCTTAATGTCTGCACTTCGGACAACTCAGTGCTTCTTTATATTTCATGCTAGTTTTCTGCAAAACAGTTTATCTAGTGAGTGAACCAGAAGGTAGGAAAAAGTGACTATTCTTAGGCTTTTGAAGAACAAAAAGTATATCAAGCAAGTTTTCATCTCTATAGAACTGAAAAATTTTGAAAAGAAATACAAATAGTTTTTAAAAAGCTAAAGATAATAGAAAGTGCCCTAAAATTATTAAATTAGATTAAATAATATATCTTTAAGGATGCAATTACTGATACAAAACTAAACATTTTAAGTGTCCTGCCTCTATGTTTAACAGTCCCTTTGCTTGCACTATTTCTCCTTGGAGCTTTAGGCAACATAATTTTTCTTACTGACTACTTTAACTCTAGTGGAATACAATGAGTTTCTGGGGCAACATACTCCACCTCAGGGAGCATCTGTGACTAGAACTTGCAACCAGCTGAATCCACTGCCCCTTAAAGTTAAGGCCTATGTAGGCAGTTATAAATTTGTAATTATGTCACTCAGGAAGACTAAACATTAAGAGATATTGTCCAGAACCACAGAATCAAGAGCAGTCAGGAGTACAACCAATGTCTCCTAGATCTAAGTGCTGTTTACTACTTGTATTGCAAGTCGATATTCAGTATGCTGCATATCAGATTTAATTAACCTGGTTGGTATTTAACATAAAGTATTTTTGGCACAACCCAGTGAAGGACTGTACAAGCACTGAATACCACACAACAAGTGTTTAGCAGGTGAAACCACAATGCCACCTGTAAGAATACATGCAATACTGTAGACATTAAGTACATACACTATACTATTCAATGTATTAAATACCTAGTCAGTCAAGGAAATTATATCTGGTTATTGGCATGGCCATAGAAATACTTGAAAAATTCTGCCTCTATGCATACAAATGGCATCAGTATTAAAAACGTTAATATAACATTTGCTTTAGCTTCTTATCATTGAAAATTTTTTCTCCTGAAAAATCCTGGTGTTTGTAAGATGATGAAAGATCACATCTTCATAGCACTTCCATGAAGCCTGAATTATTTATTCTGTCAAATCTATGGAAGTGGTGTGGTATGTCTGTGGTGTGGAATCATAAGAAGACTATCTAAGGAATATAACTTTGCTAGCCTAGTCTAATATTTGAGCTATTGGTGTCTATTGTAATGGGGCTTGCTGAGAACAGTGGTCTACTGAAACCATCAACTCATTTTTGTGAAGTTTTTTATCACAAACAAGTGGTCGTAGCTTAGAGATATTTCTGTCTTGGCTGAGTTTGCACTGTCATTGAAAAACACAGTTATTAGTCACACAGCTATAAATTACTAGGAAAGATATGATGTCTCAAACTCTACTGTATGATAAATTGAGCCCGAAAAATCCCTGGATTCTGTTTTATGAAAAGGTATACAGGGACTCACAGAGAAAACTGAATAAATGAAAGACTTAATGGTGAGGATGAGGATGGATTGACAGGGCAATAAAAGAATATTGCACTGCTTATCATGTGATCTTCCAACTCGCAGCAGTATTTCAGAAGTTTGGTAGAGTGTTCACCTAAGTGAGTTAAAGATATCTTTAACACATTGTAATACAGTTTATATTGTTTCCATGTGGCTGTTATGAATTTGCATTTCAGAGTTACTGCTGTCATCTTTAGACTTCATCTTGCAAAGAATGAAAGCAAAAAAGCTGCTGGTACTGCGTCCAGGCCTATTTTCAAACCTGGTGGTAAAAAGATATCTAAGTCAGTCAGAGCATCTTCTCTTTAAGGCTGTTTCATGCCATATCAAATAGATATTGTGCATTGAATTATTAGAGATATTGTCTGTTGTATTTTTAGAGCCTTATACATTCTTGATGAGGTCTTAATTCCCTGAATAAATCTATACCTGGGTAATTGTGTGATTTCTGCAAATATGATCCTGAGCCGCTCTGATTCATGGCCTTTCTGAAGAAGTGGGAACCAGGCTTGCAGCAGTGTCAGGAATGGGAAGAACATGAATGGATATAGTCAGGTTATCAGTTTCTTCTAAATATTTTTTATGATGTGAATGAACATTCAGATAGCGAAATGATGAATTTGCCAGTGTGACAATCTTTTCTGGAAAAAAGTCTGCCCCAACATGGACCCTAATAGAACCTTTTACAAACAGATTTTTCAATTTATATTGACAGCAATTCCAAGGCATCTTGGAACAGCACATGCTAACTGGAGGCAATAAAATAGTAAATAAAATAAAATTTGATTTTTGTTCTGTAATCCTTTAGAAGCCAAGTTAATTGAGATTCAGGGATTATTTCTATGGTAAATGACATTCATTTTCCATACTGAAGTACTTTTCCTTTATGCATACCCATGGGTAATGCAGTCTGAAAGGATTGTATAGTGTGCTATAATATCACCTGTATATGAGCTTTGACTAAAGGAGAGGCATACAAAAAAAGACCAGATTTAAAAGAATTTTTTTCATTTTGAAGACAAAGTGATGGCAGGCAATTCTTTGTGGATTGTTAGTAGCTGGGTGATGAAATGTGATATTCATCAATATGTAGAGTAGGACTGGAATGGCAAGTGTGAGGTTTGCAGTACTGAAGCAGTACTATGAAGTACTCAGAAAGGGCTCTTCAGTTCTCAGTGTCCTGGTTTGACAGGAAGGAAGTTTTTTAAGGAAGGTGTAGTCAAACCAATCATGGATTAGAAGTGAGTATTGACATCTGGTGTGGCCACTAAGGAGATGTGTCACCTCTGAGAACATGGGGAGATAAAGGAGAGATTCACAGACCAACTTCCTTTTGTGTTCCGGCCTTAGAAAGGAGCACATCTCCTCCCTCACCCAGCCTGGGCCTGGGCCTGGGCCTGGGCCTGGGTGGGGGAGGGGCAGCCACGCGGCCTGAAGCCATGCGGCCTGAGGATGAGAGGTAGGCCGGAGCCCGGAGAGAGAGAGAGAGAGGTGGAAGGGAATGGACTGAGCCAGCTTGCAGGATGGAAGGGTGGAGAGACGAGGAGATGGTTCTCTACGCCCCCCCCCC
>WEIT01010182.1:0-38038 GCA_013389985.1 Dryoscopus gambensis | reverse complement strand
CCCAGGGGTTATAAAATGGGGGGGGCGGTTTTGTCCCAAAAAAGGAGCTTCTGGTACTTGGCAAAGCATCATTGAATCCTGAGGGCAGTCTTGGTCCATGGATTGGTGGTGAGAGCACCAGACATGGAAGGACACTATGGTTTGCAAGAGAGACTCCTCTCTTCTTAGATGAACTGAGAATTGATTATTTGAGTATTGTTAACCGATCAGGAAATCCAAGGTTTTGTCTGATTGAAGGGAAGGGTGGAAGTTGGGAGGAGGAGGAATGTTTTGGAGAGTTTTCATGTTTCCTATGTGTTTCTCTTCTTTAATGTAGATTAATAAAGTTTTTTTCCTTATTTCTAAGTCTGAGCCTGCTCTGCTCTGTTCCTGATCACATCTCACAACCATTATTAGTAAAAAATATATTTTCATGGGGCACTGGCTTGTGTCCAGTGTCTAACCATGACACTCAGGTGCTGAAGGTAGCTTCAGTGAAATCATTTGGGAAAAGTCACACTACTATGAGGGAAAACTGAAACTATGGCATTAATGCGTGGGTTTCACAATGATTCAGAACATGTTGTACCTCTGTTCTTTGCATTCCTTTTCACCCAAAACAAATCTGCCAAGGATATCAGAGGAGGTTTGTACAGAGAGACAGGTAGGACAAGGCCTTAATGTAGTGGTTAAATTTATTTGTTTTGTTCCTTAAGATTGGATAGATGTAACCTTACATTGTCATTTAAAAGATATGTGAAGTTTTAGTATCTTTCTGTATTTATTGCAAAAAGAAAAGGATATCCAGGGAAAGTTTATTCAAGTTTCTCAGGTATCTTCTGCTCAAGTGGTATCATTGAGTCATATAATGGTTTGGGTTGGAAGGGACCTTAAAGATCACTTAGTTCCAACCCCCTCCCATGGGGGAACACCTTCCACTAGATCAGGTTCCTCAAAGTCCCATCCAACCTGGCCTTGAACACTTTCAGGAACTGAGTATTCACAGCTTCTTTGGGAAACCTGTTCCAGTGTCGCACCACCCTCACAGGAAAGAACTCATAACTCCAGAGCAGTTCTAATTGAACACAAATTCTCCTCTGCTGCTTCAGAACTATTGAATAACTATTCTTTTATAATTTGTCTAAGGCAAGACCTTAAGTGTTTTCTCAAGTACCTCCAACTCAGGCTCTGCATTGCAAGATGATATATAGAGGATCTATAATACAATCCTAACCTTCTTTTGCAGTCAGTGGTGAACACTGGAGGTTTTCAGAGGAGCCCCATATGTGTGTTTTGGGGCTTTCTTCGGGTAAATGAAAGGAAGTGATGGCCATACAGTGGTGTATGGACTCTCCTGTTCTGGAGTATATATGACCACAGAACGCTGTGCATAAGGCATCTCTGTCCATTTCCTGTTTTTCAGGGAATGCCTCAGTTAAACTAGATTCAGTCTGGAGATCAGAAATCAGAGGCCAATCCAGTCCTGACTGGTGCCACAGGAGATGGGGTAAAGATTGGAGTAGGCAAGCTTCCAGTGCCAGTCACAGGGCGCTGTTCCAAGTCTGCCAGTCTGGACTCCATTATGGTCTGGGCCTAACAGAACTCTGCCAGACAGAGGGCAGGGAGGATTTTGGAGTTTGCATGGGCTGGGGACACTCTCAATAAGCATTGGCTTAATTGGCTGTGGCCACCCTGTTTTGGGGAGTAAAGAGTGGAGATTAATGCTACACATGAACAATTTTTCCATCTCAAGAGAGCCTTCAGAAGGGGGCTTAGTGTTGTGTGTTGTAAGTGATGCAACCACAAACAGGTAGACTTTTGGGTCATCTAAATGCCACTCATGCCTGTGTTCTCCTTCTGGAATACAGACTCTGCAGCTTTCCCTAGAGACCAGTACTTCTCTCTTTTTAAAGTTATTGCAGTAATGTTTTTATAGGCATAAATAACTGATGGGATCATTGCCTTTTTGCGCTCATTTGTGATTGCATCAGTAAAATAGACAACTGATATTGAAACAAGTGATCTGCACAAGACTCAATACTGCATCTCTAATTATTTTAAATCACAAACTCTTGCTCAAATAGGAGATTTGGTTTTAAAATTCTTCTTTGAGCTAGGTATTTTTTCAGCTTGACATTTCCATTAAACAAAATGAACTATACTTAGTAGTTTACTGTTTGCTTTCAGATCATAAAACACCGAAACCTTGTTAGAGTTACACCCTATGATAATACAGAATATATTCTGTAAATTATTAGAAATCTTGGAATTTATGTAAATAATTTATTGTTTTTATACCAAGAATGTGGCCTGCTAGAAAATATTGGTTCATCCATGCAGCAGTGTAAGCCATTGATATTTAATACTCATCTGTATTATTATTTATTTATTTAATTAAAAAGATAGTGTTGAGATGCTGAAAGAATAAATCACTATCTATCAAATTAAGACTGTCAAATCCCAAAGATACAACAATAACCATCTCAGCAGTGCTCAAATGCAGGATAGTTAATTGCAAAGCTGAAATGACATATCTCAAAGAAATGGACATTTTATTAACTTTCTAGAAGCTGATACTATTATTGATAACTCATCCTAAGGGATGATTTAATGGGCTTTAGCTAATATCATAAAACATATATATAGCAAATGAAAAAATAGTCTAAGGCATAGCCAAACAAAGGAAATGTAATAGAATGAGGGAAAAGTATGACAGAAAAATAGGACTAGAAGATATTTTTGGTGGTGGGAGGGGGAGAGGTAGTCCACTGTATCCTCTAAGATGTATCTTGACAAATGCTCAGTTAGCTTATTCTTAAACAACTTGTCCCTTTCCTCTTTGCTGTTTATTTCAGTAGTTCACTATCTTTACCAAAGGAAAAATACCTTTAAAATCCTCCTTGAATTTTTCTTAGTACGATTTCAACCTCCTATCTGTTGTACTAGCTGTCATTAGCCTGAAAGACAGATTATTCCCTCTCTGTTTGGCAGCCATACTTTGTTATCAGCTACCTCCTCAAACTTCTCCTCTTTAGACAAAACAATTTAACTTTTTTCAGTGTTCCTGATTTTAGCTCACACCATGAACTAAACAAATGACAGGTGATTTTCCTGTCCTCTCATCATTCTTTGAATTCTCTCTTGGACTTTCTTATTTGGAAAGTTTTGCTCAAAACTGATCTCAATGCTGCAGCTGCCTCACATGAAATTTCTTCAAGAATCGCAGATTCTTATTCTTTCAGGAGGTCCTGGAGATGATGTTACTTTTTTCACATGTGTGGCACTGTCGACTCATATTCAGCTGTCATCTGCTGTAATATCAGACCCTACTCTGAAGCTGTGTTTCCTAAGCAGTTGTTCTGTATGCTGTTTAAATGGATTATTCCTGCACAAGTGTGGAATTCACCCCTTATTGCCCTTTGAATTTCATTTATTATTTCTACTCCCTGTGTCCAATTTGTCAAGTTTAGTTTGAATCCTGTCCTCCACTCCCACTTTCACATTTCTTGCAGATTTCATAAGCATAAACTCTATTCCATAATCTTTATCATGAAGGGAAGCATGAACCCAAACCCAGGTGAAACTTCATGCTAGACGTTCTTCGATTTGATTGCTGGTAAAAGATATTATTTTTCTTTAAAAAAGAGTATGATATTTAAATCTCGATCATATGTTCATAACTTGATTGTGAAAGCATCATTTAAACTACCTGGAGTCGAAATTCTTAAACATCAGATAACTCATGTCCAGACTTGAGTATCTGCTATCTGTGTATTCTTGCTTGTAGAAGACAATTAGACTGGTTTAACACAAGGGGTTCTTGAAAAGTACGATAGCCATTTTTCATGTCTTTTGCAAGCTATTTACCCATGTCTAGATTATTTATTTATTACATACATTTATTTAAGCATTTATTGCATAGCCTGCTGGTAATTTAAGTTGAAATGGTCAGTGTATAGTTCATCATCGCTTATTTTGTTCCTTATTTTAAAAACAGCACAATGCTCAGTCTTTTTTTCTACATTCCAAGTTTTTGCTGCCCTTTCACTTTGCCATTTCTCAGAGAGAAACATTAATGGCTCTGATACTGCTTCAGCTATTTCTTTAGGTGCTGTAGAATTAATTTTATTAGACCATATGAATGCTCATTTATTACAAAAATTTAGTAGCAGCTGGGTGCTGTTGGAGTCAGTGGATTTCACAGGATGATACCAGGACAAGTCTATATTCCTAAGTGAAGACACTACAAAAACGCAATCATGCATTTGGAACATAGTCAAACAGGTTTGGTTCTGGCTTTTTTGTAAAGACAGGGAAGCATTAAAGCCTTGGCTGCTCTTATAGCCTCTGTGCAATTCTCTTTATTCAATAGTGCCAAGTGCTGGGAGAAGTTACTGATATGATCGGGGGAATGGGACATCTCTAAAAGCAGTTTATGGCTGAGCTTCTTTTTCTATAATATATAAATGCAGAAGGGAGACAGGTTGCTCTTGATATTATATATAACTCTAATAAAACAGTTATAAGACAATTCAGAGGTTTTGTGTTTGTAGGTCACCCTGGCTATAGCTAATACTCCTCTTGGGACAGCTGCTTTTGATTAGCCAGAGGTAGAAATTTATGCATTTTACCATCTTGATTGATTGAGACTATAGATTAGACTGATAACCTTGGCTGAACTGGCAAGTTGTACAAAGTCCATCCCCACACCATGAAAGAGAAGAAGAAAAGAAAAGAAGAAAGAGAATGAGGGAAAGAGTGGAAGATAATCTGAAGTCAGTTGTCCTTACAAGCAGCCAGGAAAATTACTGTAAGGAATGTTTGCCACATTTATCTACATTATAAGATATGGATAGCCAAAGAGAAGGGTTCATGTATTTTCTGTATTATATAAACTGCAAAGCAGATTAATGATTCTTAGAAAAATAATGATCAGAAAAATTAAAAAGTTTTTCTTTCTTATAAAGGTAGATACAGACAGTTTAACCTGCTGCAACAGCACTGCCAAACAGACAGGAACACGTCTCTGCTGGTTTAACAGGCAATTGTTTTAAAGACACCAGGTGCCAGGATTATGTACCCACTAAAAGATTCACTTTTCAAGCCCTCAAGTTCCATGCTGGCAAACATCCAGAAGGATCAAACTGAAAGATAAATTTCCTATCCCATAAGTGGCATGCATTTGTTTAAACTGAAGATGTGAGATGTTCCACTGCTGCTATGACAGCAAAGAATTCTATTTCCCTAATTATGGACTAAAGTTTTCCCTCCTGAGTAGCTCTACACTGCTGTTAAAAGCAACTTACCCTCACTATGATAAGAGTTGTCATGTTACACTACTAAATCCCTGAGTAAAGAATAGCCTGCCAAAATTTAGAAAAGATGACTGAATAGTTTAAATAGTCATTTAATTTTGTTCAGTCTATCTTGACAAAGTATTCTTCAAGAATAAGATTATATGCTTGCTAACCAGTAGAAGAACATTTATATACAGTCAGAGCTCATTCAACTCATTTGGGATCAGAAATTGAAATTTGCAGTGCATATGGCTAGTGAGGTATACTATTGGGATACACTGTCTGTGTCACTGGCCAGCAGTGGAAGACCACAATCCGTAGTTTTACAGTGTTCCAGTTCCCCTCACTTTCATTTGCTGTGATGTAGCTGTGGGCTAGTCAACCAAATTCTCTAGAAAACAGTACGGAGCAGCACTTTTACTTGGGGGGAAAGACCATTTTTTTCAATCTGCCATTCCAAAGATGATGTCTAGGGCATACTTTGAAGTACTGAAAGTCTCTGTACCAGCAGATTTTTCTCAAATTATCAGGCCTTTAGAGGAGTTCTACCTAATTGATTAAATGGCTAGGATAAGTGATTTATGAGAAAAGATTAAAATAACTTTATAGGTATTGCTTGGTTAAATTACAATTACTCTGCCTTTAATAACGACCTACAGGTATTATTAGAGAAGCATATGTTCCTTGAATGGAGATGAATTGTTCACTGTTATCCAAGGACCTATAACCAGAAATACAGCTGCAAGAATGATACAAAACCAATCACCAAGATAATATTTGTGATCCCTTTAGTCACTTAAAATTAAGATTCGTGCAAAACCAATTTCCTTGACAAGCAAGCTCGTAGAATATTCGTATCAGAATATTCCTATAAATGGAGTATACCGTTTGTGTGCCTAGATGCCCTCCTGTTATTGGCAACAGCTAAAAATCAGCTTAAAAAACCTTAGGATTCAAACCCATCCATTGCACAAACAGAAGCAATAGCAAGTGGCTAGGCAAACACAGCAAGTAGACAGCTATGAGCAGATGATATTCAAAGTAGTAATCAATAATTTCTTAGGGAAGGATCATCTGCAAATGCTAATATTAGCCAAAGGAACTCTAGCTAAGGAGGGGGGAGGAACACAGCAAGACTAGTCCAGGATGTAGAAACTCATTTCCTGAATTGTTCTCAGTTGGGTAACTTTTTTGTTTGTCCCTGGACCCTACTGGCTGGTGGCATTCCCCCCAGGCTACAGTTAGACTTCATGAACACCCCCTTCTACTGTCTGAAACAGGCTTGTTAAAACCATTTGTCATGCAAGAGTACAAAGACAGAGCTCTCTCTCAAACACTGTAGTGGTGTCAGGGTTCATTCAAATATGACTGCTGCTCAAATTTACATCTGGTTTGTTTCAGTTTTGCTTTGTGGTGGCTGGATTTTCTTGTTGTCATTGGGGGATTGTTTGGTTGGGTTTTTTTGCTGTTTTTGTAAATGAATGGATTTTTTTTTTTGCTTTTGATAAGTGACACTAGGAAATTCAAGCTGCTTTTTCTGGGTGGGATTTGTTATGTGGTCTCCTGGTGCAATGTTGGGTTGGTGCATTGCAGATTATTTTCCAAGCCAGTCGTACTTCCAAAGTATAGGACAAATGAAAATAAACAAATTTTCCCTACTGTTTATAAGTTTCATCTTTTGGTGGTGTCGCAGCTGGGAATGACCAGGGCTAGAGGGTTGCAGTACAACCAGGAAAACTTACTCTGGATGGTAATAGACCTTTGGAAGCAGCACTGAGCTTTGTGACCTGTAGACTTTACAAGATGATTAGAGAACATAGGCCAAGGAAAAGTCATGAAGATAGATGAGAGGAGAGTCAGAGCATAGTCGGTCCTGTGATACTTGCAAGAGTTTTTATTTGTGTTTGTACACTCAGACTCTTTCCAGTGACATCAGCTGTTATTCACCTGTATGCCCCACCTCATTTGAAAGTGCTTTGACATATATGGGTGTGTGCCTCATATCCGCAGATATGTGCACACGTGCACCTCACTAACAACACCTGTTATAGAACAAGAATCCCTCGACTAATATTTCTCATTCATAAAGATTCTGCTTCATAAAGATTTAATCACATGTTCCTCTTTAAAACATATACCTGCTTTTCTGAAATCAGACAGGAAGGTTAAAATAAAGGTTAAACAGCAGAGCCTTTTCCTACTAAAAAGCCTGCATTTGTATAGTGAAGTGATCATTACTGCCAGACCCAGGGATAACGATTTGGTACCCTATTCAAATCTAATAGAATCTAATAAGATGCTGGATTTTATATCCTTATCTGAAAACTCGATTATCACTGCTTTTATAGACAGACAGTTCAGTGTAAAATGCTAGAGGAGACAAGATGCAGTTACTTTGATGCAGTTTCTTGAGTTGTAAGTTCCCTGAATTTTACACTGCAATAAACAGCTACTGTGAGTTTAAGTGTGTTTTACAATGAGATGGGAAGTTTTTAGAGATGTGACCATTGTCTTTTTTCAGATGTTTCTGACAGATGAAAGGAGCCTTAATAAGAATGCAGAACGAGAATTTGTACCCACTTCAAAGCTCCTCTATACTGCCAAAGTGCCGATTAGTGGCTTTTGTGCAAATGGCAATCAGACCCATGTGATTTTGAGCTGGTTTTTGATGTGTGGAGAACAACTTACTACCATTATGCTCTGTGGAATGGCTTCTCATAGCTTCAATTTCATTAATTTTTTTATGGTTAAATATGGAAAGGAATGGGCAGTTAATCATAATTTTATCTAGTTTATCCTACTGGTTTCCAAGTGTGAAAGGGTTTTTGGGGAGACGGGGAAATTATTTCCTTTGGTTAATACACTGGTTTTAGCTGGAATAGTTAGTTTTCTTCATAGTACCTACTACAGGACTGCATTTTTGATTTGTGCTGAAAACAGAAGTGATAACACAGGGATGTTTTAGTCACTGCTGAGCAGGGCTTACACAGAGCTAAGGACTCTTCACCCTCTCACCCCACCCTACCAGTGAGGAGGCTGGGGTTGCACGAGGAGTTTGGAGGGGACACAGCAGGGACAACAGAACCCAGTTGACCCAAGGGGTACTCAGGACCGTATGGTGTCATGCTTAGCAATAAAAAGCTGGGTGAATAAAGAATGGAAGGATGTTTGGGGTGATGGCATTTGCCTTCCTAAGCAACTTTTATGTGTGATGGAGTCCTGCTTTCCTGGGGATGGCTGCACACCATGCTTCGCCTATTAAACTGTCTTTATATCAACTCACTGGTTTTCTCACTTTTCTAATTCTGTGCCCCATCCCACTGAGGGAGAATTGAGTCAATGGCTGGTTGGTGCTTAGTTGACAGCTGGGATTGAACCATGACAGTTCAAAAAATAAAGAAAAGGTTGAATGTGAAATATCCAACAGTATCTTATTTAGTTTCCGACCTAATCTATCTCTGTGGAGCCTTGTCAACCTTTGAAAATGTGTTGTTCAAAACAGTGGGTATAAGGGAGCTTCTCCTAACATTTTCCTGTTTGATTTGTTCTGCTGCAGCTGGTGTCTTCTTTTGGACAATTTCCTTGAAAGTTGTTTAGGGCAGGGAGGTGATATGATTAATCTTAGAGTGTAGTTAGGACTCAGTGTTTCAATGAAATTTTAAGGTGATGCAGTAAGTAAGTACTTATGACTACAGTATTATGATTGCAAAAAGAATAACCGTTTTTGGTGATGTTCCAGGTACAATACAAAGGAACAAATTAGTAATTGTACTGGAAAGAAAAGTCATAGTTTGGCTCATAAGGAGTCAAGTTGAAGGCTTGTTAGGCCACATGAGAATGAGGAATCATTTGTTATTCTAGGGGAAATGAGATAAGAAGTTTTAATTACTGATGATTTGTCTGTTGCATTTCAACCTCCTGCAGTTTATTCTGACTAAACCAGGCTTCTTTTCCTAATGCCTTAAGTACACAGAGTAAGTCATATATTCAGACCAAGGTAAACTCAGTGAGATACAGGAAGCAAAATGCATGTTTGCCCTGAGTAAGATTGGCAGTTAAGTTTTCAGTAACATTTCTATGCCTGTGAAGGCTTAGAGGATGTCATGCTAGTTTCTGGGAGCCTTAGAAACTCCACCACAATGGTTCAGCACAGTGATAATATTTTTGCTGATGGTATTACTGAAACACCTTCTGATGGATCTAGATCCCAACGGCAGTGCCACTGCAGCAGAGGGCTCCTGTTCCAAAGAGCTCTAACTCATAATATTGTAATACACAGTTGAGATGTAAGGGTGCAAAAAAGCAATGACATTTTACAATGACAGTCAGAAGATATCTAGGCATGATTTTGAAACTTTGAAGGATAAGGAAGTAGCTTTGACAATCACAGGAAACTCTTTCTAAAAGGAATAGCAGTCATGGAGAAGGCATGAAAATGCTTCTCTGAAAACACCATGAGAAGGAGTCTCGGACCATCTAGAACAGGAAACAGAATGTTTGATGCAGTAGAGAGAGAAAGGTTACCAGCCATATGGAGGAATATGAACATGCAAGATTAGCATGAAGGAAGGAATCTCGCCATTCTTGAGAACTAAGATCAGTAGAGGTTTGGCAAAAGGAAACAAACCTGTAAGTGGGTGGGGTGGGGGGAGCTGTCCCAGCAATGGAAGGGGTTCATAGCTAGACCTACTCAGACTAGCCATGTGTTTGCCCATCTTTCCTGTGTAAGCGCCAACATGCTTTTGAAAATTAGTCCTGCCAAGGTGCAGTAAAGGTACAACTACAAAACCCACACTTTCTTGTTTTCTGTGTTGTGCTGCTGCTTTCTTTCCACTATCTCCTTTTTCTTTTTTATTTATTGCCCCTCCAGCATTCCTCCCAAAAGGAGCTTTGTTTATATTTGGAAAGAAGTCTTCAAATCAAATTCCAAGGGACATAGCTGCAAATCCCTAGGGGCATGAGGACTTCACTTTTTCACTTCTCTTCCTCCTGGGTTTGCAGTTTTCCCACTGTGAAACCCAGGACTAGGTCTGAGACTCCAACAGGGACATCCACTCCAAAGCAAGCATTAAAGGTCTAATTACTTTAGTCAATATCCGTAGAATCAGAGAATCAGAGAATGGCTTAGGTTGGAAGCTACCTTGAAGATCATTTCATTCCAATATCTCTGCCATGGGCTAGGGCACTTTTCACTAGACCAGGTTGCTCAGAGCCTGATCCAGCCTCACCTTGAGCACTTCCAGGGGTGAGGCATCCACAGCTTTTTCCAGTGCCTTACCACCCTCACACTAAAATATTTCTCCCTGATATCTAATCTAACCTAGTCTTCTTCAGTTTGAATCCATTCCTCCTTGTCCTATCACTACATTCCCCTGTAAATAGTCTCTCTCTGTCTTTCTTGCAGGCTCTCTTCAGGTACTGGAAAGATGCAGTTAGGTCACCCCAGAGCCTTCTCTTTTCCAGACGGAACAATGACAACTCTCTCAGCCTTTCCTCATAGGAGAGATGCTCCAGCCCTCTAATCACCCTGGTGTCCCTCCTCTGGACTTGCTCCAACAGGTCCATGTCCTCCCTGTGCTGGGACCCCAGAGCTGGATGCAGCACTGCAGGTGGGGTCTCAGCAGAGCAGAGCAGAGGGGCAGAATCCCCTCCCTGGCCCTGCTGCCCACGCTGCTTTGGATGCAGCCCAGGGGATGTTTGACTTTCTGGGCTGTGAGTGCACATGGCTGGGTCATGGCCAGCCTCTCATCCACCAGCACCCCCAAGTCCTTCTCATCAGGGTTGCTCTTGATCTGTTCATCCCCGGCCTCTGCTGATACTGAGGGATGCCCTGACCCAGGTGCCACACCTTGTAGTTGGCCTTATTTAAACTGCACAAGATTCCCATGAGCACAGTTCTTGAGCTCGTCTGGGTGGAGTCCTAGGTGGGATTAGTTGTGTACAAAATTCATCCTGAAAGTTGTTCTAACTGTCCTTTCTTCCACCACGCTGCACTGGCAATATTGTCAGAAACCATATGTCAAACCAGCCTGGAGGGAATTTTTCTATCTGAGTTCTCATTCTTTTAAGACTGGGATTTAAACTAGGAACTTAGACTTAACTATTGCAATCAGTTTGAGCACTGCTGTAAGCTAAAGTGTAGAAATAGACAGATAGATAGATAAAAAGGTTTCTGAATAGCTTCTAGACTTCTGCTTTTTCCCATGGCGGACTCCTACAAGTGATTGTATGGGTTTACATTGCATACAAATGACTCAGGACTTTGGCAGTATGTTATTTCAATTATTTGCTATCAGTTGCAGAATCAATGCTTCACATGTACAAGCTTGCATGCTGAACAGTATTTTAAACCATTTAGCAACAATAAAAAATTATATTAAAAGCAAGAAGAGGGAAAAAAAGATGGAAAATACTGATTAATATATATGAAGACAAATCCGAAATACAAACTTTTATTAGCTGTGAACTTATGCTATGAAGGTAATTTTCTGTGCATAGAAATTGTTTTTTTTCCTACCTTTGCAAATAAAACCTTGAGGTGTATTTCAGACTTTAAGGAAAGTTATGCTGACAGAAGGATTATATAAAAATGTAGGGGGGGGAATTTATAGATTTTACTTCGGAGTCATCTAAATGACAAAATGATCATTACAGGATGTAGTTTGTTTACTAATGATATTTATCTTTTTTTAAAAATAATATTAGCTTCATAATTTCAGCACAGAAATAATTGCAGATGTCTCTGAATGTAAATAACATCTTTCCTTTGAGGTTTAAAGAATAAAAGCTCAGTTGCATAGCTGCATTTCATTTACATGCTGAAGAAATTTATACAGTAATTTAATTGTGGTGAGCTTTTAAAAATCACAGAAATAAATTCATCTTGTGACTCCTCTTGATTTTCATTCTTTCTGGTTCCTCTAAAGATAGACTGTACCACACATTGCTGCACAGGCAAGAGATGCCTGAGCATCAGACTGAACTGCTCTGGCTAGCTGGAGGCAGTCTGGCTAAGCAGCATAAGGGTCCATCCAGGCTGATTAATACCAGTGAAAAGCACAGAGAACCGTGCTGCACTGAGTTGTTTGCTAACAGGATTCAGGATTGCAGTCCTGAATTCAGGATTACTTTGGTATCTGTGCCCACTCTCTGACCTAAAAGACAATGGCTTGTCATAACTTACCATACTCTCCCCGTGGCTTTGTAATAGTTTACTAACACATTTGCTGTGACAATTTCTGCTGCTTTCCCATCTGAAGAAATGGTTTGATTATGTTGTACTAGTTTTGTTTGTAAGTGTGCAGGAGTCTGTGTGTTTTCCTGGAGAGGCTGCAAGGAAGATGGGTAAAATATTGTCTAATTTTATTTTTATTGTAACAAATAATAAAAAAAGCATTGAAAACAGAAGATGCAAATTGACAGAATGTTAACAATGTCAGCCACCTGCTGGGATTGCAAAACACTGAGACAAGTTTCACACAAAATCATGATCCTGGTTCTGTGATCCATATGTAACTC
The DNA here is from genome assembly GCA_013389985.1 of Dryoscopus gambensis. NCBI lineage: Eukaryota > Metazoa > Chordata > Aves > Passeriformes > Malaconotidae > Dryoscopus > Dryoscopus gambensis. Next base: position 25,244 of record WEIT01010182.1, on the reverse strand, counting down.
ATTTAAGTTTAAGAGATAAACTATAGCTTTGGAGTAATTAATTTCTTCCTTTTCACACACAGTTACATGTATACATACAATATGCACAAAAATTATAAATTAGGGTGCATATTATTTACATTTTAAAAAATACAGTAGAAGATTCACAGAAATGCTTAGTGAAAATTGAAGAGCAAGAAGATGTTAAAATCAAATTTCTTCTTTAATGAGATCCTTGGAAATATAATTAAAATTATCTTTCTATAATTGTTTGAAATTACTGAGCGACCTTGGGAGTTCAAGTAGAAAATCAATTTACAGCTCTTGTGGATGGATGCATAAAATTCTACTGGCCACACCAAATAGCTCTGCATACTAAAATGTATCTTAACTTTAAAGTCTATAAATTGCACTCATTTAAAAAAATAATATATATATATAGACTGTGACCCCCATGATTTAAACATTGATGTTATGATTTGGAAGTAGGCCATAATCTGAGCACCTGTTGGAGAACATTGTAAAAGATAAATGCATGTTACCAGATGGCATATATATCTCTCTGCACTCTTGAATGTGAGAAATCAGGCAGCCAGAAAATGACCATTTTAAGAAATGAATGGAAGTCGAATGCTTTCTTGAAATTTCCACTCAAGAGCTTGATTCATTAAAGTCTTTTATTCAGTCAAGGGATGAAGATCTATCCCTGGGACAAGACTGACCCAAGGTTTTATCTTCTGGTGCAGCAGTTCTTATGAGAATATGAAGGCAGGAGCTATAATTCCCTTTCCAAGTAGCATGTGGAAAACGATCCTTTTATGTTACTGTGCTGACAGGATTGAGCTACGCGCAATCCCATTCACTCGCAGCTGTGCTTACATGACTTTCTCTTGAACAAGGGAAAAGACTTCCTGTGGTAATTTTAAAAGAGACTTCTTTTTATCCTTTTTAAGGTTTAATGTGCATTTCTATTACTCGTACAGTTTTGATTTTTTTACCTCTGCTATTATTTATTTTATCAATCAAAATACATCCCCTGACTTGGAAAGTTTTCTCAAGCTTTTGAAATTCACGTTGGAAATATCTCTATGGACTGTGGTACCCATAAGTTTCAGACCATGGTGGTATAGCAAGACAGTTCTGCAGACTGTTGCATCCTGTCAGCCCAGTCCTGTATTACTGTATTGCTTTAGCAGAGTATCTCATAACTAAGTTGAGCACCATTTCATATTGTGTAAAACAGCCAGCTCTCATACAGCAAATGTGTTTTAGTGGTCCTTTAGTACTTTCATTCCATAAAAGAGAAAAAGGTAATTAAAAATCAAGCTCCTGTTGGAGGCGCTGTCTCCTTAAAATGGCACTGACCTTTTCCTGTAATGGTTATTCTTGGGAGGACATTCTGTGATTTTAAAATATTTTTTTTCACAAATTGCATACTTTTTCTAAAGCAGTTTTAGAAAAAAATCACCAAGGCCTGGAAGTTGCAGACAATATGAAGTCAAAATTAGTTAAAAATGTAAAAATGTTATTAAAAAGAAGTAAAGGCTGAGTAAGAGAAGAACCCTTGTCCCACTATCGGCTCTTTGATGTCTATATTTAGCATCCATGGTAAGTTATTGCTTTGGCTAGAGAGGGTTCAACTGCAATGTGTTGAAGGAAGTACCAGGTGCCATATTCACTTGTTCTGTCATTTTACTTCCTGCTCGCTTCATTTTGTATGTCTAACACCTACCTCAGGATTTTCCTTCATAGCCTGTTCTAAATCAAATCTAGTGTCATTTTCTTTTCCTCTTCAATTCCTGCTATACAAAGATATCCTATTTTTAACGAAACCAGTGTTAATTAGGATAATTACTGCCTTCTCTTTTTGCCTTGTCTTTTTCATATTTTTACATTTACTCTCATTGTCTGAAGCTCCTCTCTAACATGTATGGAGTTATGTATAACATTATTTTATGAATTTTTTGCTTAATTCATTGCTCAGTTTCCACAGGCTTGCTATATGCCACTGACCCATTGCTGTGTAAGATGCTGTGTTAAATACATTGTAATTAATTAGCAATTATTGGGATATCAACAGGTGTCATTCAGGCAACAAATCTCTGATAGACCTATGTTTTTGTTTGTGTTACCAAATTACAACCATTGTTTCCATAGATGCCCACTGTGCAGTTATCAAATGACTTCACTGATTTCACAGGGAATATAATGAAATTTAGTGTGAAATCTTAGGTATGTGGATAAGTTAATTTTTTTCTCCAGTGGCAATGACCCAAGATACAGCTGGATGATATGGTGAATCATGTAGCATACTTTGCAATACTAGTGCTGTTACTACCAGCCCCTTCTACTACTTAAATAGGTACATTATATGAGCTAAGGAGGATTTACTCAACACCTGTACAGATTAAAGGTTAAAAATTCCATCTGTTCATGCAAGAAATCTGTTCTTATATGTCTTTCATCCCATTTCTTAGCTTTTTGTAGAAGAAAAATTCAGGACCAAGGCTTCAGCTGATCTAAATTTAGGGAAGCTTGTTTGATTTTATCAGTGTTGAATGGGCTTAGAAGGAGCTGGGAACCCCCCTTAATTAGTGTGCAATTTTACTTGATCTCTAGGAAATGTGATTCAAATTAAGTTGAAACTGTAAAGCTTCCAGGACCCCTATGTGATGCAAATGGAAAAATTTCGGTGCCAGTTGTCCTCTTACCATCTGTAAATGAAGGTTGAGGTGATTTCCTTGCCAAAATAAAGTGGCATTGAAAAGTGCGATGCAGGGATGCGCACATGGCAAAAGGCAAAGCAGAAAAACACAGAGGAAAAAAATTAGGATCAAGACTGACAAACTATTCCCTCATTTCACATGGAAGGTAAATAGAAAGATATATTGATATTGCACACAGATGCCTGAAAACTCTGTCTCATGCAGCAGAATTAGACACACGTGAATACTTAAATTAACAGACTTTTATGTGTGACTAAACCAAACTCATAATGGATATACTATATGAGCTATGTTGCAGCTGTCTCTGGCTATCAAAGCTTCCTTTTCTGACCTAAGGGAATGGTAACTCACTTGTAAAATGCAAGATTCAGGAAAAAGGAGCATTCTTTCAAATTTTGGGAATAAAAAACCCCAAACAGCCCCATTTTGGTCACAAAGTGGAATATGATGTCAGGTAATACAGGGATCATCTGTTGGTAGAAGGCCTCTATTTTCATCTGCTTACATTGTGTGGGAGGAAACAGAAGGACCTAAATCTTGTTAAGTACCTTAAGTCTAGTTGATGCTTCTTTCTAAGAGCAGTTTTGATTGAAGCAATTAAAGCAGACACAAAACGGGAGAAGGGAGGATGATGAAAAGTGTAGCTATTTCAAGATAATGCCATTTCTGATGTGTACACAATACATTTGTGCTCAGGAACAATAATGAACTGTGGGAGGGGTCTGAGTACAAAGAACTGTGGCTTTGCATGAGCAAGAAACACATTTGTGTCTGAGAACAGAAGGAAAAAGAGTGGAGATGCTTGAGATCTTCCCTCTTTTATTGTGCAGACTTAGAGATTGTGCTTCTTTCCCTTCTTCACAGCTGCTTCTTCACCACCAGGCATGGACATGCAAGGAAGCTTAGGGACTTTCTGCGTTCTTCCAGTTTGCATCCTGCTGCAGTAGCTGTCAGGGTTGGGCAAGACAGTTTTACCTCATTTCTGCCTCCTTGCAGAAATGCACTGCATCCTGACTTGTAGCCTGCTGGCTTCAGAGAGCTGATGCCTCAGGTAAGTAGGGCTACCAGTTACCTCGTGTCTCTTCTGACACTTCTATGAAAGAGATTTCTATGCCACAGTGGCTCTTTCTGCCAGTATGTAATACTTATTCTCTTCTATGCAGGACAGAAGTAAATAAAATGGAATGTAAATGCTCCCTGGCTTAGATGTCAATGAAAATTTCTCAGAACAATTGTCTGGCCCATGAATAATCATATCTAGTCTGTTTGACCTGATAACACAATTTAGTTACATCCTATTTGTCTCACTAAGCTCAGGGAGGCATAAGGGGAAAATAGAAGCTTCTATATACGAAAATCAAGGCCAGCTGACTCTAAACAATATTTTCTACAAATATGAACCCTTCTTATTTTGCCTGTCTTAAATCAGTGTAAATGATGCAGATTACTAATAGGGCTAAGGTATTACCTGCATCCGGCACTTACAACACAAGGTGTGAGTATTTTGGCATAGCCAGAACAGGCCAGACAGAAACAAAGCTAGGCTTCTTAAGAGAACTCAAGAGAAGAATGCTCAATAGATTTTGAGATTACTTTGAAGGTATGAGTTGCCTTTGAATGAGCAAGAGTATATGTTAGTAAATTCATAAAAGTTTGTCACCTTCATAATGCTTTTCAGTAAAGTCTTTTCCTCCCTACTTACACAGCAGTTTCCTACGGTTTTGGCACAGACTGGAGCTACGTACGTCTAACATTTCTCTGTCTTCGTCAGATTTGGTTCCATGGTATATAAATGTGCTTTTACTTTGTTCTGATATATTGCTGTAGTAAGTAGAATTGCTTACCTGATCCATGCTGTTACAACCATTTGCTTGGGAGACATCCTCCTATTTCAGTAACTTTTATTGTTGAACATGCACTAACGGGAAGGACTCTTTATAGATATATTTGGGAGTAGAAGAGCTTGTGCTGTGAGATGATAATGAAAGAGATGGTGGTAATAACATGTTATGGAGATGGATGTTTACAAAACAGTGGCGTTCCAACACTGAGCAAGCCAGTAAGAAGGGAAAAATGTGAGCTCTTTACAGATAAGCAAATTAAAATCAAATCTTTTACACAGCTTTTCAAAAAGTAATTTTAGCAGCTTGTGTGAAATTAACGTACTAATTGTAAAGCAGGTTCTTGGGCTAATTAATATTAATTAATAAAGATGTAATTTGACATCTCAATGAATTTCTTTCTTTATTTTTTGTGTAATTTCCAATATGATCACATCAAGGAAATGATGAAGAACAGTGGTTTTGGCATCCAATCCCAAATTCTTGGGTGGTTTTTCAAGTCACCAAACAACTGATATGTAAAGGACTTCTTTTGCATGGCATCTGTACTGTAATCTGTATTGACTGAAACATCTGTAAGGGGTTCAGCCTTGCCTGTATGGTATCACAGTGATTCTGTGGTGTCTGTGAATAGCTGTACTTGTTATTAAAAAGTACCTAGTCATTGCACTCAATTTGTATGATATTAGCCAACAGTCTTTTTTCCCCCTCCCAACATCTCTGGACATCTTATTTCACTGTATTAATATTTTACTTTAATTTACTTGATTCGAAATATAACAGGACCAGGGATCTGAAACTAGCTCATTTTCGTTATTTAGTCCTCACCATTTAATTTCATAGACTGTAAAGAGATTATATTTGTTCTCTAATTGCATAAGTATGTGAGCAGTTATCAAAAAACAGTTACAGAGGCTAATTTAGATGCATGAAATTGAAATTTGTTTTGCCATTAACATAAACTGTATACAGAAATTACCTTAAGATGGATGAAGAAAAGTGTAGCTGGAGAAGATTAAAAAAATCACCTAAAACCCCCCTCAAAACAACACAGATCTGTAATTGAAATTTTCAGAAGACTGAGATGCTAGTATTGATGTTCTCAGTTTGCCTAATAGCTGTTGGAGCGCAGAGATCATATTGTATCCCTGTTCAAAGCTGTGGAGCCTTTGGAGCAAACTGGGATGCTTCATGATCAATATTTAATACTCCAATAGGCATAGACTGAAAGCCTCATATGACACTGAGCAATGTGATCAGAGCAGACACCATATCATGATTCTGAATGTGCCTAATGTCACACTGTATCAGAGTTATTATTAATGTGATATCCAGTATATTTGGTTTTTTGTGACAGGACTATCTAAGACGTAGAGAAAGAATGCTGAGCTGGAAAAGCCCTGGCCAAGAGCTCCAGCCTTTGGTAACTTTAGCTGTGGCCTTCTGCCCTGCACTGATCCGACAGCCAGGCATGACCAAACACAGTGCTGAAAAAGCTGGGGGAGAGAGGGTGGAATGAAACTGTAGAATGCTTGGATTATTATATCTCAAGGTCACACAGCTTCTTTTAAACAATTGACATATTGAAGGTAGTTATCCAAGGCATGTCAAGAGAAGGGTAAGTGGATAGATTTATTTGATGTTCGTTAGAAAAAATATCAGCCTATTCCTGATACTTTCTCTTTCTAGCCATCTTTTTAATATCATTGTTCCATACATGAAGTGTAAATCTGTTCTATTAAGGATAAGTCAAGAGAGGATTATTTAGCAGGAGAATCTTAAAAATTTATCTGTCAAATGACCTTTCGACCTAATTATGCAACATGGAACTAAACTTGGATTGTGTGTGTATTCTGTTATGACAAACAAAATTGTCTTTGTTAGAAATCCACTGAAATGCATGGAAAAAACCCTCTCCATACTGAAGAGTCTTCAAAATTTCAATAAATATTAGTAAACTGTGCACTGAGGTAATGGAAAGTATTTAAACATTGAGAGCAGTGTACTTTAGAAGAGAACCAAGCCTGCCTTTAAAATTCTGGGTCCTAATAAAGTGCTTTAGAGTCACTATGACTTACTATTTAGCCTTCCGCCTCTGGGATTAAATGTTTGTGGCTCAGATTCATTTAGTGCATTACTGGGGGAGCTGTCCACATCCAGAGGTCACATTTGGGTTGAGCTGTAAAATGGAGTTGGCCACAAAATATTTCAACTTCCAGTCTCTTGTTCCTGTTTTGCCTTCAGATACAGTTGTGTATTTTCCTGTGCTGCTCCTTGTACTTCCAAAGTGAACTCAGGTTATTTATGAAGACAAAATTCTCTTAGAATTTTAGAATGGTTTGGATTGGAAGGGACCTGTAATCCAACCCCACTGCCATGGGCAGGGACCTCTTTCAGCAGATCAAATCACTCAAAGCTCCATCCAACCCAATTCTGAACACTTTCAGTGATGGAGAATCCAAAACTTTTCTGAGGGTTCTCTTTCACCTTAATCCTAAAAAGAAATTCTTCCTCATGTCCAATTTAAACCTACCCTCTTTCAGTTTAAAAGTATCGCGTCTTGTTTCATTGCTAAAGGCCTTGATATAAAGTTTTATTCCATAATTCTTTATAAGGCCCCTTTGTATGTTGAAGGGCTGCAATGAGGTCTCCCCAGAGCCTTCTCCAAGTTGAACAACCCCACCTCTCTCAGTCTGTCCTCACAGTAGAGGTGCTCCAGCCATGTCTAAAGTAAGGTGAGGTGAACCCCACTCTACCACTTCGCTATCCTATTCACTGAAAATATATTTATTGTTTGAATCGATATTGTCATTTCCGTTGTAAGGCTTGTACATGTAACATTCTACATTCAAATGCTGAACATACCATGCCTTGCTCTTGCACACTTTGAAATCTCCTGGACCAATGATAAAAAACCCATAAAGAATTCTAACCTCAGTTCAGAAAATTCTGTGACATTCTTTTGTTATGAGAACCAGTGTCTAGACTGAAATGTTTTTCAGCCCATACAAAACTGATGGGCTCATTATTCTTATCACTCTAGAGCAAGTCTTCCAAAAGCTACTCAAAGATTCAAATCTTAAAAGCATTCTTAATCTAATGAAACTTTGTTATACTGTCATAGTTCACTAAGGAAAATATATTTAGCTACCAAGAAATTCCACAGAAAAATCTCATATTAAAGTCTCCATTTTATCCCAATCTTATACTAAAATAAACCCTTACAAAAATTTTATATATTGTCCTCTGATTTTACCATAGCTTGGATGTCATGGTGTGTGCTCCATGCCTGTGCAGAAGCATAGTTCATAAAAACTTCTGGGGTTTCTATTTTTGTTCTTCTTCATATCTTTCTTACATCATGGCACCCAGAACTGCCCCAGCACTCAAGGTGAGGCCACCCCAGTGCAGAGCAGAGCGGGACAATCCCCTCCCTTGCCCGGCTGGCGATGCTGTGCCTGATGCCCCCAGGACACGCTTGGCCCTCCTGGCTGCCAGGGCACTGCTGACTCAGGTTCAATTCACCACTGACCAGGACCCCAGGTGCCTTCTACAGCACTGCTCTCCAGCATCTCCTTCCCCAGTCTGTCCGTACATCCAGGGCTGCTCCATCCCAGGTGCAGAATCTGTCTCTTGTCTTTGTGAAACTTCATGTGGTTGATGATTGCCCAGCCCCCTAATTTGTCAAGGTTTCTCTTCAGGTCTTCTCAGCCTTCAAGGGAGTCAACAGCTCCTCCCAGTTTAGTATCTCAAATGCTTCAGTTTCCTTTCTGAGACTGGAAATTCTTCAGAGCAACCCTACTCCAACATTCATTCCTCCTTATTTTCCATGAACCTTCTGTACACAGAAGGCTGTGGCTGTGCAGATTACGAGGCATAGGTAAATCTAGGAATATTGAACCAATTAAGATATTTTTGTGTTGGTCCTTCAATGTTTTTCATATTCTACCACCGTAATTCCAAGGATATCCTCATTGTGTTCCTAACTGTAGCAATGTGATCAGGTATGACAGTGAATGACATCTAAATTGGGAGTGACGGAGGTGTATAGTTACCCTGTACATGCTCCTGGAGACTTTCAATTAATATTTTCAGTGCTTGGGTGAATTCGTCAATTTCATTCAAGAAATAATGTTCCTTTCCATGTAGAAATGGAGCAGAGCCTGTCTGAGGTTGCCCTTAGCTAGTGTGCCAGGGAATGATCCATGGCCTGCATGCAGAAAGAGAAGCCTGGATTGCAGAAGGGCAGGGACTAGAAAAAAAGCCTGGCTTTCAGTCTGTGGATCACGGATGGATGTCCAGCTTTAGCTTCAGCACCCCAGGAAAATGAGAATGTTTACAGACAGGTAATTTTAGTTGTGTGGAGTCCTTCCATGTAATTATCCAATAGAGAAAATGTGAAAATCTACGCCAGCAGTTAGCCTGCTGACACTGAGCAGGGGAGAGTGTGTTCTACAGGCAAACACAGCAGCAGGCAGCCAGGGAGGGCTCAGTGGAGAGGGAGAGCTGGATGACTTCACAAAAAATGTGTCCCAGCCTGGAAACAAGAAGTGTGCTCATCTAGGGTCGGGAAAGAAAGTCAGAAAAGTTAGAAGAATGGGTCTAATTCTCTGTTGCTGTTTCACTGCTGTGGTGTTCAGGAAAAGAGTAAGAATAGGAAACTGGTGGGAAGAAGTAGGAACAGAATCCATGTGGCCCAGAGCCTGGGCTTCAGATTAGATTTTAGAAAGCCAGATTCTGCTCTTGTGCTTTCTGCCGTTCTAACACTTGGTTTTTGGGTTCATGATGTCTTGGTGCCTCTATTTCTTCTCTATTGCCTGCCTTGTTTGATTAGACAGTATCAAAATACAACAACAGGAGCAACAACAACAGCACCCAATAGAAATGTGTTCAAAAAGGTTTCTTTTACATTTTGTAGGAAAATTCCCAAAGGCCTGTAGTATGACACAGGCTCAGGTCTGGCCACCATTGTGTGACACACGAAGACTCTTTCCCGGGGCTTGGAGCTAAGCTGAAGAAGCCCTGTGTATTTTCACTTACTCTCCTGTCCTGACAGTTGGGATTCATCTCGCTTGACTTTAGGGTCCAGATGCAGTTGCATGACCAGCAGTATCTAGGTCTGCTTGAAGCTGTTGTACATGGTCCTGAAATTCTAAATCATGATGGTATGTTGGAGCCAAGAGTTCCAGTAGATGCTGAAATGGCTTTGTGAGGCACTAGGAGATGTACCACGGCACCTAACATGACATGAGACTTCTATACTTAGATAACTGAAGTTGTGCACTGGAGATCTGTATCTGAAGTAATCATCCTGTCCTGCTTTATAGTGAAGGTCTAATCAAACAAACTTTATTGACTACCTCAGCAGACAATGAATTGCATTTAAACTCCACTGACTACATTAACCCAATTTCTACTGACAGTAAAAAATCTGTGATTTCCGTTCAGATGTGCATGCCTGCACCATGGACAACCAGAGTGAGTCAGGCAAATCACAGCTGCTCTCAGTGCATTTGCTGGAGGATGTGGAGCCAGACACATAAGTGTTGTTCACATGAAAAATGAAGATGTGTAGCACCAACAAAGTTATGTCAAACTGATGGAAAACAATGGGGTATGTCAACATTTTTGAACAGTAGGGTTTTATATGATTTCTTCTCTTCATTTGATTTGCTTATTTGCTCTGGCAGCCTACATTGTAAGCTGAAACTGTTCAACAGTTTTCTCTTTAAGGATTTCAGTTCAAAGTATGTGTGGGATGAAGTAGAAACAAAGGGAAAAAAGAAATCAATTTTTATAAGATCACATTTAACTTTTGTTACAAACACCAAAGAACAGAAAATTAGTCTGGAATTCTTGTATTATGGTATGCCAGAAATCACATGGAAACAAATAGAAAATCTAATCTCACCATTAGGCAAACTACTAATTTTCAAAAGATATATTCAAACGTTTCCCTCCCTTTGAAACACACATGTAGTTATACATCTTACCTATGGAATTTTTTGAGCATAAGCTCTCTTTAAAATCCATACCCTTGATCTCAAAGGTGAAGTTTGACAAACTTTGATCAGTGATTACAACATATCTAAGAATCAGAGCATTAGTAATTTAAAGGAAGTAATGCTGAAAATGCTTTGGGCCTCATTCTGTTCTCAGTTTCCTTTCACAAGATGCTGAGCTTTGATTCTGATGGTCATCGAAGTGAAATCTGGTAGTCGTCCATGATATAGGGCTAGTACATGTTTATGATTGTTGATCTGAATCTCCTGTACAGTCTGAAAGTGTTAGGGAAAAAATATATCATAATTCAGTAATGGAGATTTTTCTTTGCTGGAAAACCAAGGGCTAATCATCACACCTACTTTTTAGTCTCTTTTTTGCTAAATAGTATTGTGTAGGTCATTTGTACTTCTCTTTCATAACCAAGCACATTAAGAAGCACAAATTATGCCTTTAAGAGCTTTCCACTACAATTCTGCCCTCTTTTCTCATTCATGTGTACCTAAAGTGATAATTGAAATCTGAAGTTCTAATATGCAGAGCTGTGAAATGTATGTCAGCCTACTGAGTCCTCTCCTCGCCAGTACAGAACAGAAGGCAGCTTCCTGGCTATTTGGAAGCATTATGTTACCAACAAGATTCCCAGTCTTACAGCAGAGACTGTCATCTGTTCTCACCAAATACAGAATTAAAGGGTATATTTCAGGGTAGGGAGTAGGAAGTTTAAGCTTGAGGCATGAGAAGAAATATCTGTTGGTATTTAACTACCATACTTTTTGACTGGTTAATCAGATAAGTGGTTTGTTGCAGATTTCTCTACACATACACCTCATAAAGCAGAAAGAACTTCCACTGAGAAAGGGCAGTGTCACAGGTTAAAATTAGTTTAAGGTGGTTTTTCACATATACTGGTGTTATCTGCAGTTATTTCAGGTTTGTGCCAATACCACTTACTTTTATGTACCCATCAGACAAACACAAGGGCCCTCACCCAGCAAGATGCTGGGTGAGATGTGTCTAGGTCAAATGACCAAAAAAGCCACCTGGAATATAGCTTTGAATCTAAAAGTTCAACAGTAAAGCCTCTAGGAAGGGATTCTGTGGAAAAGGAAATTTTTTATTGTCTAATTTTTATTCCCTTAAATAAATTTTGCATCATCCCCCCTTTTTGTTTTACTGTGCTGGCAGGATTACTCCCTTTCATCCTTTTCTCAGCAACCCAGAGAGGTTTCCCTCAGGTCTGCACATGTGCGGGAGGCCAGTGCTGGGTGGGTGCCTAAAGAGCTCGGGCCTCGCTGGTGCCCTCACCCATAGTACTGCTTCTCCAATAATGGAGACAGCCTGCTGGGGACAGGGACAGGGACACTGGGACCAGAGCTGCCTGCGTTGCTGGGAAGGGCTGGGGCATGGGGCTTCTGCATGCCTTACACCAGTTTCAGTGGGAGGGATGTGTCTGAAAAGGAAAGCTTGGCATATTTGCAGAGAGAGACAGAAAATACTGAGGCGGAGGAAGATCAGACTCCAGCATCCACAATGAAAATTGAAGACTGGTCAGTCCTAATTGGGAACTGATTGTTATGGGGAAGGATGGTTGTTAGAGAGTTTCTTTTAAAAACATTTTTCAACCAGCATTTGTTTTCATTTAGTTTAGAACCAGATTATACTTGCAGAACAGAGTGTGTTTAAACTCTACTGAAAGCCTGCAGCCAAAGAAGGAGATAAAGGCATTCTGTTCCTCACATTACACAATAATAGGGAAGGAATTAATTATGCTGCACTGAAAAACACTCCCTCCATTTAGATAGCTTTATGCAACAATAACAGGAGCCTGTCCATGAGCTCAGTGTACTCTCTATTTACTAGGTATGGTATGTGAAAATTACACAAACATGCTCAAGCCTCTGGAATTGCAAAATTCACGAGATAATTAATCAGAGCTTGACAACAAAGCAGAGTCCACTTCACCTCACATCCAGTGTCAGCGAGGGAAGATAATTTTGTCATTCAGGAGCAAGCCTGTGCCAGAAAACATGATTTTGACTCCTAACTTTGTTCACTCAGTTCTGCTTCAATTCTTCTGGGAATAGAATTTCAGATTACCAAGTTGTCAATGTTAATAATTAAAATTTGAAATTGGGGTGGTGGCAGGTGGAGGGAGAAGCATGAGTATCTTTTGAACAGGTGAATGCTTAGCTCAATCCAGAATAACTTTTCAGACTATATGTTTCTCTAATATAAATAATTACACATCATGTACAGCCCAAGAAATGGATGACTTACAGCTAGAGCAGAGGAAACATCCTCTATAAAAAAGAAGGTGTCAGCTTGTCTTCAGTGTTTCTTCTATAACGTTTAGAATTTTTTTTTTTTTTTCATTTCTTGGAGTTCAAATTATTTGTAAGATCTGTGAGATACAGTCCCTGTGTAAGATATTGTGAATTTATTAGCTGTTCCTGGAACTGGGTAAGTTGCTCTTTATATGCCAAGTGTAGCAGCAGGAGTATTTTCAGTAAGGAGTTCTCAGACAGTAGCTACACTAAAAAGCAAATAGCTGGCTAGTACTGTATGTGACGATCATAGATTGGCAGGCTGAAAAGCAAACCTGTGCGTGAAGCTAAAGCTAAGCAATCAATCACACAAGTGCCATGAAGCATATGCATTAAGTTGTGGAAATTCTGAAACAAACTGAAATCTTCTTTGAGAGCAATAGTTGGGGTATCCTATCTTTCATAAAATTTTGCCATGTTGGCCTCTCCGGAGATGTTGCAATAGCGTTATGCTTAGCTTTAGTTTTAGGCTGCTTCATTCAGTCACTGTGGTCCAAATCAACCACAGAAATGTGAAGCATGAGCACAGATGCATGTTGTGAGCACTGTAACAGTAGTCAATGTTTGCCCGTACCAGAGATTTTAAAGTTGCTTTTGTTTTCTGTTTAATGAAACATCTCAAAAGCTTCCCCATGCTACAATTATCTCATGAAAGAGTGTAATAAAGTTAAATGCATATGTTAATTGGATAACCCAAGTTTTTGATAGATGTTCACAATTTTTAAATCACATAACTTCTATTTTGATTTTCTCTCTCTCTCTTTCAGAGGTGTACCTAGGCAGACATAGGGTACCAGGTATGTCTGTAAATGAGGAAGGATGTGAAAAGACTTGATAAATGTTTTGAGAGATGACACATTTTGAAAGTTGGGTTGAGATTTTTTTGAAAATTATATGACCTATATAGAATAAGTGATTGAGAAAGGCAGAAAGAAAGCTTTATTGGCAGAACCTTTATATAACTCTCTAGTGTTATTCATTTCTATATATCTTTAATGAAAAATGGAATATGAACTGGATTTTATTGCTGTTTTGAAAATGCAGCATATGGAATTTTTTTTCAGCCTTATATTCTCTGAAATGCATGATCAAACTGTCTTTTAGATTTCCTTTCTAAAGATCCTTTCAAAAAAGGCTCAGTGGTGGAAAACATCTTTCAAAAAACGTTTTTGTAAAGGGAAAATTTTAACGACGTTGGAGTCTTTGTGCATGTTAACATATCCTGTTGTTAATACCATAGCATTTTCATGTAAAATAGTGATTAGGAAAATATTCTCCATTTCTCAGCATTTTATTTTTATTCTGTAAGAACAGATTGCTATTCTCCTGTCTTCACAGAACTTGCACCAGCTGTATCAGAAGTTTAGCACAGGAAAAGAAAAAAGGTCATTTACATTGCAGATCCAACAGCAGAGAGTACTCCTCAAGTCTTTGGCTAGAGATGATCAATATAAAAAAGAGATAGTTTCAGGTTATGTAACATTAGACGATGGGGTCACACATTAGGAACTATTCTAAAAATAAAAAGGTTTATGAGGAAGAAAGAAAGGAATGAGATGTACTTTCCTGGCCCTAAGTTTAGCAAGCTAAGGGTACTTTTTTTCTTAGTCCAGCCAGACAAAATTTCTAAAATATCACATTTTGATGCTTTAGCTAAAAGCTTGATGCTTCATAAATCTGATTTTCTAGAGGACATCCTTTCAGAAAATTTCAGTTTATTTTGCAAATTTCTCTACAAGAATGTAAAATACTAGGTTTCACTTTTATGTGGACATATAGTTTCCTTGACACTTAATATATTTCTAAAAGACCCTCACCTAGAAGTAATAGCAGCTGCTAAAGAAAATTCAAGTTTTCTTGCACAAAAGAAGGGAGAATATGATCGGGGAGTCTTGCTCATCTTCTCCATTTTCAAGGGTGTTTTTCCCTGAGGAATTCAAGAAAGGGGAAAAGGAGTAAGGTAGGGAGACAAAAAAAATGATGAAACTATTTATACAGTAAACAGCTTTAGACAGGTTTTTCCATGGAAAATATCACTATTTTCCTCTGGGAAAAAAAAATAAAAATTCTTGATAGAAGATCATAGATAATTTGAAATATTATCTATGGTCACACAACCTCAAGGTAGAGGTTTGGTTATCCCTATCTTCATTCCCTGACAGTCTGACCAGCTCTGAGGCTCTGAGGCTCTGAGGGACTGTCTTCCCTCATAGTCCTTCATGGAAAGTGTGGTCCAGTTTGGAGGTCCAGACTGTAGAAGAAAATGGGACTGTGACTCATTTCCCTATAATGGCCTTGGGTAGCCATAAAAGCCTTATAAGTTAATGTGTGTCATCTGGTTTTCTAGCCAACAAAATATTTTTTCACTTTTGGCTAAAAGAAAATTTCCATGGAAGAAGTTCTATTTTTTCATTCTTAGTCATGTCTCAGGTTCTTGTTATTTGGATGCATCTCTGCCATTTCTGGGGTTCAAATGTCCTGGTTTTTTATGAATTTAGTTTACTGGTGACCACTGACATGGATCATGTGCACCTCACCCAGAAGCTCTCATCTGCATTAGAAATTAGTCCTTTACAAGAGTGTTCGTGAAGAAAAGAAAAAGCCCAGTTGGGCAATGATTTGAAAGACTGACAAAACAATGAAGCAATATTTCAAACACCCCTCAGATCACGAAAGGGAATGGAATTTGTGGAGGGAGTAGTAGCCATCTAACTAATTACTTTAGGCAAAAAAAGCTCACTGTCAAGGTCAGCCTAGAAACACAGTGAGGCAGGGTATATTTTATTACAAGGAACCTCTCAGTGTTTTAATTTGATTAAGTTATTAGTTCCATGTAAGTGTATTAACTGAAAAGGCACGATTAGGTGAATAAATTTCAGGAGGGATGTGAAAGCTGGTGTCAGCAGTTAGAATACAGATACCAGTTTTTGCCCAGCAAGGCAAGAAAGCAAAACTTAAGGGGGACCCTCTCAGAAAAGACACCAAAAAACCAAAGGGAAAGGAACATTTATGTGATTTCTGCTTTTCCAGATAGAGGAAAAGCCTCTTTGATCAAATGACAAGTAAAAGGACAGAGAGCATAGTCTTTTGAAGGTCAAGTCAACCTTTGAAAAGTAATCTGGAGAACACAGTTCCAAAAAAATTTTTCAGTAGCACAGTTGTGAGGCCTAGTCTGAAAAATTTTTGTACCCTGACAACTAATGTTCACTTAAGAAAGAAAACCCCAATAAAAAAAATCAAAACCAAAACCCAACCAAACCAAACAAAGCAAAACAACAACAACAACAAACCCCACAAAAAACAGAAAACAAGAAACCAACCAAAAAACCCCCAAAACCACACAACATTTATTTTGATACTTTAACAATAAAGAAAGTTGACTCTGCTTCAGGGTATATTTGAGGACTTGAAAGGTAAGACTGAAATTTGATTAGACCACCATTATATTCTTTCGAACACTTTAAAGACAAACACCTCAACCATGCTGACATAAACCCTGATATTCCTTCTTTCTTTTTCCCTCTACCCCTCCTTGCACCTCTGGGCATTCATCTGATCTTTATGTTCCTCTTCGAATTTGAGCTAAAATTCTGATCTTTAATGTTGCCACTGCAGAAAGAAGAAGTTGACAACATTAAGAATTAGAGAGACTACATCTGTCTGGAAACCAAATGGCAATTACTGTCTGGACATGATGACAGAAAAAGTAGATTTTTTCAGTGATGCAAAGGAAGAAAAGCTGAACCATGCAGGAATTCCATATGTGTATAACTAATGTGTTTGTGCCCTTCTAGGGTGAGAAAGGTCTCCTGCTGTGAACAAGGCCTTGATATTGTCTTTGTCTTCCTATTTACAAGAAGTCAGGACTGCTCATCCTAGGTGCTGCTGGCAGAGGCCATGTTCCCATCCATGCCTGTGCTGAAGAGCTTGCAGAAGGGAAAGCAAGGCAAAATGGGGGGGACATGGTGAGAAAATACTGAAAATACTCTCCCTGAACATAGGAGAGTTCTCCAAGGGAAGGAGGCAAGCACTCCAGACAAGAAGCCTGGAGGAAAAAACGGTGTCCCTGGGCCATCAGGTGACAGCAGTTCTGTCCCTGCATTCCAGTGGGCTGTTTCCAGCAGAGATGTGAGCAAATCTAGCCCCAGATTCTTTCTATTGGCCAGGACCTGGTGTAAGATTTTTCCGCAAAATGTTTTGTTCCCGCTTTTTTGGGAGATGAGAGAACATGTCAGGAGGAAATCTTTGTCTCCTTTAAATTTAATGTGAGATGCTATAAGTGGATCAGACACTTCAGAGTCTCTTTTACAATGGCACAAATCACAAGTGTCTGCCCCTCCAATCCTCTCTTCCCTTCCTGTTTCTTCTGGATGAGTTGGCTTTTTCACTTCAATGCAAAAAGGATGAAATCCGGGCTACCTGTTTCAGTACCCTGATTTTGTCCCATTTTGACTTGGATTTTCATTCCAACTGTTCTGTTTTCAGGAAAAAAATACAAGTAACATTTCTTTTACCAATTTTATGGATATATACTTGTAAGAAATCATTGATTTGAACTTTGTTTATGCAATATGTGGGACAAGCACCTAGAAAGGAAGAAATTGTTTGGTTTCCTTTAAACTTGATTGCCTTTGTCCAGGAAGAAGTGTTTTGGGAGATAATGTTGCCAAGTTGGTTTTGCATTCATCAGATATATAGCTTAGCCATTTAAATTTAAATTTACCTATTGGAAGCCTATGAAAGGCTGGGACTACGGCGCAGAGACAGAAGTGAATGAAAAGCAAAGCTTTTGAAATGGAAAAACATGCACCAATCATGCTACTGTGCTAATGCCCAAATAAAGAATGTGTGCATATACTGTATTTTAAAAA
This sequence comes from Dryoscopus gambensis, assembly GCA_013389985.1. Lineage (NCBI taxonomy): Eukaryota > Metazoa > Chordata > Aves > Passeriformes > Malaconotidae > Dryoscopus > Dryoscopus gambensis. The sequence goes on along the minus strand of WEIT01010182.1, from coordinate 7,497 downwards.
GTTTTTAAAATAGCTCACATGATGTCATGGGGTGCTTTGTGCTATATCCCACATTATTCAGCCCCTACTTAGCCATGATTCCTGTGTTTTTCTGTGCTTTTAAATTGTACAAACTTAAGTTATGCTTGAAAGAAGAACTATACTGGACACAAGGCAGACTTGACCTTGATGAGTTACAGCTGTGTTGAACCAGGTGTTTCCACTAAGGGTCAGAGACCAGCTGACCCTCGGGGAGGTAACACAAGAGAGAGGAGAAGAGCCCGGGGGGACTGCTACTGAGGAGGCATGCCAGCAGTTTGAGGAATGCCATCCTGCTATAATCCTGGGAGAAGACCAGCTTGCTGACTTACAGAATCCTGTTGCCAAAAGTACCAGGAGCATCAGAGACCCACTGAGCTCCACCGTCTTTGGGGGGCCCCCGCACCCCGTGCTGGCCAGCTCCGATTCCAGCTTCACGGGAGAGAAGGGGAAACCGCACCCACAGAAGGACTTTCAAATCTTTCAGGTTCTCTCCCCTCAGCGGGAGGGTTTGTTACTCTTAACCTGTTTGTTAAATAAATAGTTTCACTTTCTCTTCCACCTTCCTCCGAGGAGACTTTTCTTTTTTTCTCCCAAACCTGATAAGGAGGGGTGACATCTCCTTTGTAGGAGATGTTCCCCTTGGATGTTTCCCCTAAATTTGGCCAAAACCATCACACATGACCATATTTAGCCTCTGGGGAGGTAAAGAAAAAAAAGTGTCTTCCTGTCAGCTTATGAATTATTGGGTGGGGAGGCATCATTGGTAGCCAAACTGAAGTCATGGGTTTACCAAGAAAAGATGGTTCTGAAAGCTGTCACTGTTTCAGGAAATCCTGTTGAAATAATTGTCATCACTGCTATAAGTCCCTATTTACAGAACTAACTAGACACTTTGCTACAGCACAGGAAATTCTTTAAAGTTCATGTGTTTATTGAGACTTCCATGGTGTATATAGATTGAACTAAAGCACACCAGTCACTGTTATGAATAGAACACATCCAACTCAGTATGAATTACATTTATTATAAACTTTGCTTTTGTATGGAATAACGAACTACCAGAATCCCCCGAGTGAAATTATTTTTATGCCCTTTCCTCAGCCAGTGATCCTTTCTATAGATTATTTTAAGGTTAGTTATTAAACTCTAAGCAAACACTTGACTGGTATTTTTGGATCATGAGAGAGCAGTCTGTAAGGAGTTACAGCTGTGAGCAAAGGTTCCCTAAACTGGCCTCTAACTATATTTCAAGCTTACCAAGACACCCAGCAGTAGGCACATCTAATGTCCTCTTCTAACTCTGTTGGAAGTGAGAATGAGACTTTTGACACTTTCAAAACAGCCCATCACTGCATAAGGGGAAGAAGATACGGTGCTGCTCCAGGCTACTATTCCAAGGTCAAGACAATAGATAGATATAGCCACCTCTACAGTGAAATACATTACATCCATACTAATAGCCTAAATTCTACCAATTACTCCCTAAAATGGTTCATTGGCTTTCACTGGTTATAAGGGGAGACCAGATGCCTAGCAATAGACTGCCTTGGTTAGATTCTCCCTCCACATGCCTCAGGAATGTTCTCTTTGCTGTTGATCACAGCAATCACTACTAATCACTAGTAATCTAGAATACCAAAGCACAGATGTCTGTGCTCGCAGCAGCATTGCTTCTTGGCATTTTATCAATTCTGTGAGATTCTAGTCCCTTTGGAAGGTACTTAGTAGTAGTAGCAGCAGTATTATTATTGGTATCATTTGTTTTAATGTTAGTGGGGAAGCTCCTAAAATAGGAATATTGTTTTGTTTATCCTTTTGTAGGCTCACTAAGTTAGGAGCAGTCTGAGGCCTTGCTGACATGGAAGGAAATCTGAATCTCCAAATACGGGAAGTAGCAGGCTAGAAGATGCGATGGGATGGATGTTAATGGGATCTGAGCTTAATGTTCATCTGGTTCTTTTTCTGCAACAGAAGGTTTGGGAATCCGTTGTCATTGACCATTTATCAAGTGCTACTCTTGATGTCTCTTCTCTCAGGCCTTGGAGAGCTGTGTATCCCAGGCACCTCAGGTTTTGAAATGAGGTTTGTGAACAATGGTAGTCACTCCTGCATAATGGAGTATGCTAATGAATTCAGAAATGCCATGGTGGTTTACATGAGCTCTACCATAGAAACAACATCAGTAAGATGCTATTAAACCATGAAACAAAGATCATTTTGTCTGCCTAATCTAACTCTGACGAGTTCAGGAAACTGTTCCTTTTCAGTCCTGATATTTTGCTGAGGACATTTAGGCTGAGTTTCTTCTAGAAAGTAACATGGTAGGGGCATCTGAGAAAATATTACGTGCAAAAGTGAGCATATTATTGAAGTAAATAGAACGATCAAGTGGCTTTCCTATAGTTTTCTTGCTCATGGCTTTTCTGACTAAGCTGCCAATGCAAATGTCATTGTTTGCGCATTACCATTCCTGCACAGACCATTTGCTCTAATTTTTCAAGATTTTGTAGCAGTTAATTTAACAGTTTATACTTTGGCAGAATTCCCATTAAGATGCATGGGGATGGTAAATGATTAAAGGATTGGGCATGCATACTGAGGAAGCTGATGACTTGCTACTTGTGGTAATGACACTTGCTGTTCTTTTATCCTCAGCCACATGCCATTAGATGCTGCCTTTACAAAACAGGCTTGTCTTTGTCAAGCAGGAGATAATCTGGAACCTCTTTTTTAACCATCTGTTCTTTGCTGAAGCCTTGTGAGGCGCCCTTGTGTCCTTGTTCTGACTCTCCTTACAATGCTCTGAAATCCTCAAGCATTTTTAGATTTCAAAGATAAGCACATGGGGCTTCATGGTGTACATTTGTCTTCTAGGTACAACCCTTTTTTTAAACTGTTCTTTCTGCTTATGCCTCTGATGTTTCTGTTTGCTTTTCTGCTGTATACGAAGAGAGATACCTACAGGGTTATGAACTGCAAGAATACTTAGTCCATTCACATACTTACTGTACCTCAGATTTACAGGACATTTCTCCTGGGAATAATTAGATCCTCTGTACACTGGAGAAGCTGTTTGCAGATTGTGGTAATCAGAACTAGATCAATTCAATTAATGCTCAAAGAAAACTGCTAATATTTCTTCTGTATTACCAGTTGGAAGGCCAAAAAGAACTTCCCACTGCTGTAATACATTGCTGTGTTAATGTATGTGAGAGAAAATGTTTTTTTTCCCATTGCGTATTTTCCCATCTAATGCCAGCACTTCTTAGAACTGATAGCAGCAGCTGCCAGAAGCAGCCATTTGTAGTACACAATATTGCGTTTTATCAAGCCTGAATAATCAGAAGCTGTGTTGTGTAACCAGACTCTTGAAAAAGCATCTCAACAATGATGCAAAGCCCGTACCAGCATTATGGCAGGTAGGAGGCCTGTCAGATGGACAGTAATACTAGGAAATGGTATAGCACTGGCCTAACCGAAAAATGAAAACTTAATGACTTGATCCTTGGGCTGCACAGCTGCATCCAAGGTTTGAATCACTGAACAGCCTGGGTGTTAGCAGTATGGAAAATCTGACTCATGACTGTCTGAAATCCCAAAGTAAGGTTTGAAATGAAACCTGTATTTGTTTAAGGATATACATCTTGGCAGCACTAGCAGGATATTACCACAAATTACCTACTTTCAAGTTCATTTCTACAGCAACAATAAAAAGTTTTAGGTCAGAGATCACATAGAATGGTTTTCAAGAAAAAACCATAAAATGGTTTTTTGCTTTTTAAAATTAATACCTATTAAATATATTCACAGAGTTATCTTCTAGAAGATGATCTAAAAGCCTGTGCTAGGAAACTTTTATTAGTTTTGAAAACTTGTAAGAGTTTAGTGCTAGATCACACATCTGTAAGCAGCACAGACTGTACTTGCAGTGTGGGAGACCGTGCTGTGGAAAGCAGCAGCCTGGAAAAAGAGTCAGCTGAATAAGGAACAGTCAGTTATGGCTGAGGGAGTTAACATGCACAGAGAAAGTATGACTGAGGAGGAGTGCACATCTGCTACTCTGTAGGGAAGACATGAGGAATTGGAGCCCAGGGTACATTTTACGGTCAAGAACTGCAAGGAGATGCACCAAGTCAAGGGCTCCCTGAATGACTTGCAGTGTGATTCCAGTGAGGCTCTTTTTACAGTCAGAGTCATAATACACTCAGCCAATTTGGCCAACCTGTGGGAAATTTAAGAGTAACTTGATAACAGAATTTAAGTGTTTCCATTGGAGTGAAGTCAGTTCAGTCCAGAGTGAGATTATTTAATCCATTCTTAGTGGTAAGGATAAGAAAATATTTGAAGTCAAAGATGCAATACAAGAGTAGCTTTGGAAAATATTGAGGTGTCTATTGTTGCAAGACTGTGTGAAAAGAGCCTTTTCTGGCCTTACAATATGTGACTTTATTCTTTCTTTCCCATCCCCCTCACCATTTCAATTAACAGATTTTTGTTGATCTTTGTTGAGAAAAATTATTTGGTTCTTTTCTTCAAACCCAGTACTGCTGACTTGAAATGGAGTCATCATTAAGTTTAGACACTGCTGTTTTCTGCCTTTCAGATACCAAGGCTTCCATCTTGTTTTCATGAAATCCTTGACTACTTAAAGGTATTTGGGAAAAAAAATCTCAGTGTGGTGTATTCCATGCTGAATAAGCATGTTTGTACATGCGGTGACTTATGAATAATAAACTCTATTTGCAGATACAGCTGGAGAATGCTTCACTTCCGTTTAATATTGTGAAGTTACCTCTAAATATCGACATATTTTAGGCACATATTCATATGCTCTGAAAGATCCTTCTTTCAATGAAGGATACCTGTAATTAAAAGTATAGTGCAGCCCATCTCTGATCCTCCTTGGCATTTTCCGTCTATGCCAGGTTCCCCAGTGCCAATGAGAATATTAGGGTAAAACTGGAACAGTGCCACAGGTCAGGTTCTGACCTGACACTTGAGACAGTGCCCAGCTGTACCTTTGTAAAGCTGGTGAGAAGTGGCTGAGCATTGAGCTACAGCAGAGCTTTGATTTAGAGAAATCCAAAGATAAATCAGAAGGCAAGAAGTTAATTCAAATGTTTTTCTTATAGCCATCTGACTCTACAGTGTTGTTCACAAGCAGTTTAGTCCAAAACATCTTTGGGTTGTCATCACAAAGTTTTAAAGGAAATGGCCTTTTTTAACTTAGTTTGGTTTTTATATGCTAGTACATTTAAAATCTTTTGAACTAATTGTATTTGTAACCAGGAACATTAGGATTTTTTCGTAATAAAGTAGAACATGAAGAAGTGGCAAATTTAAGGAAAATTTTAAAATTCCAAAAACTTCAAAACTTCAGTGATAATCCTAAATGTCATCAATACTGAAATAAGGTCAAGTCAAGGCTCTCCTCTTTATTTTCTGGAGAATCAGTACTTCCTGTTCTGTTTGTCTTATGAAGTACTATGCCATCCATCTACCTCAGCATCTTACTGTGACCTGCTTAATCACTTAAAGAGGGAAGGTGTTTTTGTTCTGATGGCATTACACAAACAAATTATCAAGAGCTTGTGATGTTCGCAAAAACCGGATTTCCCCACAAGGTTTTGTATGAAAAGCTAATACAGCCCCTTTCATGTCAGAGCAGAATGCCTTCCTCATTAATCTGCCTTCTCTTCAGCTTAATAATACTTAGTAGTCACAAAATGCTTTGCATCCCCCAAGCACTCTACCTAAATTGAAGATCCTGTTTAGTAGTTAGACATATACCTGCTAAGGGAGTGCTATAGAAATCATAAGTGCAGGTGTTTGTAAGTTGAAAAAATTTTTTAAAAACTGAAGAGGGGAAAATGGGGGGAAAAAAGAAGAAAAAGAAAAACTAGAGTCTTAAAAGAGTGCTCACAATAATTTTCCCTCTTTTACAGTGCTTAAATATCATGCTGAAAAATGCCTTGGTACCTTTGAGGAAAAGTAGATCATCAGTATATGGTAATTTTGCCTGAATATTGAATCTGAAAAAGGAACAGGACAATAGTTTTCATGTAGTCATTTCTCTTATACTTGTCTGGGTCATTTGGTGACTTTTGCTAAGTCTAAAATTAAGTAATGTGGACAAGTAAGACCTATAAAAGTAACAGTTGATGTTTAGGGCCTGACATCTGCGATATGCACATCTCAGTGGGTTTATATTAGGACTTAACTGGTCCCATGACCTGAGTGTCCTTTGCAGCTAGAGTGCATTAAGTACATTCCCAGGAGCACATCTTCCAGTTTAGTTTCATCCAGAAGGAATCCAGGTCATGCACTCTGAGACCATTTTGTGGTGCAAATCAAAGCACAACAAAAAGAGACAATAGGCAATTTGTTTCAAAATCTCAATCTTCCTTTAAATTGAAACACCAACATAGGCACCCCTCTGGGACTTGGGTGGAATGTACTGTTTCTAACTCAACGGAAGATCCTGTACTGGCACACACTGAGGAGCTCATATATCATTTGGAAGCACTGAATGGCTTGCTTTTAGCAGCAAGGAATATTCTTATTTCATTACGGTTTGCAAGCAGCGGCTAGAAATAGAGGTGGGAGACCTGGAATGAAAGACATTGATTTAATAATGTACCTAAAGATGTACAATCCCAGAGCTCACATTGTTTAGTTCTTTTCTGAACCTGAGCCCATGAAAGTTCAGACTGTTAAAGGCTGGGGCATCTACAATAATGCTTTTCTGTGGTAGTCCTCACCTACCTATCCCTCCTGTGAATTTGGCCATATGTTGAGATATGGATACCAACAGGGAGTCTGCCATGCCAGTGTGCTGCCTGCCTGCCTAAGCTTTCCCCAGAGTAAGGCAGAGGCACTGCCTGGAGTAGATGGCTGTGTAGCTGTCTGCCCCCAGCATGAGTTTGCCAGCCCTAATTTAAGAGAGGGAGATCAGATTTTCAACGAATGCCTGACTAACACCTATTCCAGAGTGCTAACAATCACAGTTCTACCTTTGGGTAGGAGCCAGGTTTGAATGGTGTGTTAAAGGCCCACCCTAGCAAGAGTGACCAGGGGCCAGTAGACTCTGTAAACAGACACTTAGACAAGAGCTATCAGTCGGTGACTGGCACATCACAGGGGCTGTCCAAACACAGCCAGAAATGTGCATGTGACTGAAAACCATCTAAAAGAGTATATAATTATTGACAATAAATATAGAGAATCACCAAAAAGAGAGAAGAATCATTTAATGTTATTATATGATAAAGTTGTCTTGAGTTATATGATACTGGAAATCTCATAAACTGCTCCAAAGGAGGAATCATCTTTCTCATTGTTTTCTTAAAAGCTGGGAAATAGCCTGAGGCAGGGAGCTTCTATCCTTTCCAAATTTTTTTTATTTGTTTACAGTTTATAAGCCTGCAACATTGCATGGCCTCATCCATGCAAATATTTGTTGCGGTGCGGTTCTGC
>WEIT01010180.1:20931-34693 GCA_013389985.1 Dryoscopus gambensis | reverse complement strand
AGAGGAGAATTTATAAAAATAGTTACAGAGTTCTTTCAGACGTCTGTGAGCAAGTCAAATTCAGATCTTTGATGACTGTGAAAGATGTGGTATTCAACTAGGACATATTGTGAAGTTAATGACTAATTAGAGTTCTCAGCACCATTAAAATTTAAACTTTAAAGTTTTCTGAGCCAAAATATGCCCATTAATTTTAACAGTAAGTTTGTTTCTTTTCACTATGCGAGTCTTATAAAAGGTATTGCCTTCTTCCACCAAATTATTTAAATCATTAAACTATATTTATTTATCTTAGAATAGAAGCCATGATGGGAATTTTAAATGTAAAAATTTAACTATTATTTTTTGTATCAGTTATGTCTATAATTTCACCACAAGGATAAGCTTTTGTAATGACAGCAGGCAACGCAGTGTGGGAATAAGGGAAAAGAAGCAAACGTTGGATCAGATGCCTCAGGCACATTTAGGTGTCTCTCTTACCCAGCAAAGTGAATTAAGCATGCTTTTGAAGATCTGGTTCTTAACAGACTGGTTACCCTGATAAGTGAGATGAGGAAAGGAGCAGAATTGGAACTGCTTTTCTATGCCTCAGTCTTATATACTGAACTGAGGAAACCAAATCTTTAGTCTACTGTCATAAATCAGTGATGTGAGGGATCTCCAACTACAGTTTATTCTTAACTATTTGTCCATACGCCTTTTAGAGAAAAGGTCTCTAACAAGTTATTAGCTACACTAACTGTCTTGCAGTTGAATGAACACATCTTGAACAAGCACCACAGAAGGGAAACTTGGAAAAAATTTAAATGATCCACAGTCATCTGCTTTTCTAGAAGACTCTAGAAATTCAGCCTCAGACTTTATTGGCATTTGATCCTTTGAAAAAATATCCTGATATCTAAATTTATTTACAATTGTAAGGGTTTTAAAAGAAAAAAATAAAAGTCACAGTTTGACTTTATATTTTGAATTTAATTTAAAAAAAATGCTTTGTTTTGACAGAAATTCTGAGTATAACTTCTGTACTGTGATTTAGTCCATCTAATTTAGTCTCTATCTGTTTGTAAGTCTTCAATCTTCATACATATTATGCTAAATTTATTAAAATCAAGTAAATATGTGTTTATCCAAAGGAAAAATGCACATTTATAAGAAAAAGAGCAAATACTCTGCAAAATGTGTGAAAGATGGATGAGTGGCTGCAGCAGCTACAATACTGCATTCCAAAAAAGCTATGCTAGAAGCCTTCAAATAAATTAATCAATGAAAGTAAAAGTTCTCAAAGTTCTTGAGAAATAGTAAATCTGATTAAAAGGAAAACCACAGGTCCCGTCACTATGAGGTAATCTTGAGTCCTCAACTTGGAAAGACATCCACACTTTTAGTTTAAAGTTTCTCATGTAAGAGAACCATAAAGTAAATGCTGTCTTCTCCTAACTGATTCACACAGAAGAGTCCTGATAGAATAAAGAATGAACAGGAAAGGTCACTTTTTTCAGCCTTCTGAAACTGTAATCTGAATCCAACCTATCACCCTGTTGTATAGCTAGAGTGTTATCAGTTATGAAATCACTTAATAGGAGTGCTTTACTCTTAATGACTGAGAGTTAGCCAAGGCTGCTAGAGCTTGCTGCAATAGCTATATTGATTTAGAAGGATAATTGGAAGCCAATCTAGGATTATGTGAGAGAAATAAAAGTCTCTTGTGAAAAGAGGTCTTGCAGTTGAGACCATATAATACTGGTATAAGTTTCAATTTTGTGAATGTTCACACTCCTGCAAATTAGACACTTGTGATATAGAATTGATATGTTTTGGAATGAAAGAGGTATTTTGGATAAAGGACAGTTATTCCTTGATGATGGTGAAGACAGTGAAAAGAGTATAAATTGTAAGTGCGATAACAAAATAAACAATAAACCACCAGAAATATCAAAACTGGTTTCATAAATTTAATATCCAGGAAGTAAACAGGAGATACTGCTAATCTGCAGCTTCACTGTTTGCTGTAAAAATATTTTACACTTTTAATGTTCATATGGAAGGAAAATTTTATGTACTGAGGGAAGGAAGAGAGAAGGTCAAAGAGAGGCTTAAAACCTTATTACTGTAGTCAGTATTCAATATTCAAAAGCTTATACCTTGGTAAAGTCAAAACCAATTTTGTCTGAAAGCAAGGTACTTCTTTTAAATGAGAATTATTTCCATGCCAAATTCCATTGCAGAGCTCTATTCCATTTCAGCTCTAGGGCTGCTTATAAGGAGGTTACAGGCTTCTTCCCATTCCCTCCTGTTCGGTAATGGTAATAACAGATTTTCTTCACTCTCCCTGCATTCAAATGTTACAGACCTACTTTTGCTCAGACTTTCTGAACAGCTGAACATCCATGCAAAATAAACAAGAAAAATTTCTAAACTGAATGAATTTATTATTATCTACAGCTAACAAAAAAAGCAGAAAACCTTGTATTCTCTTCCTATAAGAAGAGCAAATCATCTCCCCAGATGTTTTCATCAGCATTTGAAAAAAAAGCCCTGTTTTTCTTTCAACTGCATTAATTGATTTAATTTTTTGTAAATGAAGCAAAGCATTAAAATAAATTTTTCAAAAAAGAGTAAAGGAATTAGAAATGTATTGTAAGGGTGGCAGAGGGATTTACTTCTTACATCCATGGAGAAAAGAAATGATAAAGACAATTTTGTTTAAAAGCAAAATTTCCAGGCAAAATACTGCAGCTGACCCGTTTGCCTATATAAGATGTTGTTCCTACCTTATCTGCACCTAATGTTATGTTTATTATGTTTCCACAGGCTTAGCATATTAACGTATCTTTTTTCATCTTTCTGACATCCTTAGAAACTGATTCAACATGCAATCAATGGATCACAAATTTTAAAATTAGTTGTCTTTAAAATAATTTTAGCGTCATCTGCTTTATTTAGAAAATAAAATTTTTTAAAAAGTCACACCTTCCAACTATTTTCCTTTAGAACTTAAACATAAGCAAGCAAACATATTATTTCTTTAAGCACAGAGGAAAACTTCACATTAAAATGTGCTTTGAGTTTTGCAAGATTTTAGCAAAATATCTTATACCACATATCTCATTTAAAGCATCTTTACTTCAAAGCAAAGGCTCCTTTTGAAATAACTGCTTCTTTTGAGTCTAAGTTATGATCAGTAATATCAGTTACCAGATTCAAATTTAGTATCTAATCGATGATCCTTTAACTTAATTTTAATTGTGATACTAAGCACTTATCAAATATGGAACTGATGAATCTAAAAAATCTTATGATTTGTATAGACCAGTCAATTAATACTTCTCTAGTTGTTGATGAACATTCCAAAGGCTCTGGAGAATGTTATTTAAGGCTGGTGCCAGGTATTGACTGAATACTTTTACAGTGTAGATGTTTTCTTATGCTAATTAATGCTGTCTTAAGCTGAACAAGAGATCTGACCAGTCTTTTCCCTTGCCTCGTGTGCTGTTGGCTACTCTTCATTAGTGATGGAGACACCCTTAAGACACCAATTTAGACTTAGATTACTATTTGTTAGACAGGTAAAGTCAGATAAGGTGAATCTCATACACTCTGCCCATAACTCAGTTGGATTTTTTGTTTAAACTAAATCTACAAAATGATCTCATTAATCATATTTTATGAATTATTCATATAATGCTTCGTGTGATCTAATCATAAAATATCTACATGTTTGTCTAAATCAAGCTAGGTGTAATTATACTTTACTGGATTACAGGCAATTAGTTTTATTATTACTGCAATCAACAGTACAAATGGAGAAAAAACAGTTTTTTAGATCTGCTATATTAACTGCATTTAAAATGAGGGGAAAACTCTTAAAGGCTTATTTTCAAATTATATCTCTACAAATACATAATAAGTGATTAGAGGTCTGAATGCAATACTTATGTTTCAGAAAATTAGTTGCAAATAAAACTAAAAAATATCTGTGACAGTAAACCTATTATCAATCAAATAGAAGGTAGTAATTAGTTACCATGGAGATACAAATTGCTTAATTTTACATGCCAAATAGAAATATATATTTTCAAATTTTTTTAATAGTTCTGTCTCAATTTCTCTATTTGCCTGCTATGTATTTGTATTTGGTTTGTGTGGCCAGGTTTTGGCAGCAGGGGAGCAGCAAGGGTGGCTTCTGTGAGAAGCTGCCAGAAGCTTCCTCTATGTCCAGCAGAGCCAATGCCAGCTGGCTCCGAGACAGACATGCTGCTGACCAAGGCTGGACCAATTAGAAATGGTAACGACTGTGTGTTAACATATTTAAGAGGGGAAAAATAAAAGTTATTGTCCAAATGTAGTTGTAGCCAGAGAAGAGGGGAGTCAGAATATGTGAGAGGAACAACTCTGCAAACACCAAGGTCAGTGGAGAAGGCGGGCAAGGAGGTGCTCCATGTGCTGGAGCTGAGATTCCTCTGTTGCCTGAGTTGCAGCCCATGGTGAGGCAGCCGAGCCCATGCAGCCCATGGACATCAACAGGGATGCAGACATACACCTGCATCCCATGGAGGAGACCCATGCCAGAGCAGGTGGATGCCTGAGAGGTGGCTGTGACCTTGTGGGGTCCTGTGCTGGAGCACGGTCCTGGCGAGGACCTGCAGACATGTGGAGAGAGGAGCCCACACTGGAGCAGGTTTCCTGATAGGAATTGTGACTCTGTTGAGGACCCATGCTGGAGCAGCCTGTCTTTGTCCTGTGCTTCATGGAAGAGTGACTCATTCTGCAGCAGCTTATGGAGGACTGTTGCTCGTGAGATGGACTCATGTTGCAGAAGTTCATGAAGAACTGTCTCTAGCTGGAGTGATCCCAGTACAACTGGGATCCCAGTACAACTGGAGCAGGGGAAGGACTCCTCTCACTGAGCACCAGCAGAAACAGTGAGTGATGAACTGACCATAACCCCCATTCCCTGTCTCCCTGAGCTGCTGAGAGGGGAGTTGGAACTGGGAAGAAGGGAGGGGTAAGGGGTAAGGTGTTTCTAAGGCCTTACTTTACTTCTCACTTTCCTGGTCTGATTGTGTTACTAATAAATTCAATTAATATCTCTAATTCAAATCTGTTTTATCTGTGATGGTATTTGATGAGTGAACTCTCTGTGTCTTTATCCCAGCTTGTGAACCCTTCCTTATATTATCTTCTCTCCCCTGTCCAGTTGCAGAGGGGAGTGAGAGAGAGGCTTTGGTGGGTGCCTAGCATTCAGCCAGGGTCAATGCACTACAGTATTGAAGATAAATGGGATAACCATCTACCAGCACTAGGAGTGGGTGAGGCTTGTCTAGCTCCCCAAGGACATGCTAAGGGCCTTGGATGCTAGGATAAGATGCGCTAGTACAAGTCTGAAACCTTCTGACTGCCTTCCCTGCCTGCCACAGGCATTCAGCTGCCTGCATACGATGGGCCCAATGTTAAGATCTGATACGTACAACTTTGCAACTTTGGCTCAGACAGCTGATAAAATTGCAGAGTTATGAGAAATAGGCATCAGAATGCCTGCAGAAAGGTTAAAAGACTTAAAATTAGAGAGATTCCTGTATAATATTTCTATCAATTACTTGTATGAGGAGATCGACTTGCACCCTCTGTAATTTCACAGATGAAACTACATTGGTGGGGGTGTTGATTTGTTGCAAGGTGGGAAGGCTTTGCAAAGGGATCTGGATAGGTTGAATAGATGGGCCAAGGCCAGTGGCATGAGGTTCAGCAAGGCTAATGTTGGGTCCTACCCTTTTCAATTCTCCAGGCTGGGGAAGAGTTGCTGGAAAGCTGCTGGAAAGACCTGGGGGTGCTATCTGACAGTTGGCTGGACATGAGCCAGCATGTGTCCAAGTGGGCAAGCTGGCCAATGGCATCCTGGCCTGTATTAAAAGTAGTGTGTCCAGCAGGACCAGGGCAGTGACTGTCCCCTTGTACTCAGCCCTGCTGAGGCCACATCCCAAATCCTTTGTCCAGTTTTGGGCCCCTCACTACAGAAAGGAGATTGAGGTTCTGGAGCATGTCCAGAGAAGGGCAAAGAAGCTGATGAAGGGCCTAGAAGCCACCATCCCTGGGAGTTTTCAAGAAACAACTGGACATGGCACTTAGTGCTATGGTTTTGTGGACATGGTGGTATTTGGTCAAAGATCTCAATGATCTTAGAGATCTTTTCCAACCTTAATGATTCTATGATTCTATAAGAGAACCCATGGAGATGCAATCATTTGTAGATCAGGGATTCAAAAGGAAAAGCAAGAGCAGGAAAAGGTATACAATCTTTAAAAGGCAAAGAACAAAATATTTAATTTGGGTGCTGTTGAAGCAGATCACTAAACACCCATGTCAATAGAGCTGGTGGCAGCTGACTGCTCTGCAGCACTGCTGAAAGGTGGAGTCCAGGACTCGCAGTGGTTGAACCTTCTGCTTGGACTGACGCTGCTATACCAGCAAAAGTGTGTAAGGTGCCCTGTGCGGGTGGAGCATCTTGATGCTTTGCTTCATACCTTGCTGGAGCCCATAAAACTTTCATGTTAGCCATAGAAATACCGTGTGCTGTGGGTATTCTGCTAATAGACAGTCTTTGTGCATAGCCTTAACAACCAAGGATGGGAGGCAAAAATGATGAGCACTTTGACAGAGAAAATGAAGATCCAGATTCATGACATATTTGTAGTAAATAATAGCTGCTTGCTGCTTGCAACCAGGAGACTGTAGTGGAAAGTGATATTATAGTTCATTTTAGTCACGTTTGGAGGAAAGCAAAACACAAGAAATTCAATAAAAACTTTGTGGCTTGCTAATGTCAAAACATGTTCAACTTGGAACTTCAGTAGATATCACAAAAATAAACCCCAGTCCCCAATCTAATAACAATCAGTACTAACAAAAAAGGCAACAAAAGAATTTTTCTACTTCAGGCTAAGGTGTGGCAGGGTGTTATTATTTAATTTATTTATAGGCAATTAAAATATGACATTATGAAAAGGATGGAAAAAAAGCATTGCTATAAAGGTCTAGACCTGTAAAACAGCAGTACCAAAACTCTGTTGCACTTGGGGTCGCACTGGGTTTACATAACAAAGTTTTGGTAGTGCAGCAATGGCTTCTGTGAAAGGAGACCAGAAACTATTAAGAGTATTGAGAAGGGCCAGAGACATATGTGTCAGACAGAGCAAATTTCAGCTGTGTCCAAGGTGGACCAGACCCACTGAACCAAAGCTGAATGGTGCTGGTAGTCCCCCTGTGAAAACATTATTTAAGAAAGAATAAATAGTGCTGAGTGGCAACTGGGAGAGAGAAGTGGGAAAAAAAGTGAGGGAAACAGACTTGAAGAAAACTCCATCAGGGAAGAAAGCAGGGAGAAGGTGCTCCAAGTGCCAGAACAGAGATTGCTGTGCTGACTGCGGTGATGAGGTTGTCCTCTTTAACCCATGGAGAGGCCACATCAGAGTAGATTCACACTGCAGCCCATGTAGAAATCCACGCTGAAGTAGCTGGATATGCTCTGAAGGCAGCTGTCAAGAGAGGTCCTAAATCTATAATGACTGTCAGAAAGGATAATTTTCTTAGCTTTGCTGATATGCAATAGCCAATAGACAGAGAAAATGAATAAAGGGGAATTTTTTAAAACATATTGATTAAAGTAACTCATTGACATACCGACAAAAGACAAACCTGCAAAACTGCTAACAGAATAATAATGAAACACCTGAAATATTTAAAGACAAGAAGGAGTCAGGGAGTATGGATGGGGGGAGAAGAGAGATAGAGAAATATCTGGATTATTGTCTCTGGCTATAATCAAATAGAATATTTTTTAATTAAAAATCAGATTCAAACACTTGGGTTTTTTTTCCCTACCTTCAGAGCACAGGGGGAAAGGAATCAGAAAAAAAAAGAAAATTAATGCACATTTTTCTTAAAATAAGTTATTCAATCTGAGCAAGTCTTTTGGTGGAATAACTTTATTTTATTCTTTTTATTCATTGTATCTAAATTGTTGCAGTAATCTTTTCCTTTGTTTATTTACACCTCTACATCTACATGTAGATAAAATCACAGAGATCCAGTCCACTGTCTGGGTACTGCTAGATGAGTTGTAGAGAAAACGAGAGTAGTAAACAAAACTTATTAAATATAGAGGTAGCATTCATTCTTAATAGGAACCACTAATACTGGAACATCTTTCTGGTACCATGTATGCTGTGCTGACTGAGGTTCTTTATCAGCAGTTTTCTGAAATAATGCAATTAAGGATGTAGAGATAGTACTGAGATCACTTCATCTCTTGAGATTTCCCTCAGTCCCTGAAGATTTTTTGGTGACCTAGAAGCATACCTGAGATTTCTACAAGAGACTATAGAGAACTCAAACTTTCAAGTTCAGATTTCCAATTCTTCAGCATTTCTGAAGTACTGAAATGCTTTAATTTCTTCTATTTCACCTGTTCCCCCATTTTTTTTTACTTTTTTTTTTCCTTGAGATGTATGACTTTCATTTATTTAAAAGATTTGCAGAACTTTCTTGATAGAGGAAGAGACAGATTTATGAGTGCTGACAATTACAGATAAAGTGTATTCATTTTACAGATGTAAAATATTTTCTGATATCATCTTAGAAACTATCTACTGGTTACTTACACTTAGTTGTAATAAAATCTCAAAGACTGCAATACACTGGCTAGAAGTGAGATAATTTCTATCACTTGAATGTAAAACACAATCAGAACTACAAATATCCTTCTTGTAGGGGGAGATCTTACAAGAAAAATAGTAATGTGAATTTGAAGTACAATCCTACAGATAAAACAAAGTGCTTTCCATAGCGCTTTCCAAAGTCCTTTTTTGTTCTGGAAACTTGTTTAATCCCAAGTTTTTATTTTGCTAGTGTTCCATAACTATGATCTTGGGATAAAATAGGAAAAGAGAAAATTGCTGGAAAAGGTCTAGAGGTGAAAGCAAATCAGCTAGAAAAATAGAAAAGTTCTATCCTTCCCTTTTTGATTCAGGAACTATATAAGAAAACTATTTATTTAAATCCTTCAATATTTTATAAATATTTGTATGACAAACACATTGAATTCCAAAGTAAAGAAATTTGACAAAGATTATAAAGTGGTTTCTGTGTGTTTTGTTTAGAAACATTTCATATGCATGTGAATATACCAAAACTTATTCTGTTACCAAAATTGAATACTATGTAAAAAAAAAGTCTAGGTAAAACAGCATTAGAAATTAAGGGGAAAAATCCTGTGTATAAAATTTCTACTATCAACATTTGTCTCAGTACAAATTTGTGTGGTTTATAGAAGTTTGATATGAAACAAATTGGAAAACTGAAACAGTAAAGCACAATTTGACATTTTTGAGTGCAAGTAAAGCATGTGTGTATGTGCGTGTGCATACGGGTTTTGTAATAAATAAATTCCACAGCCAAATTTTTAATCACTAATATTCCTTCAAGGATTCAAGAAAGACAGGACTTCAAAGTGTTGCCAGAGCATCATGAGATTTGTCTTCACAGGATTCCATTTGACCTCGTAGCCTCTCATCTCTAGCTGACATTACAAACGACGCATTAATTTAGTGCCAGGAATTCATGCAGCGTATATAACAAAGGATAAAGCAGTATCTTTTCAGGCAAGTAAAAAAAAAAAATGTAATCTTAATCAATGTTAGAGAGAGAACAATAGTTGAGTAGTTATGCTGTTGTCAATTATAGTCAAAATTTGCATTTCAGAAACTCAGAAACTAACATGCAAGGAAATTTGCCCATAGCAGTTGTACTCTATTATAATTTAATTTGTCTTCCCCCATACAAAAAGCACTGCAATGCTATATGTGAGCAAAGTCCTTTTGCTCAGCTAACAATAGCTAATCTGCTGTCCTTGGCACTGAATTTTAGTTCAGACAGAGCACTGCTCACAAATGCTGAAGAACAAAGGTGAAGGTCATTATTTCAGGGTGATGGAGCAAGTAAATAGTGATTGAAGATATGCAATCTACTGTTCTATAACATATACTCTTCCCCCAGGTCACATGAAACACGGTGTTATTGTCTCTTAAAAATATTACTTCTGCTCTGCTTAATTCATTGCAGGATTATTACTTTTTCCAGAAGCCACAGAAGCTGTGAGTTTGCCACAATATTTAGATGCTTGGGCCTTGCCATTTACACCTTTGGAATTTGGGGAAATACAATTAATTAGAGTTTTGGTTTCAGGACTCAGAATTCGTCTAATGAAGTTGCATCTTAATTCCTTTAGGATCCTAGTGATGCATGTTTTAGATTTTAGGCCTTTCTTATACCAGTGTGGGCTTCCCATGAGGTCCCAGCCTTCTCTAGGCATCCACCAGCTCCAGCATGAGGTTCTACACAGGCTGCAGCAGATCTCTGCTCCACTGTGCACCTCCATGGGCTGCAAGGGCACAGCTGCCTCACCATGGGCTGTCTGCATCATGGGCTGCAGGGGAATTTCTGCTCCAGCACCAGGAGTACCTCGTACTGCTCCTTCTTTGCTGGCCTTGGTGTAGGCTGGGCTGTTTCTCTCACATAATATCACTCCTCTCTCCCAGTTTCTGTTGTGCAGCAGTTTTACCACCTTCTTAAGTACCTTATCCCCGAGGTGCTCCCACCATTGCTGATGGGCTTGGCCTTGGCCAGCGGTAGACACAGCTTAGACCCAGATGGGGTTGGCTCTGTCAGACATGGGGCAAGCTTCTCACAGAAGCCACCCCCTGAACCTCCTCTGCAACCAAAACCTTGTCACTTAAATCCAATACCACTAAATGAGTGTCAAAACTGATAATTTGTTGTAGTTTTCAACAAATTGTTCAAAATTCAAATGTTTTTAGATTGTTTACATAGAGTGTATGTCATGTGGTCATGAGAATCTCATAGGTAGAATATGTTAGGAAAACTTGCCTCTCCATGTGAAAGCCAGAGTAAATTTCTACTATATGCTTAAGGAAACAGGACACTGTTATATTTATATTCTCTGGTACATTACAGACAGTTTCAAATAGCAGTTGTCAAAGAAAATTTATTCAAGTACAGAAGAAAAAAAGAAGTTTGTGTCTTAGCCTTGACATTCACACTTAATCATCAGTCTTTTTCTTCTGAGATTCTAATTCTGTATGCAAACTGATAAATTAAAGAGAGAAAACCTAATAAAAACCATCAATAAATACAGTCAATAGAACTGATCAAGCATAATTTCTGGTTTTAAGGATACGCTTCATTTTAGAGAAATATCTGAACATCAAGAAAGACTGTATTTAATTCCAAGATTTAGAAAGCTGATCTCTCCAAAATATTTCAGTGTTTCATCATTAAGTCATAACTAATTTTAATCTCAAGGAAGGATTGTTTCCTCAGTGCACTTTGCTGGAAACTTGATTGAATTAACAGGATAGAAGAAGGAGGTAACCTGTAGCTGAAAAAAATATTATAACACAATTGAACTACATCACTCAGGGCCTCAGAATGTAATCTTTTATAAATCCTGAGAATAAATATATCTTATACAGTTGCTAATTTGTGTTTATAAAATGCGTTCACTCCAAAAGTAGAAAAAAACTATTGTAACTGAAGGATATGCATTGCTGCTCATTTTGCAAAGTTAGATATATGTAGCAATTAAGGTTTTGTTCACCTGTTTGTTGGCTTGTTATGTTTTCTGCTGTATGACTACAAGCTGTTAAATCCAGCAGAGTTTCTTGAGCATACAGAGGAAAGTGTTCAAAAGCTTGAAGCAATCTCTTTTAGCAAAATAATGTGAAAATACAATAATCAGTGTAATTCTTGGTAAATTTCATGTTGTCCTTGTTGTGACAAAGCAGCAGATATATAAACCAACAAGAGAGAAGAGAGAAAGGAGCTGTAGGTTACAAAGGGAAAGAATAAAGAAGATGAGTTCTCCAGGCAAGAAACTTCAACAAAGAAACTTACATAAAAGTAGTTTGGGGAAGGTTGACAATGGAAGAGGGTAAAGAGCAATTCTACATGGAATTCACTTTTGTAGGCTATTTGATAAATTAATTGGTGTTATCTGTTTAAATAGAAGTTTATGTTACTCATTAGAACCAAAGAACTGAAGAAATCAGATCTTTGCTAAATAATGGTGGTGCCAAGCACTGGGACAAGAGACAATGGGCAGAAACTGATGCACAGTAGGTTTCACCTGATTATGTAGAACAACTTTCTTACTGTGCATATGACCACACACTGGAACAGGTTTGCCTAGAGGGGTCGTGGATATATTGAAGAACAATCTGGACACTATCCCCTTGAACCAGATGTCTCTACCAGTGGTCCCTTTCAACCCTACACATTTTTATGATTCTGTAATTTAGGTCCTACTCTCAATATGTAAAGTGATCAGTCTAGCTAAATTTTCTGCAACATCACAAAGTTCAGTTATATATGTAAAATTTTATGATGTGAAATTTTTTCTTGATCTATTATGTTCCTGCCATTCCAATACTCTGCTGCTCCCTAGAGCATTTCTTGTGAGCATTCATCTTCTGTTCACGCTCCATGACAAGAAAAACTGCTAGGATACTTGTATCAATTTGCGAGAAGGGAAAAAAGATATCCAGTAGGATTTTGACAGCGACTTTCAGTGAGCCTGGACTTTACTTGCAAGATAATGGGTTATAGCAATAAATGATGCATTTTGTAAAAAAAAATCTGAAAATATTTTAAGATAAGTATTTCTATTGTTGTTTATCTTTTTCTTGTGTTTCATTTTGTGATGGCAAAGTGTACATTATCGTTGCTCTGTATCAAAGAAAAAGGTTTTTTCAGATGTTCAACAAGTTTTTTCTTCAAGTTTGAACTTTTAGATGGAGAAAACATTCTCCATTTTTAGAAGCAGGGTAAGATAAGAATTATCTGTTTATAAGATATGGATCTGACCTATATTTCTTATAGCACTACTGAAAATACTGCATGCGTTAATCCTTAGGGATCATGAAACTCTGATAACCTGGAATGCACTAGTATAACCCCAACACTAACTAATAATCATCTTAATTAAGTTTTAAAATACCTTATAATAATATTTTAAAATGTTTATACGAAGCCAGTCAAATGGAAGCAGGAACCCAGTAGACGTATCTTTCTATAACCTCTGTCAGCCAAAATGATTTATCTTTAGTCAGTGATTACTTCCTCCCTTAAAAAGAACCTAATTCTCAGGTAAATAATATCTGTATTTAAAAAAAAAAAAGACAAGTTTGTGTATTCTTTGACCATATTCATATTGCTCCTCCCTCGAGACATAAGCCCACTCAACAACTCTCACTCAGTGTAAATTGAACTAGAATCTATATTCACCTTTGTAAATTTTGCAAAAGCTAATCTACTACCGAGTTCTATCTATAAGTATGTATCATTATAATTTAATTCTAAATATGCAAGTATTAACAGGCTCCTGATATTCTCAATAATAACCCATAAATCTTTAATATAAGCATATAAAATTTTATCATTTCAAAAACAAAAATAAGAAAAAGTGAGTCTGGATATGGAACTGGGTTTCCAGTTCTAATGCAATTATTTATATTAGATTCTGTACAATCTTGGGCAAATACCTGTGGGAATGCCTTAGCCTGATTATAAGCCACAGCCCATGGGGTGGCACCCTGAAGATTGTTCTTCCCCTTAGCCTGGAAAGTTCTGTCAAGTTCGGTTCTGTATTTGTTCTGTGTTACAACTCCGCCCCCCAAACTCCCTCATTGGA
>WEIT01010180.1:600-17651 GCA_013389985.1 Dryoscopus gambensis | reverse complement strand
TCATTACCCTGCAGAAGAAAATAATAAAGCAATTTTATATGCCACTTCCATTTTATATGCCACTTTGGTCTCTGGTGAAAAATCTATAGCTGGAGTACCTGTTCTGTTCTTTCATCACTCTTTATAGGTCCCAGTATTTCAGGGTGGTGCGGGGTGTGTCCACTGCCCATGTTTTAGCAGCAATATGAGCCTGTGTTTAGACTGTTTGCATTGTCATCCTTCCAAAATTTCCCCAAAGAGTAAAAGTCAACTTTGTAAAACAGTGACAGGTTTCACCCTGGGGAAAAAGGGAATGGAATTTTGTAGGCCAGTTAATTTAAGTGTTTTGCAATACCATTTCCTCAGTTGAATCTCAAGGGCTGATACAAGCAATACTACTGTGTAGTCCCTTGTAAACATAGAAAAGTATTCCAACTGGGAAGGATCGGGACACCAAAATGTAAGGATTTCAATATATTCTGACTGGGACATTCAAAACAACTTTTCTAAACTCTTTTGCAATGATTTATATGCTATAAAAACATGGCTTCATTTCATTTAGAATGGTTATAGAATTAGGTCTAATATCTCATTGCCACATGTCCTTAAGGACTTGTATGTTCAAAGATTTTTCAGTTCACCTTATAGAAAATAAAAACAGAAAGTAAGTTTTATATTTTAAACTGTATCACTGGATTGGACAAGATATAGATGAATGCATGTTTGAAAAGTAAACTAACGGTCTTATTGTCTGGACAGTTCCAATGATTAAAGAAAATACCAATTTTTTTTATACAGTATGCCAGCTGCAGATTACAGAAGTAATACTGTCATGCTTAACTGCAGTTATTAATCTGCAAGAGACAGTAATTTGAATATCAACAAACTGGAAATGTTCGATCGGTTGTTGAACTTGGTGCACCATTTTACTGCCAAAATTTAGACAAACATGTTGTAAATTAATAGGGGCTTAAGACGAAAGTCAGAGCATGGAGTTGAGAGCATGGAAAAGTGGAATTTTAGATGTCATTCTCTGCATTGCCAGTACTGGGATGGGGAAATGTTATTTATAAGGGGCATGTCAAGTGTTCAAAATCTAGCTCTGGAAGGGTGATTCTAGCTTAGACCAGCTTAAGCAAACAAAAATTAGAGTTATGATTTTAAGGCATTATGCTTTATCTAGGAAAACTTACAGTCACAGGGAGAAGCCTCATGACTGAAGGTCAAAAGGGACAAATATTGCAGAGGAGCACAAGAGTAGAAATAAAGCAGTAAAAGCACACCTGATTGAAATAAAGGTTAAATTTCATCTCTCTCCCCAGATGAATGATGGTATGTCACTTTCTTTGACTGATAAAAGTCACAAGAGTGACAATTTTTCTACTATTAATCCATTTTGCCAGAGAGTGTAGAAAAATACATAGCAGATAAGATTTCTGGTTTTGGAAACTTTCCTGTACACTTTCCACCAGGTTAAGGCCTGTTCTGTTTTACTTTTTCTCTACTGAGTGTTTTAGAAAAGATAACAGAAAAGAAATACTTTGGTCAAGAATTATGCACATATGAAATAAACCAGAAATAGAAAATAATTAAGTTAGGAGTGAGAAAAAATTTGGTACAATTTAATAGATATAATATCATAGGCATATATAATGAAACTGATCAGTCAGATACTGTAGATCACTGTGAGGTTCATCTCTTCTAAACAGCTTTTATAATACTTCTTTACAATTCGAAACTAATCCAAATCTTTTTCTGGCAACCATACAGTTTGTGAACCATGACCTACAATAACTGTTCTGGAAACTGCGCCAATACTTTCCATTTGCAGAACCTTGGATCTATCAGGAAAAGAAATAGCTGTTGGTTTATCTGACAGGTCTTTCCAGGTGACACAGTTCAATCTGAAAAAATAGGTTTTAAAAATGAATAATCAAAAAAAGAAAAAAAGAATTGGCAGAATTGAAAAACAAGACTGCAAGCACTGCATGGAGGTAAAACCTCAGAACATGAATTTACCTGTCATATGAAATGATATTTTCTCTGATACTGTGCAAGATATACTGTAAATATATAGTTGTAACCACTTAATTAAAAATTTGCCTAAAAGAAAGCCATAATTAAATTAATTTTTCACAGAGCTGCATTCAAGTTATTTGGCCCTGTATAGGAAAGCAAGGTGATTCCTCTATTCAACCTTTTTCTTTAAGCAAGTAATTAATTTAAATCATCTATTTTACTAGTAAATTCATTGTGATATAAATACAAGACCTTGCTATGCAGTGCTGCTTGTAATCTATCATAAGTTAGACTAATGTAAACTAAAACCACTTCTATTAATTAAGAAGGCATAATTTTAAAATTGCAGGAGGCTATCCATGATCCATGTATAAAAATTAGTAGTATTAACTTATCAGAAATATTTCCAAGATCTTTGACATTTTGGAAGTCATTTTGGACAGTGTAGTTTTATGCACACAATCATAATAAATGTTGCAGAGCATTTTCTGACAGGATCTTTAATTCCAACACATATTCTTAAAAAAACTCCACAACAGAGCACAGCAACAAAACAAAAACTGTAGTGATTCTATTAGAAAGACAAATTCAGCTCTTTATTTTTCTATTCTCACTCAGCAATTCACACAGACACAGGTATAAAGACATTATTAAACAGGTACATTCTCTGATTCTAAGAACCTGTGTTTCAGCACATGACATCCGTGTCAGAATTTGCCATATCAGCATCTCATGCAAAAATAATAATGGATTTTTTTCCCGGTTATATTGATTATATTATTGTGATTGATTTATTATTCACTTATGGGAGGGTATAGCATCATGATTTTTGGCCTCACCTGAAAAGAATAGCTTTAGACAGCTCACTTTCCAGAGAATTCTTCATTTTCAGTTGGTGTGATATTGCACAGCCTACATTATGTGTCCTTAAGAAAGCCAGCATGAAGATTTATTTTCCATCATTTTTTTTATTGACCACAGGCCATAGCTATGCTCATCATCAGTGCATTTCACATTCACATCCCACAGGAGCTTCCTTCTCAAATGCACCAAGCCATTTATCTTCATTCTGTGGTTGGAATCTAATGTGAATCTCTTGTCTGTGTTCTTTAACGCAGCTTGACCAGGCTGGCTGTGACATAACTAGTGCAACGAATCAGGAAGATTTAGCATTTTATTAAAATACATCTGCATTGTATTTAGAATATGCAAAAAGAAGGGGCAAAAAGAAGGGGAAAAGTGGGGAGAAGGAGAAAGAGAGAAAAGGGTTTTTTAAATGATTTATGGTAGGGTTTTAGTATTTTGAAAATGAAAATTATTATTTTCCAACTCTCAGATTGACCTTAATGTTTCAGCTGTTCAATTTTCCGTGATGTTTAAACTTGTTTAAGTCTGAAAGTAAAACTTACCGATTTTGCAGAGTTGTCATGTCCATTTTGTCATTATCCCACTTATACTAATCCTCTATAGCACGTTTGATTTCATTTAAGGTTAGCACATTTACACTTCCCTCACTGCCCACAGTATTTGTGTTTTCATATTTCTTTTCAATTTCTTCTTACTGCTTTCACTTATTTCAAAGAATTCATATATTTTTCCTGTCATAGAGGTAATTTGCACATTTGAATAAGGAAAATGGAAGAGGATGATTTTCTCTAATTTCTTTCAGTTATTTTATTAGGTGTATGTTACACTTGAAGTATTTTCCTTTCATATTACAGAAAATATTATTTGCTGGTTTTCTTTATATTTCTTAGAAGACAAACCAGTTTATTCCTCCTGTTCTGCTGTCTGACGTCTGTATTAAGCTGAATTTTGTGAGTACAATCACACAACAGGATAGTGATGTCCCACTGTGGGCCTAGACCCATGTTCACACTCCAATTATACAATATCATATCAAATTTCTTGACTGGTCAAAACCCCACGAGATATTTTGAAATATTATCACACAGAATTTACTGTCAATTCAGAAATGGCATGGTGTAAATACCAAGAAACCTTTTTTTTCAATATGTGATAGAGTTTCTACAGATTCAAACTCTTTCATCCTTGCTTATACTGTGCATTTTAAGACCTGCATACTTTCCATGTCATTCTGCAAACACTCATTATTGTTTCTTTAAGTCTAAAATTTAATAGCCTGGACTACCTTTATTTTTCAATTTCATTTTTTCTGATTTAATGACCACTAAGCCCGCTACAGTACTTGAAACAGCTATGGTATTTTGGCAGATATATTTGTTCAAAGCAGATATATTCTCCCAAGTTTTAGGAACATAGTAAATTACGTGCAACAGAAAGGTATTTATATAAAATAAAATGAAATATTTAACAAAAAAAACCCACAACAAAACAAATTTTTAAAAAGTACCAAACCCATGCACAAAGGAAAGAGATATGATCAAGGTCTATAAAAGGTAGGAAAAGCAAAGTTTTTCATCTACAGGAAGGAAAGTATTTATTCATAAAAATTATTTCAGTGAGGAAGTATTCTACAACCCCTTATTACCTTCATGCTGTGTAGTAGAATACTAAACTACATTCAGCGACTGGAAACTACCTCAGGCAGAAAAGCCTGCCCTTGATGCCATAAAGGTGTGTCCCTGTCCCATTCCCTCTAACAGGAAACCTGGGCACTTGCTGTAAAGGTCTGCTTTCTACAGCACTGACAATTTAGCTGACATGAAGTGCTTAGATTAGGCAGATAAGATCCTATTCTGGTACACTGAACATCTATGGTTTTTGCTAGCAAGTAGTAGGCAGATGTGACACTGTCAGGACTGAACCCGGTGTTATAGAGCAACACCAGAACGTATCCCTCTAAATGCTCTTCAGCCAGACTGGGAAAGCACCTCATCCCTCATGGTGATGCTCAACACCCTAGACAGGTGCTGAAACAAGAAAAATTGATTTAAGTAATTTTGAGGAGCTCAAGACTAGACCTGTGATTCAAAAACTGCATTCGGCGGCTGCTCTTAGGTTATATACTTAAAGCCTATTCACCATAACCACAAAGGCATGGAAAAGACAAGACAGAAGAGGAATGCCAATAACCCCAGCTGTGTAAACAGACCACCCTGACTTGGCCACTCCTGCAGCTGTCAAAGGGGGAACAACCAGTCCTGTGCCCACCTGTGAAATCTACTCGGAGGAGTCAGACAAATTCGCCCCAAAATCTCTTCCAGGCTTCAGACTATTGCCTTACAAGGTATAGGGCATGCTAGGGGAGGTTGGAAAAAAGTATTTTGGGACTGTGTAAAACTTCTAATGGGATGTTTCTAGGGATATTATGGAAGCAAATGCAGAAAAAAGGAGGGGTAAGATTGGGAAAGCATGGGAAAGAGGATAAAGGGGCTGGTGAGATGTGAGCAGGGGGCGTTCAGTCCTTGTGCCCAGCCATGTCTACACCAGCCAGTGCAACCTCTCCTTGCTCTTCTAAATAAACTCCATCTGTGAGGGTTTCATGGGGAAGGGCTTCCCATTGCCCATGCCTGTGTGAGAGGCATGAGCACCCACTCTGCCACTGTGCTGAGGGCGTAAGCCAGGAGCTGGGGGCTGACACCTGGAGACACTGGGGTGTGTGTATTTTTCCTTGGGTTAACTTAGTTTTCTCTGTGTGTGTGTATGCACGTGTCATTCATAAACAAACTTCAAGCAGTAGCAAGCAGGCACAAGAGGTCTGAATTCCAGCTACAGCAGAGATTAGAAGTCTGGAGGGAAATGATATGGAGACAAAGGCTCTGCAAGTCAGATACAGCAGAGACCATAGAGGAGAGCTGCTACCTGAGAAACCGCGAGCCTGAGTCTCAGTTTCCGAGGAGACTGTAGGTCTGGAGCAGCTCCTGGAGACACCTGTTTCTGTTCGTAAATGTGTGTGACAAGAACGGCTGGAGTGGAGCTGCAGTCTCAGAGGCTCATATGTCCCTGGTGCCACCAACTGGGCAGAGTAGGGGTAGCTGCTGGGGAGACCGCCTGCTGTGACCCTTCTCCACGAAGGCACGACTAACTCAGGTTTTTGTTATTTGATCCCATCGGGTGGATTAAGGTGAAAATACTTTGAATGATCAGTGTTTGTAAATATATATATAGTGTTTCTTTTAGAGCAATTTGGCTGCAATGGAGAGCAGGTATGTATCTGTTCTGGTTATTATTATCTATAGTAATATAGCAATATGAAAGCATAAAAATATTACTTAAAAAAATATTTAAGGAAAAGAAGGAAAGAGAAAAAAAGGATTAGAGTAGAAAGACACATAATCACTACCCATAGATCTGCAATGAGGCTGGACTGTTGCAGCTTAGATGTCAATTGGCCGAAGTGATGGCCTCAATCCATCTTGACCTGTTGTGGGGGGAGGAAGAAGCCCACGAAACACAAAATCCAATGGGTTAAAATATGCTCAAGATGGGTAGGAATGCCCAGGTAGCTTCCCTGTGTGAGAGGGAAGTTTTACACTGTCTCTTGCAAGAGACTCTGGATGTGTTGAAATGCTTTTGAGTCATGTGCAATCCTCTAGTGGAAGAGCCTAAGGAGTGGGTCTGGGGGGAGCTTTGGGGGTCTTTGAGGGTTTATGATTCCTTCTCAGCTGCCTCCCATTCAGCACAGTTAAATCAGTAATGCCCCACTGGACCTTCCCCAGAGGGAGAGCGGGACTTTTACAGCTGGGGGAATTGTATAAGGAAGCGCAATTAGCAGAAGAAGCACCATCCCCTTGCAGGATTTGCTTCTTATGGGCCTCAAAGCTGGGTTTGTAGCATCTAGGTGGTGACAGCTCATCCTCTCTGCCTTATGCAGACTAGCCATTACACTCCCAAAAACTCACCTCCTCCTTTGAGGAATGCAAACCTGGCCTCAGCAAAGCACCTTGGGACCTCCACAAATGGGAAATATTTTGAGTCATTAACCATTAATAGTTAAGTCTCTCACACCAAGCCTCCAAAGCTGAAGAATCCACATTATGTATAAATATGAGCATATTCTAGAGCAGGACTTCAGTCCTCATCAGCTGAAAAGGAAAGAACAGGGTCAGGCTGTCAATGGAATTCAGCTTTGTGAGAGGGCTGCACCATCTGTATGTGCCAATCTATGCTGCTCTGTGTGTGCATGTGTAGCTTTGCACATCTGTGTGTATGCATGTGTGAACACATTTACTGGAAATGCTATTCCCAGTGTGCACGTTATTTACTGGCAATTCATGGTCAGCCTCACTGCTGGTTGAACCTAGGGACACAAAGCCAAATTAGCCTCAGAACTACCAGAAAAGCAGAAAAAGAGAATTCAGTTGTTGTTCATATTCTTTCCCTTAGCTTAAGAAAATTCAAAGATGCTTCCTTCCCTTTTTCAGGTGTGCTACCGTGAGTGTTAGGTCTGTTGTAGTTGAGTACTTGTGGAGAAAAAAAAATATTCTATGGAAATTAGATAGGGAATGCATGGTATATCTGTGTCCCAGGGATGTCACTTATGGGTAGAACAAACTAAAGAAAAAATGCATTCTTCATATAAAATAATGAACTAAAATTTATAGGTTTGACTGTGGAAAATGAATTCCAGAACTTTACAGAAATCATTTTACATATGAGGTAAATCAGCAGCTCTTTCCTGTATATTCATAATGGGGTTATTTAACAAGCATACTAATGACTTTATGCAACTCAATTTGGAATATTTTTCTATATTCATAAAGAAATGTCTATCTGGCAATGTTTTAGACTTCTTATGTTCCTTAAGAAAATTTCAATTTAATGACAGTTTCCAACAAGGTACTGTCAAAGCCCCTAAAAAGAAAATAAAGAATCCATTACCAATGCACAGCACCATAGTAACTTCATCAGTTACTTATGTCATTGCATGGTAAGCATGTGACTGCTGGTAAACGCAAGTAATACTTCAGGTGGCTGAATGAATTACAAAGTGGTGTTGTTTCACCCCAGCCAGTAACCAAGCGCCAAGCTCGTTCACTCTGCTACCAGTAGGATTGGTGGGAGAATTGGAAGGGTAAAAGCTGGAAAACTTGTGAATTGAGGCAAAGACATTTGATAGAAAATGCAAAGGCCACACACACAAGCAGAGGAAAACAAGGAATTAAGTCACTGCTTCCCATGGGAAGGCAGGTGTTCAGCCGTCTCAGGGACAACAGGGCTCCACCACATGTAATCATTGCTTGGGAAGACAAACACCCCCACTTCCTCCTCCTTCTCCTCACTTTATATACTGAGCATGATGCCATATGGTCTGGGATATCCCTTTGGTCACTTAGGGTCACCTGTCCCATCTGTGTCTCCTTCAACCTCCCATGGACGAACAACTTCCTCACCAGTGTGACATTACAAAAAGCAGACAAGACCTTGGGTCTGTGTAAGCCTTGCTTTGCAATAACAAAAATATCTTTATAATATCAACCCTGTGTTCTGTACAAATCCAAAACATAGCCCTGGACATTGTAAAGAAAATCAATCCTACCCCAGCCAAAAACAGCACACAGAGCTAATGAAAGCATTTTCATTCTGTAGCTCAATTATGCACACATTAGAGTTATTTTTCCTTTCTAATAATCTCTTCGGAGCTGTGTGTCGTAAATCATATCTGATATGGCACAGTTTGAAAAATATGGCTACTTATTGTCTTCACAGGCAAATTAAGTTAAAAAGTTTGTCCACAATTAATAAAAATAAATAAGGAATGAAGAAAAACAGAATTATGAAACTTAGCTAAATACTGCTGTCAACTCTCTGCCATAATCAGAAACATTTAAACAGAAAACAGAACTCTTTAAACAACTATTGTTATAAACTACTTTTTAATTCCAGCAAGTGCAAGCCAATAAAGAAATGTTCTGAAGACAGTATTGGACAAAACGATGAAATCTGTTTTCTCTCTGCAATGTTTGTCTAACCATTGAATATAAATCGAAATCAATGATTACTCCATGTAAACTACTTTGAGAGCAGGGCTTGAGCATCCAATCTTCTTTTTGAATGATGTCAAAACTTCCCAAAGTCATACCAGGTACTAGACACACAGAATATAATTGTCTCTTTTATATAAAAAAAGATATGCAAATATCAGGATTGAGTCCTTAATCCTGCAACATTCTGACAAGTTTAGGGGAAATTCTCTCTGCTTGAAGGTATTTAATAAGTCGTAGAATGCCACACTAGTTTTCTTCCTGATATAATAATGTTTTCTAATATTTTTTTATTTTCCTGAAACAGAGCAGGGACTAATCTAGTCTAATCTATTGTCTGCTCTGTAAGGTTAGATACTATGAAAATATTCTCTCCTGGAAATAATGTCTAGCAAGCTATTCCTATTTGTGACAATCACTGCTGTAAAACAAAACAGAAAATTTATGTTCAAGTTTACTTAGAAACAAGCAATATATGTAGATAAATAAATATTTTAAATCATTAAATAATTTGCATTTTAATTGCACTTTTTTATTCTTGGAATTTAGGTAGATTTTGAATCTAATCCATCTAGATTGACTATATGTTTCTTTCATATAGATGTATAAATGTATTTTGTACACTATGGTTTTTTAAGCGGTATCTCTTAAATAAATATTTAATTTTTACAAGACCACCAAACAAAATACTTTAGATCTTTCATATTTAGACATGATCTAATCTTTTAGAAAGATGCCTATAGGTTATATGTGAAAAATGTGCCTGTTCCAAACCCAGTGAACAGCTCTAAAAAATTATCCATTCTTTCCAATTTTTCTCAGAAAAATAGCAATGAACTAAATTTATAAACCTGAACTTTACAATTTTACAAGCTTTTTGAAAGAACAATAATTCAACCACTTAAATGTGAGACTGGACCAGATTCAATTGCATTATTTTTTTTCCTTAGTAAAATGCACAAAGATTTTCAAAATTATGAGGTAAAATTAAAAACCTTTAAGGATTAAATTCAGGAATGCAGTTTGCCAGTTCATGCAATGCAATAATTATGTGTGATGTTGTCATAATAAATCTAATAATATAGTAACATGGTTCTTCTTATTGTTATCATTAATAATTAATACATATCAAAAATATCATAAACAGTTCTCTTTATAATTGTGTTGAGAAGCAGCTGAAAAATAAGAAATTTTCTTAAGCTGAAAAATCACCCATGCTTTAGACTGATACAGGACATTATCCTTAACCTAATATCCAAAATGATGGCATAATAATGCTACTTTTCATATGCATTAAGTCTGAGTACACATATGAGAGAAGCCTAATCATTTAAGAGACATGCATCAAATAAAGATTACAAAGACAGAGGTGTCTAAATGTGGCTTATAAATGTGACATACAAGCATTCCACTCATGCGTAACAGCAAGCAGAGCAAAGTACCAGAACTTCCCTTTTTGGTTGTTTGGTTTTTTTGAGGGTTTTTGTTTTGGGATCTTTTGGTTTTTTGGGTTTTTTTGTTGTTTTTGTTTGTTTGTTTGTTTGTTTGTTTTGTTTGGTTTGGTTTTGGTTTTTTTGGGTTTTTTTTTGTTTTTGTTTTTGTTTTTTTTTTTTGTTTTGTTTTGTTTTTTGTTTTTTGTTTGTTTGTTTGTTTGTTTGTTTGAATAATTTCAGGAATTCTGGTGTAGCATACCATGACAGATTATTTGAACAAGTTAAAAGGGTGTGGTAAATACAAATGAAGATTTAACCCAAAGCAAATTCTGTTATTTGTAAGATATAAGAGTTATGTGTAACTCAGCCCTTTGCAAATAATGTGTCCATAATTCTCATCCTTACTCTTCCTCAGTACTTTACGGAAAAATGTAGGTCTCTACTTTCATATAATATCTCAGTTTAATGGACTGAACACTGCAAGTACTCCCCTTGGAAAATGTAAGTATAATTGCTTGTTATTGTAATGTTTATGAGTTGATAATTCATCAGGCACTGAATGAGTTGATAAATGCTCTGCATAATATTTTTGGTTTTCTATGCACTAATTAGGAGGAAGAAATCCTCCCCTAAAATATGGCTTTCAAAAGGCTTGAAAGGAGTAATTTTTAGAAGTAACATATAATCTATTTACTTGATGGACCTGAATGGCTGTTTTTACCAGTGTTTTTTCATGATTTATCAGTGATAGCTACACAGATTCAGCTGAAAGAATTTAACCATTCTTCGTAAATATTTCAGTCATATAACAATATTTTATTTCTAGAATGTTCCATTAGATTGATTGTCTTCTTACAGCACCAATCAGTAATACTCAGAATTATCTTTCAGATTAATAAATGCCTGCATTTCTCTTAGTATTATAAGGGATCATTTAAGCCCTATATTAATGTGTTTCTAAACAGATTTTGGCTGAATAATTTTCAATTCAATCACTGATGCTTCAAGCTAATAATATAAAAGATTAAGAAAATCAATCACTATGCTTCTAGTTAAGGTGATATTGTATCCTAACAGATTTGCGTTAGTCTAAAAATATCCACAAAAGTAAAATAAATTTTGGTCAGCTTTTAAACTTTGTTATTTTATGACTATTAAAGACCAGATTTCTGATATGTGGCCATAAACTTTACACCACCCGATTTTTTCAAAACCATTTTGCCCCCCTTATTAAAGTCTTATGGAGACTGAGAAACAGTTTTCTGCATGTACGTTCTAACTTTGGAAAAATACCTTCAAAAATATTGATAGTCCTGGACTGAACAATTCTTTGGATTGGACTTTTGGATTAGATCCTCTACTCTCAACATATACAAATATTAATTAAGATACATTTGAAAAAAGTGCTGTATATTTGACAAGCTAGATATATGACAATATTGAAAAATA
Organism: Dryoscopus gambensis; assembly: GCA_013389985.1. Classification (NCBI taxonomy): domain Eukaryota; kingdom Metazoa; phylum Chordata; class Aves; order Passeriformes; family Malaconotidae; genus Dryoscopus; species Dryoscopus gambensis. Next base: position 5,863 of record WEIT01010180.1, on the reverse strand, counting down.
CTTTCTCTTTTGTTTCTAAAATGGGAATGAGTAAGTGTGTAATGATACATTATAGGTGTTAATGTTAATTCTCTGACACTTTCATAGTTCAAAAACCATGCTAACAAGAAGCGGCTTGTGATCTTTCACTCATTCAATCATTCATTCAGAAAATTACCCAAAATTCTGAAAGGGAACCTATATTTTATGAAACTCTATTACTTAGAGCTTTTTTATTTCCATTGTATATGACCTGACAATGTGTATAAGAATACCATACGAAAATACTTTCTTTATTTTAGTCTTGTATAATACCCAGCTAATTAGTCATGGGGAAAAAAAGTCCAGCCTGGAACCATGGCACTATTAGCACCATGCTCTCGTCCACTGAGGTAATGTCAGTTGCTAATACCATACCTTAAAAAATAAAACTAACTGCAGGCAGAGCTGGCTTCCGATTACTGGGGCATTGATGTCCCCAGGCACAGCAAGTGATGATCCAGGGCCTGGGGCAAGAGGAGATGGGACTGGAGACTGAGACCACCTTTTCTGAAATATTGCTGAGGGAAAGGATGAGTGGCTGACCTGAAATGGAGTCCTGCACCATGAGCGGGGGTGGGAGAAGCTCTGGGGGGACTGGACAGGGACAATAAGGCCCAGTTGTTCCCTCAGTGCCCTGGGCTGTTTTGAGTTATTTTGGACCTACAGGAGGATTAGCCATTTAGCAAAAATAAATTAAATACATCATTTATGACCTTGTCTGTGTTGTCAAGTGGATTATGTTATTGATGAATGTATTTGAGAAGAGTCTTGAAAAAAATACTATTTTTCTATATGTTACTAAAATGATATATATGATAACAAAAAAATACTAAAATTCAGTATTTCAAGAAGTGCATAAATTAGAATTGCATAGGAATACCACTTAAGCTGCTGCTTATGCCACCATGTGTTTAGAATATTTAGTCTTAATTAGGCATACAATTAAAATATTTTTAAATATAAATAAAACAATTTTGAAGTGATTAATTATGAATAATAGGAAAAAATAGGTGGAAAATTTTCAAAGCTTTAGAATTACTGCTAATTTTAGGAAATCTCTACAGACACTGTTGATGGATTATAGCAGATACATGTACTTACATTTCTTTATTTTTCTCTGTGAAAAATAAGAAAATTTTAAAAACCTAGGGAAATGCCCTTGTTTTCCAATAGAACAGACAGAATATTTGCAGGACAGAACAAACAACGTACCAAGTTCTTTTGTCCTCCTACAGCTCAGTATATCTATGACTGAGAAATATCCCGAAATTTTGAGTATCAGGTTACCTTTGTCACTTAAATACTTTCCAGGAAATCTGCACTTGTCCAAGTGCTCTATGCACACAGGCAAAACCAAAGCTTAACCTACATATCTAGTACATTTCATAAACTGCTTTCTACAGTTTACAGAAGAAAATTTGAAGGAAAGGCCTATTAGGAAAAATCATATTATTTATCTTTTATTCACAATTCTCCTTTAAGCAACCTCTGAAGAAAACCATTTTATAAAATGAGGCAGAATGGAGAAGTGCAGTTCATATTTTTGTGTCAAATGCAAAACATAGAATTAAGTAATCTTGATTTTAGTTTCCGTAAGATGTAAAAATTAATGTACTAGGTTAGATAGAAGATTAATCCAGCCCAACAACAGCATTCCAACAGCGCTGTCAAATATTTAAGGACTAAGAAAGAATATCGGGAGGAGGAAAGCAAAAACAATTTTTGGGGTTTTTTTATGAGGATATTAACAAGTTTACAGCAAGGTCCTGCTCTGGAACCTCTTGAGCCAACAATATTTGTATTGATATTTCCATGCAATATCCCTGGCTGGATTGGTATTCTATACTGTGTAGTTAGCAGGTTTTTCAACATGAAGAATATAGATTCCGGAATTCTGTAATGACTTCATCCTGCTACTCACAATTTAACTCTGTGCTCTGTGGAGATCTTCCTCTTTTGAATCTGCAGCTTGGCAATGTCTTTGAAGAATTCTGCATGTGAGGAGAAAGTGATCAATTCCAAGTGCTCAGCTTCTTGATGACATACCTGGTCTTATGCTTATCATATCTTCTCTCAATTTGAATGCTGGAGAATGCTTTCAATTTGGCTACTCCCTTTCAGTGGCTCTACTTTTAGTTCTTTCAGTTCTTCCTCTCTGTACATGACCCAGATTTGTCATCTAAATTGTGACTAACATATTGAAATTGAGGACACATAATATAGATTCTAAATCTTATTTCAGTATTTCTGCTAGTTTCTTAACAGTTTTTGTCATTCATTTCTTTCCTGTACCTCTTTTTTTGAACATTATATGACAAGTTGATGTATTTTCATAGAATGCTCTTTGATAACTTCAGGATATCATTCATGAATAATAATTGTCTGGTTAAAAACATTATCAGATGCATAAAAATAGGAATATTATATCTTCTGTACATTATTTTTTCTTTTTTGTCAACATTTCATTTCTGAGCTCTTCCACACTGCTAGGACTCTTCACTCTTTCATACTCTACTTAGGTCCATACTTCCATTCATAACATTTTCATCAAACACTGTCCATAAAAAAAATTACGAATATCTATTTAAAAATCATTCCATAGATAAAACCCCCTATATATTTTCTGCATGAGAGTCTTTGTTCAAGTAAGACTTTTGCAGGTGAAAACTGAGAATTAAGTTGAGCACAAAATTTCAGATCAAGGGAATGTTCCGTGGCTAAGCTTATCCTGTTAATCTAAGCCATAATACTGTTTTTTGGAGTTTAAATCAGATTTAAGCATTTGGGGGAATTTTGTTAAAAATTTAATTTTCTTAATGATTCCTTCTTTTTTTTTTTTCCTTGAAACATTTACATGGAGTTTAATTTTTAGTTCAATTCATTTTTCTTATATTTTGTGAAAAAAAGTTTTTAATCACTGTAGAGGGAGGTGGGAGTAAGAGACACTAGAATAATCTAGTATACTTAGGTTACCTAAGAACCTGAAGGATTAAAATTCTTCATTAGTGTTTCAAGCTCAGGGTACACTTCTGTCACTTATTTTTCATTCGAATTAGAATATTCTAATTAGAATATTCTATATTAGAATATAGATATCAGAATATATCCAGTATGGGTCTTTGCACTTAGATATTAATAATACAAAAGCCTGTTGTACCTTGCCTTGCAAGCTGCCTACTTGCATGTGTTTGCAAGTGCAGACATGGTTAACTCTTATGGGATGTCCATCCGTCTTTTACAGACTAGATTATGAAACGAAATGAATCTCACAAAAGAAAATTCTGATTATAATCACTGAACAATGTTCAAACCCATCTTTACATAAAGCAAAACTCTGGGAACATATCCCCCTTTCCACCTTCCCTCAGAAAATATACAGCCAAGTGGGAGGATGCGCTCTCCTGAAAGGTAACCTGTGTGCCTGCAAAGTTGTACAACGAGCTTATCTTTTCAGGGGCATCTCTGGAACATGTATTCCAACATTGTTGATGAGTACAAACTGTATGAATTAATATTAAAATATGAATTACTGCTGCACTGAATATGAATCAGAATATTTACTGAATTTGCTAAAAGAAGATTTGCTTGGATGAAGGTGTCTGATGAATTGAAAATGAAGCTTCTTCATTATAGCCCAGTGCATTGCAACTGGCTTATGCACCCCTGCAGAAATTCAGTTTATATTTCCCTATGCCAATGCAGAATGAGAAAAAAAACTCTTTTCCAAACTATCATTTTATTAACAATATTGTGCTTGAGACTCTCTAAGAAAAATATAATAACAACCTGCACTTTCTGTTCTCTGAAGTATTCATGAGTCTTTGTCAAGGGAGCTAGCTTTCTCATTCACATGCTGTTGCAGCTTGTTTTCTGTTTATTTGAAATCTTGTAGTGTCTTGAGTGTCACCTGGGAAATCAAGGTCCATGTCAGATGTGTTGAAGCCCTGATAATAAAAGCTGATGATTGGATGTGACTGAGCTTGAGCACAGTCAAAGGCTGTCTCAAGATAAACATCTGATGTTAAAAGACTTGGAAGATGAAACTGGTGATGTCCTTACTCTAATTTTGGGAAAGATAAAGCAGAGAATACATTGCAAAAAAAAAATTCATCTCTCTAAATCTCGATTACAGGGATGCAGAATTACCACAAGAGATATGTATGTTCTTAGGAAGAGATGCATTAATATTCATTGCAAAATCTTACACATGTCAAAAGATGTCACACCTTGGATAATAAAAGAGTAATTATTAAATACTTTTAGTAAAAGAAATAGATCTAACCAGAAAAAAAATAAAGAGAAAAGAATAAAAAACTTTCAAATATAAATTGATGCTGATTCCTTTTTTAAAAAAAAGAAATGAAAGAAAAAATGTGAAGTTTACCATTTTTTAGCCTTGTATCAAAGAAACAAGTAGAAGTGTCAATAATAGAAATAACTTGAATGATGTCAAAAATTTGTAAAAAATCATCAGGGACATAACTAGAGCTTTGCAATTTAATCACCTGAGATCTTGTTAGTTACCACCACTGACAGCTCAAAATTGTGTTTGTATCTTGCTGATTTTGACAAAGTCTATGTTAATCAAGCTGGAGAGTTTGTCCCAGAATGAGTGACTGTCCTTGCAAGTTACAAAGACCTGTATCAATGACCTTCTCATACGCCTCCAGCACCTGACCCTATTATAGAGGGTTTCATAGAATTTTTTTTGGTGGAAATTACTTCCTTTCGAAACTCAGATATTTTTAAATGTTATCTGACTTCCAGAACACTACATTCCAAAAGTAAAACACTTGTTTTTGTTGTTGTTGTGCTGTTGGATTTTCTTTAATAGTGTTCAGATATGTTAATATTTTCTGTAATTACCAACTGAAATTAAGGTAGTCTTTAAATTACAATGAGTTTCTCTTTTTATGACAGAAACATATTTTCTGGCTTGCCATTTTCTTCCTGGTCTCTTTTAATATATTGTTATGAATGGATGATGAGGGGTTTAGATAAGTCCCTGCCTATTGCCCAGGCCTCTGGCAGCTTTATTGAGGTGGCCAGCACCCCAAAACCCACCCTCATTTGCAAGTTCTTTAATAATGGCTGACTCGGTCTTTTATAGAATGTATTATTTAATAGACACAAAACTAACAGACATAAGACTTAAAACAGACTATTACTACACAGGAGTAAGGACAAAAAGAGACAACTAGTTAAATACATGCAGGGTTAAAGGTACCATTCGTTTTACACC
>WEIT01010179.1:34836-46004 GCA_013389985.1 Dryoscopus gambensis | reverse complement strand
GTGCTCTCTGGCTTAATCCTGGGGAAAGGGGCTAAAGTCCTGCTTGCAGGGATCCCGGTGAAGCAAAGTAAAAGAACTAGAAGTCTTGTCCTTTTATCCTGATTTATTTCTCAGGAGCCAGCCCCGCAAGGGTCTGGCTCCCAAAACAGTTTCGAGGAAAAGGCAGAAAGCTCCGCCCAGCTCTGCCTTTTGAGGCAGAGTTGGAGCAGAACCGGAACGGGAGTGACATAAAACAGAGCAACCAATCGCGGCTCGCCACAGAGAAACAGGCATTTGCAGGCTCAAATGACAACACGACAAAGTCAGACAAAGAGTTTCGCGCGGTGCTTTGGCTGCGCAATGACCGCTTGGCCAGGCGCGGGCCCCTGGGGGCAACTGCGCCATAGTGTGGCCACGTGGCGACTGCGCGGGCTGTGAGTAGCCTTTCCGGGTTGTCCCCGTATGCACGGCAGCGTCCGGCGAAGGACGGCGCGTCCCAAACCGAGCCGCCTATCCTGGGACCGCGCATCCATTTCCAGGACCGGGCGCTGAAGCGTAGCCGAGGCCCCCGTTGGTTGGGATCGGGGCAGGGCGTCCCCGAGCAGTGCCAGGGACAGCACAGCTCTTCGCCGCAGCTCGGGATAGCCCCCAGGCTGTGCCGGGCGGTGGCACAGCCCTCCGCCGGGGCCGGGACCGTCCCCAAGACGCGCCGGGAACAGCCCCCCGCCACCCCCGCTGGTCCCGCCAGGGCGGCCCGCAACACTGCTTGCTGTGCTGTGCTGCAGAGAAAGGCTCTGGGTTCCAGGGCCAGGCAGCCAAGGAGACAGCCAAGTGTCCAGGAAGACATGGAAAAAGCCTGTGTCACATGGCAGGTGAAAGCTGGGCCCAGGATAATCGTCCATCAGGACAATCATTTGAGAATATATATTCCTTTCTCTCTCTTTTTGCATCTGACTCGTTATCTATTGCTACTCTTTACTGCAGTCTGCTTGAAGGGCTTCATAGCTTTGGAAGGTATAAGAATCTTTTTTCTTTTTTTTTTTTCTCTTGTCTTGAAGTAAACATCTATATTTAGGTCAGTGACATGATGAAAGATGTTTATGTGTTTTTACCTAAAGCTGGAAATTGCCTTTCCGGATATCAATGAATGGAAAAAAGCTAATTGAGCCTTATTGTGCTTTCATTGTTTTTTGCAGTGGTCTTCGTGTTTTAGTACTAAGGCACGCGAAGCATCCCTTCCTCACCGCATGGCCCTCAGCTCTCAGCTCCCTCTGTGTCTTCTGCTGGCTCCTTTGTGCAGAGGGGACTCAGAGAAGGGCAAGGGGAAGGTCACACAAAGTTGTTTCCATCTCCAGCTACCTAGAGCAGGCATTGCCAGCTCTGGCCTATTAAGTAGAAAATATGGCACTGATAAATCCTGTCCGCTAAGGAGCTGAGCCTTTTTAATATGCAAGTGCTCAGTCAAAAAAAGTAAACAGACATCTCTTTCTGCTGGGAATTACTAGACAAATGTCTCCCTCCCCTTACCCTCCTTCCTTCCTCTTCCCTTCCACTTAAATGTAGGAAATTCTGCTTGCTTTATTTGATAATAAAGAGGAGGAGGGGAAAAGACATGTACTGAATCATGGTTAAGCTGCTGTCTTCTACCTCAAGACACCTTCAGTGTATATGTGCTTCATTAGTTTGATAAGCAGACACGAAAAAGGGGGAGGGGTGTGGGGTTTGCATGAGGGGATCTGCCTAGGGGCTGCCCGGAGGTTTAAGAAGATGAACTGCTAATGATGTTGAAGCTGTACCTTTTTGGGACCTTGGCTCCTGGAGGAAAAATGGGCCCTTTTCACTAATTGTGTTGTGCTCAGTAGTGTGATGGAAAGGATCTCACAGGGGAACAAAACAGAATGAATATCGGCTGGGCTCTTCCACTGAGCAGCCTGCTCTCCATTCCTCCCCCATCCCAACCCTCCTCCCTTCAGCAGGGTATCTGGCATGAAGTAATCCTAAATACTGGGAGATAACATTAAGAAAAGAGATCAACCAGTCATTTATTTCGACAGTCTGGTGCTAGCCTTGTGAACTGAACATACATTTTTAACGAATGTTGTCCAAATTGGCAGTGCAAATGTTTTGATGAATAGCTATCAGCAAGACTGTGAACCTTGAATCTGGCCCCGCCTTTGTGCAAACACGGGATCTGAGGACTTTGAAATGTTGCTCTCTGTAATCCTGTGCCAGCCCCTTTCCTCTCTGACAGATCTATGTCTCAAGGGTGGATAACTGTATTTCCCCTGTGCAGTGGGGTATGCAGATTTTCACCTCAGGTGCTATTGAGTGCTTCCAGGTATACTTATTTTCCTTTCAGCAATTGGATGCCACCCCAGTTGGGAAGGTAAAGAGCAATTCCCAGGTGCGTTTATGGAGCACCGTGGCTCACCATGGCATTTACTTTCTCCTGCAGCGACGTTAACCCAGCTCAGCAAACTCTGGTGTTACACTGTATTCTCTGTGAGTTTTGGGGTGGGAGGGAGTGGTAGTGGAGTGACAGGCTGTGCTAGGCTATGCCTGGGAGCCTGTTTCCAGACTTCTGCCAAATGCCACCCCAGTGAACCCCACATAAACTGGGCTTCTACTCCCCTCTACAAAGAAGGCAGAGGCTTGGCACTTCTTCTTTCTCAAATACTGGCAGGCACAGCAAGCCCAAACCATGCAGATTGATGGGCCTCTAGGTTCAAAAGGGACTTTTTTAACCTAGGCATACCATCATCCTAAAATTGTATATCCCTGCCACACTCAGTGGTGGCCTTGTCAGTGACAGACAGGTGGGAATCACTTGAAAAGCTGTTCAGTAAAGTAGACATGGGTGGAACTTCAGGAGGCAGCTGGCTACCCAGGGAACTGATGCCCAAATGTGAGATTTCCCATGATAATGTAATGTCTCTGGAGCATTTCAGCAGCACAGGAGTGGGTAGTAGGTTTGAAGCTGAAGAATGTTTTCATTTTGTTTTGTTTGTTTTTCTGCACAACATCAACTTAATACGCAGAATTCCTTGCTGCATGGTGCTGCAGAGATTGTATGTAAAAAGAATCATTTAAATGCACCAAGGAGAGCTTTGCAGTTGAGAACAAGGGTGTTAGATCTATACAGTCAACAGCACAGGATGCTCTTAATCCTAATTGCTGGACGCTGGGAGGGATCCCAGGAGCCAGCTCACTGTGTATCCGTCCTAGTTCCTTTTGGTCTTTCCCTAAGAATTCATGGCTGGCTACTGTCAGAGATGGGACACTGGGCTAACAAAGCCTCTAAGTGTAAGAACGTTATGTTACGCTGGCAGGACAAGAACAGAATGAATGCCTGAATTGGGACATCGTGGGATAACCTGGGCAGCCCAGGCTGCAGAGCAGAGCTTTATGGCACTGCTGCTTGTCATAAGTGGTTCCATACATGACTTCCTCAGCATTCCTTTGATGGAGTTGGTAAAAGGAGGAGTGCTGGCAGATGGTGCAGTAAATGTTGATGTTATATGTGTTGTAAACCACTTCACAGAGAGAGGTGAACATTTCCCAGGGATTGGTGTGGCGAGGCCGAGAGACAGACTGTTTGAAGTTATGACCAACTGCATCTCTTCCTTTCTTTTCAGAGGTGACTTTACGTAGTGGGTGACACAGACAACCACAGACAACCCCAACCAGAGCTTATTTGAGCGTTTTTGCCCACCTTCCACCCTGCTGCCTCCTGCCTCAGTCCCATGCCTGTCCTCTGACACTCAGAGAGGGACTGACAGGAGCAGCTGGTGGTTGCTCCCACCCAGCCTCTCATTCTGTAATGCTACTGGTCCTCCCTCTCACTCAGCATGTATTATATTTGCTCCACTGCCCTGACCAAAATCCCTGCTCTGTCAGCTCCCAGCAGCAGAGGTGGTGTGGGGAGGAAGTTGGATCACCCCCACTCACGGGGGGGATGCAGAGAAAATGTGCATCACATGGGGTGGTGAAGAACGGACTGTGCCTTGGTCCCTGTAATTATACCTATCTGTTACTTCCCTGTCTCTGCTGCCACCGCTGAAACACACAAAGAATCACAAGTGTGATTTAAGCCCCTGGTGAATACAATGGCTACATTTGAACAAGCTGAGCTGACCTCCAGTGCCCTACTTGTACTGGCCCAATGCTGCATGCTGGGCTGGGGAGGGCTGTTCTGGTCCAAGCCATCAGCTCTCCTGCCCAGTCATTATTAACTCACTTTTTATGAAAAAAAAAACCTTTTTGTGGCTTTTGCTGCTGTTGTCAGACTGGTGCAGAAGGCACAATGTTAGAACACTTCCTCCTTTCCCTATCACAATGACTGGTTTGGGAGTTCATTGCTTTCCACATTAGTGGGACTGGTAAACTGGTTTGCATTGCAGTTGCTCTTGTTTTCTGTGCCCTCTTGTCATTGCTGTTGGCTCATCAGGCTGAAGTGTCTGAGTTTAATTGAAGCAGTAACAATGCAATCAACATTTCTCTATTTTTATCTGCATCTCCCCCTCCCCTCTGGTATTTCTGCTGCTTGACTTGCTATTTCTGGGGCTGAGAGCTTGGCAGACTTGCCAAGGGTTGCACTGGAAGGGAATGGAGCCACAAAGAGAGTAAACCCACCAAAAGTATCAGGGTTTTTTTCTGAGTGCTGCTGGACTCCCTGCATTGCATTCATCCTTACTGTGCCTTGTCACCTCCCCCTGTCATCCCTTCTGCAGCTGAAGAGGGCCTGGGCAGAGGGAAGTAATTCTATAGCAGGGCTGCATGGATACACCTAATTAGCATAAAATTAGCATAACCCTCTTTGTTTAACAGAATACTCAGCTCTCCTCCTTTATCCAACTGATGTGACTAAAGGCAGAGAGGAGTCTTGGTGCAATCTGTATAAGAGATTGTGGGTGAAGATGCTGCCAGCTTGGTCTTTGAACACCGATGCATTCATCCCTGGTTTGAGGAGGAGAGCAGAGCCTTCCTGCCAGCTATAGCCTATAGCAAGGAGATCATTCTCCTGGGGTATGGGAGCTGGACGTTCTTAAGTCTCTGTAAACATGCCCACTAAGGGGAAAAGTAGTGATAGGAGGCAGGAAGGAGTAAGAAAATGTGGCCATTTTTAAATAAATGAAATAGCATCTTTTGAGTGCAGTTTCTGTCGACAGAGTAGCAAAATACACATGTAGCTTAAAGGTTTTGCATTTAAAAGGATGCCAGCTGGCTTTAAAATGTTTCTGCTTCTGAAAGTGGTTAAGGTTACTATTGGTGATGGCAAAACCTAACATGCCAAGAGAAAAAGTATGAGGCAAACCAGTGTTTTTAATTTTTTGCCTATCAAATGTCTTGGTCCACTGAGCAGCACACGTGTCATTGGTGTGCGAGCTTTTTCCATTGCCCCAAATGCATGTTTAGCTCTTCTGCAAAGTGATGGCAGGCAGAGAATCATCCGAAAGTCTGAAAACATCGATAGAGACAAAACCAGAAGTGAGAGCAGGCATCTGGGTAGGTGAATTTATTGAAAATACTGTAGCTTGTGTCTGGGAAATGCCTGGATTTCAGGTTGAGAGAGTCTCTTGCCATGAGACGTGCCTCTCCTTTGTGTGAACCATGCCACCCTGCATCCTCTTTCTGTACCTTTTTAGCATTGTTATTGGACTGCTCATCTCTATTTTGTAATCCTATTAACTTTTTAAAATACAGAATTAACATGCTCTTCTCCTCCCCCTTACCACCCCGCAGTTCAGAGAAAGACTGCTGCTTTGTATCAAACCCAGAATTGTTTTTAAGGCAATAAATATGTATCTAGACCTCTCAGCATTGATGCTGTAATCTCTGCTGGCATTCTCCATAATTTTATGTCCTTGTGTTAGACTTTGCGTCCCCAATATCTATACAAAGCCCAAATCATCTTATCTAGAGAACAAATGCTTTCAAATCTATTCAAAGTGTATGCGAGAACCAGCCACTAAAGCAAAGGAAGGCGAGGCAGCCGACTTTGTTAAATACTTGTTAATACCTCTTGCTGTTGCCATTGTCTGAACTTGTAATCAGCTTTGTCTGTGTGTCTGTCTATGTCTATGCCTTGCCTATGCTTGTGCCTTGTGGGCACATTTTTGGGTGACTTGTGTGTAGCTGCATGCCTGCTGGCATCGCTCCTGCGTGTGTGCTGTGCTGCGGCACGTGTGTGCCTGCCTGCTCTACACAGTCTCTGCTCCGGCGTGTCCCAGCGTGTCTGCCTGCATGGGGTCTCTCTGAAAAGTGCCAATATCTGCCTCCCTGTGCTCCTGAGTGGAATATGTGGATGTCCCTGGCTGCCTGCGCACGTATCTCCCCATGCCTTGGCGTATTTGCATGCCTGGACGTGGAACAGGATGCAGGAGGCTTTGTGTGTGTGGCAGGGCTGGCAGCATTTTAAAGATGATTGTGCTCGTGTTGAGCTGGAGACTCCATCGTTTCCCTCTGTCAGCCTAACAGACACTTGCACCAGGGAGGAAAAGCTGTTGCCTTCACGGCTTCAGTGAAGTGAAATAAAATGCCACTTCAAGTCGGTGGGAGTGGGGATCACTTGCAGATGTCAGCTCCTTAAAAATGGCCTCACTTAAAATATATATGGAGAGAAGTAAATGGATTTTTCTCTTACTGGAGGGACTTGTACCCTTGCATGGTGTTGGATTCCCTCCCCCCGCCAAAAACCAGGCAGAATGCTGTGTTCTGAAGGGAAGGTCTTTAAAAACAAAACAAAAGGCAGCTGTCAATTTAATCTAAGCTCCCTGATAAAATTCCTGCAGAGTTCCTTTTTTCAGAGATGAAGTAAGAACCCTGGCAGGCCCTCTTGACTGGCCACATAAATCATTTGTGGTAATTGCTCTGAGAAAGACGAGTGCCGCTTAGGTGCAGGGAGGGAGGAAGGCACCCACAGCCACTGCATAGCACCCTAGATACCCCAGCTCGTGGAGACCCTTGCCCTGGGCCTGGGGGCCAGCTACCTGCAGCAGGGGTGGATGCTGCAAACCCGAGGGGACAATGTTCTGCAGAGGATGAATAATAGGGTTTCCTGTCGCCTTTCCTTTGTTGTTGGTCCTGCTTTTAATTGCCCTAGAGGGATTAGAAGTCAGATGCTGGGGAGGGGGGGGAGCTTGGGGGAGGGGCTGAGAAGGAAGAGAGGGGGAGGGAAGGATGAAGGTGCAGGGAAGGTGGAGAGAATGAGGTGGACGTGAGAGGAAGAAGGAAGAGATTGATTTAAGTGACTAGCATTTAATGCAGTGGGGCACAATTTCAATTAGCTAATATCTCCTTGGGTTGGTGCATGACTCTGCATGCTCCTTGTCACTCCAATTAGGAGAGGAATGGCAAGGCAATAAAAAGCAGAGTGCCAGGCTTTGGTGTCAGCTTTTGCCGACTGCAGCAGTGCAGGGGGACAGCTGCTCCAGGAAGCCGCAAAGCTGTGATTGCACTTTCCCTGGGCACTCGTAAAGATGGGGAGAGTAAAATAACAGGGATCCGAAGCAGCGCCACAGGAGTGGCCACCAGCCGCAAACTCCAAGAAGAGGGCATTGCTCAATTCAATCCTTTGCTTTCAGGGTAGAAGCAGCAGGGTGTAGTTGTTATTGTATTTAGTATAAATCTGCAACTGCTGCTTCAAAATGAGCTTTTCTTAAGTGTTTGTCAAACCCCAGTGGCCTGAGTAGTTTTGGCGTCACAGCTGCAACTAAGAATAAAAATGTATATGATATATAAAATAGAGTCAGTGCATATAAACAAGGAAGCTAAAGGTGACAGGCATGAGGACCAGAGTGGGAGCCTGGAGGTCTGGCTTGTGTTCCTGTTCTGCCACTAGGCCACGCTGGACCAGAGTCCTCTCCCCTGAGTCCACCACCCCTTGGAACCTACCTGGAGCAGCCTCTGGGTTATGGGAGGGATACATGAGCTGGGCAGCCGAGTTGCATGATGACACAAGAGCCACTGCTGTGGGAGGACCAACATGCTGGCTCTCAGCATCTCATAGGTGTGCTACTGGTTCTCTGTGTGAGCCCTGCTTGCTGCCTTGCAGGTGAGCAATTGCTGGCTTGCTGTTCAGCAATTCAGCTTTGAAATACAACCTGCACCAATTGGTTCTGTGGCTCCCACTTATTCTGCTGATCTCCCATGGGGAAGTCCGCTGCCATTCCTAGTGCAGCGCCAGAGCTGACACGGCCTCTTTTCCTTGCTGCAAACAAGCTGCTCTGCCAGTGTGTCAGACATCTCGTTCCCTTCCTTCTTTGTGGGCATGGAGCCCAGCTGCAATCTCCCTCTGAGCAGGGCCCTGAGAGAAAGACTGAGGAACAAAGGAGTGCAGCCAGCATGGCTGACTGGCAGCTGGAGTCAGTCTCCTAGAGAAGTTGCCTGTACTGTTTCCAGCACAGTCTCTGGGCTGAGAAGAGGGGACAAACGTGTGCTTACTGTGCACTTTCCTGATGCTTGCTCCCAGGTTCCACAAGTGCTGGGCTCTGGGCATGGCCCTCAGAGCCAGTAGCATCCTCCCCTTTTTGGGTTACCATTTCCATACTCTTCAGGCACTCCACTCTCTCTATAAAAACACACAGGCACTTGCAACAGAGAGGAAAAAATAGTTTATGGGCTTATCCGTGGGTAGGAATGAGTTAAGGTGTGTGGGAGTGCTGCAGTGCGATTCTGCAACCTTCTGGAGACAGCTTGGCCCGTAGATGAAATCAGGGAAGACTCATTTTTGTAGATATTTCAGCATGATGTTTATTACTAGTCGCATGGCTGAAGCCAGCACCAGACTGCTCAAGTCACGGGACAACCTCTAGTTCCCAGGGCAGGGGAACATAAAATCACCAATGAGAACACGGAATTGGGGTACATGTGACCAGGCAGGGGCAGGGGCAGGGGAGACCCTGTGCTCAGATCATGTGTCCACCCCAGGGTTCCCTCTCCCCAGGGGAATGGCAGGGGAGAAACCCAACATCTCACCCTTTTGTTTTTATTAAGAAGGTTTTTTCTCAGGGTTATAAGGCCCAATTATTTAAACACAAAGTAACAAGAACAATTTCACAAGAATACCAGTTACCCCCCTCCCGAGTCCCAGTGTCCAAACAGCTTCACACTTGGAGGGGAAACTGAGGCAGGAGAGTGTTGCTGTGACCCCTGCCTATCTCTCTGCCGGCTAGCGATGGCAGGAGTCCTGGGGCGACATTCCCTGTGGGTTTGTAGAAAGAAGGGGGCTGCAAGCTCACCGGGGCTTCCACAGAGTCCCTGGGCTACACCTTTGCAGGCAGCAGCAAGCCGTAAGAGAAACACAGTATCTCCTTGATGGTGAAGTCAGGAGGTTTATTTTGGTCCAGCGCTGGCAAGGAGCGGGGAAGGGAGAGGGGAGAGGGAAGGGGAAGGGAGAGGGGGAAAGATCCAAGCGGAAAGAGAGCCTCGTCCTCCAAGCATTCCCTTATGACAGTTTTGAAGGGCCCGCGGGCCCAAGGCTTGAAACAATGAAAAGCTCACAGGGGAGGGATCAAAGGCAGGGTTACATCTTAGGAATACACCATACATTTCAGAAGGGGGAAACAGAACAAACCATTCAAAGGAAAATACATCACCACAGGAGAGGGTTTCTAAATTCCTTCCCTTCCTCTTTTTATCTGCCACTCGGTATAGGGATGGGATTTTGGGGAATAAATCCTGAGGGAAGAATGGAGTAGGAACCTGTGGAAACATAAATTGGGGGTAATAAAAGGGAAAGGTAGGATGGGGAAAGGGGTTCCATAGGGGCTGTTTAAAATGCAGATTTTGTTTGGGAAAATTTCAGTTAGGGGCATAAAAACTTCCTTTTACAGGAGTATTGTTTGGGCCTGTTACATTACTTGCTTGTGTACCTTTCCTTCCCACAACTATGTCAAAGACTAACAACTATGTCAAAGCTAGCGACTAACTTTTGAGGGTTAAACTTTCTAATTGCAGTGCAGTGAACAAATGTATCTTCTTTGGTATCACATCTAGTTATAAACCCATAACTCTGTTTATAGTTGTACCATTTAACAGATCCTAAAACCGTGGTTTCAATAATCTTTTTGTCTCTGTGTTGCTGGTGTTGTTTTTGAGCCACTGCCATCTCGCTGGTGATCCATTCCGGGTTTTTGCTCATGCTTGCCGCTCCCGCGTCGGGCCAGTAGGGTCTGCAGGCACCAGCGCGCTCCCACTGCGGGGTCTAGTTTCCCCAGAGCACGGTGGTCGTTGGGGGCCGCTCCTGGGGCCGCGGGGGCCATGCTGGGCCATGCCACTCCACTCTACGCGCGCCGCCGCCACTGCTGCCCTTGTTGTCATGGTTACGGCTGTTTCTGGCTTTCGGAGCTGCCACCGCGCCTCTATGCAGTGCGGCCACCTTGGCCCCGGTCCCGACGCGCTGCGTCGGGACCACCACACTGCTGCCTGGCCCCACAGGGTCACTCCGCGCCAGCCGTGCTGCCGTGCCTGCTCTGTCATTCGTGCACGCCACGCAAAGCTTGCCGCCTCTCCCCGCCCCCTGCGCCACCCAGGTGCCTCCAAGCCATCCGTGCACACCGCGCGGGGCTCGCTGCATCCCCCGCGCCACCCAGCAGCGGTTCCGCGGCTTCCCTGGCTCCCGCCTGGTCACCGAGCTGGGTTACCATAGCAACCTCAGCTTTTCTGGCTGGAGCCGCTGGGGTGGCAGCCTGCCGCAGCTGCCTCGCTGTGGCGCAGAGCCAGCTCGGCGCCTGGGGCCACAGGTGCGCTGTAGGGGGAGGGGTAGCGCTTGCGTCACAGGACGCGGTGCCGTGGGGGCTGGGTGCGCCACGTGTTTTTGTGCGCTCCTGGACCGGCCATGTGGCCTTGCTGTGGACGCCATTGTCCAGCACTAGGGCACGAATGGAGTCCAGTAGATCCGTAATCAGGTAATATTCACAGAAATACTCTTCCATCGGCATATTTTTTGATAGAAAAATTAAATGAGCCCAAACATCCTTCCAAACATCTCTTGTAAGGATTAAATTCCAAGAAACGTAGAAAAAATTCTTATATAGCCAGGTCAGAAAATGCCTTATCTCTGAGCCTGGGTGCGGCTGAAATTTGCATGTTGCTGTTCAAGGACTTTTCCAAGTTTAAATTAAATGTCCTTTTGAGGCTTGGAGAGCCATGATTCTTCCCACGAATTCTCCATAGCGGGAGAGGACAGC
>WEIT01010179.1:0-33062 GCA_013389985.1 Dryoscopus gambensis | reverse complement strand
ATGTCCTTTTGAGGCTTGGAGAGCCATGATTCTTCCCACGAATTCTCCATAGCGGGAGAGGACAGCAAAATAAAAGTCTACTCACGGGGTTTCTGGGGATTTTTTCAGAATCTTCGCTGTCTTCTTAAGCTGTCTCCAGGGGCTCCAGGCATCATTAAAATGCATGCTTTCTCCACCATTTGCTGCAGTGCGATTCTGCAGCCTTCTGGAGACAGCTTGGCCCATAGATGAAATCAGGGAAGACTCATTTTTGTAGATATTTCAGCATGATGTTTATTACTAGTCGCATGGCTGAAGCCAGCACCAGACTGCTCAAGTCACGGGACAGCCTCTAGTTCCCAGGGCAGGGGAACATAAAATCACCAATGAGAACACGGAATTGGGGTACATGTGACCAGGCAGGGGCAGGGGCAGGGGAGATCCTGTGCTCAGATCATGTGTCCACCCCAGGGTTCCCTCTCCCCAGGGGAACGGCGGGGGAGAAACCCAACATGGGAGAACAACTGCAAAGGGATGGCATGTGGCCTTACACATGCTTGTGCCACACACTTGTACGTACTTGACAGGTTCTGTATTAATCTAGACTGCAGTAAGTCCCTCAGTCACCTTCCCTCCTTCTGAGGGCCCTGTCCTGGAAACAAGTGTGAGTTAACATGCAGCAGTGGAGGAAGTTGCTGTGCCCGGCTGTCATCCATCCCTGATCCCAAAGTTGCTGCCCTTGGAGCAAGAGCCGCTTAATCATTTTTGAATCAGCTCCTGAACAGCCATAACTTACAGCCCAGCGCATTAAGGTGAAGTGGCACAGACTGCAGTTTGCCTAATGGATTGTAGCCATGCAAGAGAGGCTTTTCCAGCAGTGAAGCTCTCCCTACCACACAGGTAGCCCACTGTGGAAGAGGAGTGGGATGGACACAGCCCCAGCCTCATGTGTCAGTGCCGGAGAGCTGACAGATGGAAGGTGAGTGAGCTTGCATGCTGCAGGGGAATGCAGGGATTTTAGCTTGCTTCCCACACGTGTTGGGCCAAGCTTGGGGAGCCCTCCTGGCCCAGTCTCCCTCTGTCATCACCAGTAGGTGTGCCAACAGCACCAGTTAGTGATGGGGTTATCCTCCCAATTATCAGAAAGGAAGTAGTTGATTTCCCTTTTAGGAAAACTGGGACACAAAGAGGTAAAGAGCCAAGGGTGAAGAAGTAGTTTGGGACAAAGACCTCTGTGTCAGCAGTGGCATCCTACTTTTTCTCTAGTACACACTTATTGCTTTCTTAAATGCTCTGGTTCATTCTAATCAGTTCTGCATGAAAAGTACATACTGTCTTGCAGGTACAACATTCAGTTTCCTGTTCCATTTATTCTCCCAATTGCCTACATTTTTCCCTTTCTGTTCTTACCACTTTTGTAAAACATATTAAACTACATTTCCTGCTGTTTAAAAATGAACCAGAATTAAAAAGCACCTTGCCTTTGAGGTGAAGCTGTTAGGAATCTTAAAATGGTGTTAAAATATCTGCATCCACATTCTATTTCACAGTGGGTCTCAGTTCTAAGGAGGCTGCTGACTGGGTGGAAAAACTGGCAGTTCCCATGTGGAGTGATAGGGGAGGACTGATTTCCTGCACTGAGGCCCTTGTGACAGAGGTGATGAAGCCCTTGTGTCACTCAGCAAGGACTGTCACCTCAACATCCACCCTCCCATCCTTGCAGATGGGTTCATTGATCCTGTGGGCTGGTGTGGGAGAGGGAGGTGAACTGTCCCTGCTCCCTGTTACAGCCTCTGGATAGCCTCACTGAGAGCCTCATTTAGTCACTGGCGTCTCTCACCAGCTCTGACTGATGGCACAGAAGTTTCACTGGGGGAGAGACGGAGCATGAGGGACTATGGGAGTTCCCAGTCAGAGGGAAAAGGAAGATGGCCTGGAGAAAGGACCTGTCTCTCTCTCGTAGCAGTTCCAAACAGCAATCCCAGGGCCAGCTGCCAGGTGTTTGATTTGTTACACCACTGAATGCAGGGATGCTGCTTCATAGGATGGCTGTCCAGAAAATTGGGCTAGGTTCCCCCATGAGACCCAGGCTGCTGAAGTTGATGTGTTCCAGGTACCTCCCAGAGAGCTCCTTTGTGAACAAAACTCTGGGAAACGTTCACTGAAAGTGTAGAAGAGTCTGCATCTCTTATAGAGTTAAATGTGTGATCACCTCTGTTAATTGATTGATTGTGGCCCCTTGAAGCACTTCTGAGTCATGGTAAAGTTGTTTCATTACTTGCTGGATTTTAAAATAATCTTCTTCATATCTTCCTGCAGAGTTTACTAGGGCTCTAGTTTGCACGTGGTTCTGCTGGAGCTGGCTTCAGGAACACATTTATTTCTACTTAGCCAGCTGAAATGTGTACCTCACTGCCATCTCTTCAGGTGGAACATTCAGAGATGCTCTCTAAACCTGAGCCCTACAGGCTCACGAGGGCTGGTAGGATCCCAGGGGTACTTGGACTCCTTGTGTTGATATTAATAGCAGCTGTCAACATGCAAGTCAATGTAGTGACATAAAGGTAAGCAAGTGTATACTCCCAGGACAAAGCTGGAAGCTTCCCACAGAGAATAGGATAGGATTTTTTACAGTTAAAGCTATCTCCTTTTGGATCTACAAGCTGTGCAGCTGAGTCCCAGGTGCAGTGGGAGCTCTCTGTTATTTTTCCTGGACAGCACAGAAGGTGGAACTGAGGGAAAACTTTACTACAGGCAACCTCATATGTGCTTAGGGTCAGAGAGAAACATTATACTGGCATTAACCCAAACCCCAGTCCTGTTTTTAACCTCTACTGTGTGAAATGCATAATCCAGGGTTATCATTCATTTAAGTGTAAGCAATGGCTAAACTAAGTTTCCAGCTGTGAATACAGCTTACCCTATGACTGCAGCACTTGGATGCTGATAGATGTGTGTGTTACCAGCTGACACTTGGAAAGCCTGATTGATTGGCTCAAATAGAAATTCAGAGATTTATTTGAAGGGTTGTATAGGATCTTCGGAGCATCTCCTCCATTCAGGCTGTCAGTTCTGCCTTATAAGCACATCTGAAAGGTGGCTGTACAGGTTCTGTTTAGATGCAACATGGCAGAATTACAGTTTGTTCTAATTTTTTTACAGATATAGAAAAATAAAGTCAAAGGTTTGTTTCAGTTCATTGCGTAAGGTTATCTGTAAGCTACAGATCTGGGAACTGCTTGCTTAGTTCAGGCTGTGGCATATCTAGCCCCTCCTCTGAGGCTGTGTAAGGTATTAAAGCATAGAGCCTCAGAATCTAAATGGTATTTTAGCATGATATATTTCATTCTGTTTTCACTGTAATGTCTTTTTAATGACAGTACAGAAATCTCTGCAAGGTGTACTTTCCACCTGTACCTCCATACTCAGGTCTCATTTGTACTCAGGAGGTACATCCACTTTGTTCTTCCTAACTTGGATCAAGCAGATTTTGTTTGAGCACATCTCTGGCTGTGTTATGCCTTATACCTGAATAATCACGAATTGAATTCCCAATAGGCTTGCCTTTTGCAACTAAAATCCTGTTGATTTCAACAATATAGCCTGGTTTGAAACACACAGTGAAACTGCTCTCCCAGTGCATCCCAGGGGAACCTTGTAATCTTATTAGATGCACTTGCTGTGATTTCATTTTAACCTCTAAGTTCTTCCCTGCAGCATAATGAATTCAATATTCCTCTGCCACAGAAAACCTTCCCAAATGTGCTTTGCCATCACTTTGAGGAGGAACATACCTGCCTCTGAGGAGCTATCAGCAACACCTCCATACTCCACTGCCCAGCCTGGAGCAGCTGGGAATCACCTCCACCTTCTGCAGGTGCCAGCAGACCCTCCCAGGTCCCATGGATGCTCACATGACCATTCCTGGTGTGTGCCCCAGCCCCAGAGATGCACTGCAGGTGCTTATGGGGAGCTGTGTAGTCCTCTCAGTCTGCAGAAACTTGGCTCTAAAACTTTTCATGTGGCTGTTAAACCAGTAATAAAACATGATATAAAGTGTTTTTGCAGCTTCTGGGATATCAGGCCTCTTCACTGCTGGCTTCACAGCTGTTACTTCTAATCAGCTGGGCAGGCACCATAGAAATGTCAATTTTAATAAACACACTTTCATTTCAAGCTGGGTTTAGGTTTTACTGGTGGAGTGGGGGACCGCTGACCTTGCGATCTTCCATGTCAGAGCTGCTCACAGAATACATGTTGCTTCCTCCATTGCTGCCCTCCCTGTCCTGAAAATGGTGTGTGTGGGGGGACATTAAGCACCTGACAGTGACCAGCCTGAGCCCATGGACCTGGCATCCCAACCTAGCATCCCATCCTGGACAGTGGGTGGGAGCCAATGCCTCAGGAGGAATGTGAGGGCATGAGAGGGCTATGGAGCTTTCCCCAAGAGACTCTCTGAGCTTTCAGTGGTCTTCATCTCAGAAACTTCAAGAGACACTCACCATGTCTCTGTGTTTAGTTCGAGGTGTTTAATTAACAGTGACTCCGTTTGGATTTCACGCTGCTCTGAGCCCAGACTGTGCCAAACTTGGTAAGTACTGTAGGGCAGCCACTTAAAAATCTGGGAATAAATAAATGGCAGTGTTTGCACCTTGACTTGAATCCCTGCTAGGAGCCTACCATGGTGGGCTGATACCTAGGTCTTGCCTTCAGGGCTCAGGTTCTTCTTTGCACCTCCTGATCTGTGCCAGGCCATGAGCTCTCAAAGGAGAAGACCTGCCCTTGGTACCACTCTCTTGCCATAAGGCTTCGACTGCCCACCTCCCTTCCCTCGCCCCTTCTCCCTGCCATCACTGTGATGTCTCCCACCATCTCTAGATAGGCCATGTCCATTCTGTTCCCTCCCCTCTATAAGCCAAAAACGAATGGGCATCCTGTAACATTTTTATTGCTCTTTGTTGCCCTTGCTATGTCTAGGAAAACTCCCAGATGTTATCCAAGGTTTGGGGAGAGTAGCTTCTTGCGGATGCCATTTTTTTATCAAAACTGTGTGGGTTAAGGGAAGAAAAGAAGAGGAAGAATACTGATTTTTACATTTTTCAGTCACTGCTGTGGAGTTACAGGCATGGGAATGAATCCATTCCCAGGAACCCACCAGCAGAATTTGTTAAAGTATTCTCAGATGAAGTATTCTCAGCAAGTGGAAGTAAATCATGCTGGGAAAGAGACAGTGAAAGCCATGAGCCCCATTGCAGATGCTGCCTTCTCAGCCCAGCAGTGTCGCAGGGCAGACACTGATGTGATTTGGGTCACAGGACTCCCACCACCACTTTCAGACCCAGGAAAAGCATTCCCCTCTCACAGTGCTGTCAGAAGCTGTTGCACAAGAGGCTCTGTGTGTCCACGTGCCGGTTGTGCTTGTGCTCCTCAGCACATGGTGGAGAGCAGGCAGGGTTTCATGCTGATCCTGGGGAATTTGGCTTCTGTTAAACTCAGGATTTCATCTCAAACTCATTTTTTTCCCCTCTTTGTCAGGACATCAGTATTTTCTGGGAACATGTAATATGTCTGGCCAATTCTGTCTGTTGAGGAGAATCAACGTGTGGGTTGTAATATGTATTAATTCCCTGGAGGAACATGGAACTGTTTCCTCTGCCCAGGTGGAGAAGGATAAACACAGCCACTGACATGCTGTTTAGTCTGAAAATAGCCCGCTGAATGCATAATAAAGAGCTTCCTGAGGTGTTACTCTGCATGTTAAAATGGTGTTCAGCAGCCTGTGCTGTCACACAACATAATTTGACAATAAATGTGCATCTAATCAGCCTCCCAGTAGCTGACTGTCACTGCCTGGGCATTAGTATTACCTGCCTGATCAATGGTAGCTGCATCTTTGGGAAAGAAGAACTTTGTTGGTCCCAAAGTATGTCTTGTGTGTGAACAGGACAAATGAGGAACTCTATGTCTTGGCTTTGTGCTCAGTGCACATTTCAGGCTGAACAGCCACTTGTGTTTAGCTGGTGAGGACAAAGGAAAATGAACATTTTTCTTCATGGGAGGAAAATGGGAGGATTTCTGAATGATCAGGGGAAAGAGCACCCCATGTCCTTTGTAAGCCTAAATAAAGCAGAGCGGCTAAAGGTCCTTCAGTGAATGATGCTGCATCTTCTGATGCACGCAGTCCCTGCCTGCACTGAAATAAAAATCGTCAACCTTGATCCTTTAAAATGCAAGCCAGAGTTTGAGTGAAATGGCTCAGGTTGGAGTCAACTGACAAGTATATTCTGCTGTTTGATTCACACCCTGGTAACAACGCTTGCATGAATGTTATGTAGAAAACCACTTTTGTCTTTGAACGTTTGACAGCAATTAGGGCTTCACTCCAGGAGCAGAACATCATACTAACACTGGAGTGCAGGAGGAGGAGGTTAGGGTAAAGAAATTAGCCATCTGTCTGGTGGAGACTGTATCCTCCAGGAGGCAGTTGGATGTCAACAACTGGCAAAATGTTTCCATTCTCATTGTCCCACACTTCAATTGTACACAAAGGCATGAAAGGCACACAGAAGCCCCATTCACTTCCAGTTATATAGAGGTCTGCCACCAGCCACCCCGACAAACACCCCCTGGCAGCTGCAGCGAGTGGCAGCTGAGAGCTGCTCCCCTCTGTGCTGTTTGCAGAGCAACCTGTCAGTTTTGGCTGTCCCATCATGGAGAGCTGAGAGGCAGCGACATGGGTGTTCAGCAGGGGAAAGCGGAGCCTGATTGCAAATGAGGAAGCAAAGTGGTTCTTACAGCCCTTCACTCAGGCAGGAGGATGGATCCTGTGCAGACTTGGGCTCCGCAGCACATTTCTATGCTGTGAGTCCTGGATACAGCACTGTGTCTGTGCAGGAGAGGAGCAGGCACATCTCATCAGTCCTGGGTGGCTGTTTATCAGTTCACCCAGCGTGGCCATGCTCTACACCGCTTGGAGCAGTGCATCCATCACACTGATGCTTGGATCCTCAATTTAAAGAACTCATCACTGAGGACAGTACCTGCTAGATTAGGCTGGTTGAGGGTTTAGGGAGCATGTGTTGACATTTGGTTGTGTTAGTCACACTGAACTACACAGCCAGAGAAAACTGCCAGGTCTCTTGCTGCCTGCTCTGAAGGTCTGTCTCTATAATTTCTGCTGCACAGGCATCTTACTCCTTTTCTTTTCTTTTCTTTTCTTTTCTTTTCTTTTCTTTTCTTTTCTTTTCTTTTCTTTTCTTTTCTTTTCTTTTCTTTTCTTTTCTTTCTTTTCTTTTCTTTTCTTTTTTCTTTTTTCTTTTCTTTTCTTTTCTTTTCTTTTCTTTTCTTTTCTTTTCTTTTCTTTCCTTTCCTTTCCTTTCCTTTCCTTTCCTTTCCTTTTCCTTTTCCTTTTCCTTTTCCTTTTCCTTTTCCTTTCCTTTTCTCCAATCAACTACAGCATTTTCCTGTCAGGAATCTAGTTCTGATGAGCACAATGCCCTTGCACAAGGGCCCTAGCTTGATGATTAAAAAATTCAAATATAGGACAATTTTTCTTGCTTAAGTTTTACATGTGTCTGTGTGTCTATAGAGAAAAGCACTGGTGAGAGAGCAAGGGGAAGCAGAACACGCATTTTCATTATCTTTATTTGTCAGCTTCAAAGGGTAAATTATCAATAGCACAACTTGATTCCAAACTACTGTCATGGTAAAAAAATATAGCTCACCAGTAAAGCTCCTCTATCAGCCTTCCTAATGTGCAAAGAAAGCCACACACGATGGCTAAAACAGGGCTCTGGCCCCCTGGTGTGTCCCAGATGACAACTGGTGTCTCCCTCCAGATCCTTCAAACTAATTCTGTACATTTATTTAGTGGAAGGATGTAATGAAAGTTAACTTTCTGAAGCTTCCAAATCTCAAGTGAGACTTGCGACAGTGACAGAACTAGGAACTCCTCTGTTTCCTTCCTGGACTCTCTGAAGTCTGCCTTGCAAGGCTTGCGCATCAAGCTGTTACCTTTCCCCAGTCTCATGTCTGACATCTTCCGACTCCTGTGCTGGGCTGTAGGTTGTATGTACTAACTTGTGGTCAACTGGGCTGAGTGTGGACAAATCTGTTTGGCTTCCTCATAGGAGCACATGGCCAGTGGCAAACCAAGTTTTCTTTAGTAACAGTAGGGACAGTCCCTGTGATTAAATATATTTTAAATCAGTGGTGCCCACGCACACCTGCCTACCCAGCAGATGATACTTCCGGTAGATTTTTCAGGACTTCGATGTAGATGTCCTTCTCAGTTGTCTTTCCTTAGCAAATGCTTTTCTTTTTTGTAGGGTCCCTCTTTGAACTTCCTCAGTTTTTGTTCTTTTTCCCCCCTGATTTGTGTGGAGTCCTTCCTAAACCATTTGTTAGCTGGCTAGAGGCAGGTAGTCAGACCTGCAGTGCTAATAGGGCACATTTTGTCTCTCAGCAGACCCATGATCACTCATGGATGGCTTGCCAGGACTACGCATCTCATTCTTGGTAGCCTTTAATGAAACAAAATCGTTACATTTATACAGTAAACATTACACTAACCAGGTCGACTTACAGAACTCATAAATTGTTACTGTGTCTGTTTTAGGGAATGACAATCCAGTAACCAGCCTAGCACAGAGATGCCACAGGACACTTCCTGCACCTTGTATGAAAGTCATAGATTTAGTATTTCACAGATTTAGTATTTCAGAGCAAAGTTTGGTAGGGATACCTTCTTCTTACCCAGTTGTTAGGATTTAATTACATATTCCACAAGCAGTCAGTACCTAAAATAAGTGGAGGACTGATGTGAAATCCTCCAACCTTTTACAGTCCCCTACACCCCTTGGCAGAAACGGGCAGAGAAAGCAAAAGATTAAGTGGACAATAATGACAGTAGAATCCTCAGGGAAAAATATGGGAAAAGAAAGTAAAGGAGAAGGAAAGAAATTTTATTACTTCTTTACTTTTGTAGCATGGATTGGGTTTGGATGTCTCTCTGCAGCTGCTGCTTTTGCTGCTGCTGCCACCAGTACTTATTATTAATTATTTTAGCACAGTTAAGGAAAAATAGTTGAAATAAACTCAAGAGCATGACACTGGGTAACAAATGATTTTTAATTCTGTCCTCCAGCATAAAGTTTCAGATTAATATTTCAAAGGCTATGTAGATGGAAGAACCCACTGTGGATGAAAACAAAATCCAACTAGTGGGTATGTGGATCTGTAAATAGATGCTGGTTGGGTTTTTTTGCCTAATCAGTCTGGCTGGTGAAACTTTCAGTAGCCTGGACCTGACCACAAGTGTAGTTCTGTCTTCTGACACAGGTACTTATTGAGAGGCTTAACACTGTACCCAGTGATTAAGGATGTTCAAAAACATGAGTTATGAGTGAAATTATTATTTCAAAACAGGCAATTCACAGATGAGCCCTGTACTGCAACAGGGCTTTGAGCTATCCTGCCCCTCCTGGCACCTCAAATTCTGAAATGGCCTCATCTGGGAAATCCCATTTTCTGCAGAAAAAGGTGTTAGGTGTTGGTACAGAAGATGAAAAAATGCTAAGCGTCAGAAACCTACTTAAGCCATTTACACAGTGTTGAAATTATGTGATTCATAGAGATTCTCTGAGAGGCATTTTTGGTGAAAGTGAAGACTTTCTGGTGACAGCAATAATTGGGTGTTACTGGCTCATTTACCATCTTCACTCTGGTTGTGATCTCTGCAATCTAAAATTGTTGATTTTTGCTGGGACTGGTTTGTACAATACAAGGTTCATTTGAGTCAGTAGAAAAGATGCTGGTGTGAAGGAGAGGGCCATGTATGTGCCTCTATGTAAAGTCCCTGAAAACAGATGTTTTTGTTGAATAAAGTAACATGTTGAGGCTGAGAATCCTGGAGCACTTTACATGCTGCTGCAGACTAATATGGAAAAGTAGGAGAGGGCAAGGATGGGCCATGCACTAAAACAGGGAATTGTTGAGAATGGATGGAGAGCAGTCAGCATAAAGAAGCATCATGTAGAAGATTTGAACAGAAGTTACTGTGGCTTTGCTGCCCCAGAAGGTAAAAATTTGTTATTTCCCTTCCCTCAGCCAGCTGCCCCTTCTCTTTCTTTGCATCAAAAGTGGACACAGCACTAAAATTCCTCACAAGCGTTATTTCTTCATGAAGGGTTACTGCTCCCTGCCACATCTCCTATGATGTGAAGTCTGGGATTTGCTTCATGAAATGAGGCAATCATGTGAACCTCACAAGCAGAGATATATGTGGACAGCAGTTAAAGCTAAAATTATGCAGTGTGTACCATGGCCTAGAGGAGAGGGCAGATCATTTAACAAAGAGAAAAGTAAGAAAAATAAATAAACGCTTCCTTACAGACCTTGGTGCAGTCCCTCCCTGCTTTCCCAAATGAATCCTCTTAAGTTTCCACAGAGCATATATGTGGTTGAGGAAAACATTGGTAATTTGTTTTGTAGAAGGGTGGTTCCCTGTGCCTTTGGAAAGAGGCCTTTGCTGAAAACTAAACAACAGCAACAAAAACTTTCCCTCCAGGAAGCCAGAACCTGGTGTTTTAAAGTGTACAAGCACATCCATTGTTTTTGGCATGGTCTTTGTGCAAGCGTCCAAGAACAAATTTTGCTCTGAAAGCAATGAGAGGTGTGTGGAAGAAGCAATAACACTCTGTACATGTGTCACAACACAATGGAAATATTATCCCCACTGTATAATACATTCAGGATCTCATAGTGGATTCTGGGCAAGCAAAGGGCTGCTGCATCTTATATTTATTGGCTTGTAGTGCTTCAGATAACCACTTAAACTTTGGGGGAAATGTCTTCAGAAATGGATATTAAGCAAGAAGCAAAACCTATCTTCCAATTCTAAATGTAACTAAATGCCGTCATAACATTTTGTTACACTGGCAACCCTAAAAATAAATTTAATCAATTTCTACATGATTTTGCCTTAAGTTTCTGCCTTCCCAGACTTCTTCAGGGAGAACTGTGTCTCTGCTGTTTATCCCTTTTGGAATCTGGCCATGTATAAGCCAAGTGGTAATGTTGTTACACTGTGGGATTTTATCTGTTGGTTTTTGTCCCAAGACTTAGATTCCTGGAGTGAGACAATTGAAGGTCTCACTACAGCTCTTGTATTTTTTAAGCAAGTTTCTGTACTCCATGGATGTAAAGTTTTACATCTGGAGCAGAACCAACTGCAGGTGTATTTTCTGTCCTTAACTCTCTGGTGGAGAAAGGCAAGACAAGCTCCTGATTATGAAACCTGAGAGAGCTGAAGCACTGAGATTTGCAGCACTCCAGAAACCAGAAGCATCCTGCCAGTCTGCGAGTTTCTTGCAGAAGCAGTGATCACCAGGGAGACGCATCTTCCAGTGGTATTTACAGCTTGATGTTGATTGTATGGCACAAGTCATTAGAAGCCTGACCACTTTCTTATCCCCTTCAGTAGTGAGAGTAGGGTATTTCACTCACAGGCTGTAGAAGCTTGCAGATCACTTTCTTGCCTATCTCTCACCTTCCCATTGGGAGGTGTTTGCCAAGCCCCAGCAGCACTTTGGATCTGAGTGAAACTCAGAGGCACCTTTTATCTGAGTAGGCACCTCAGGTTAAAGTTAAGCTCCCATATCTCCTCTCTTAGTGCCAAGTGGCAGCTTCAGGGATTGCATCCAGGGAGGGTGGTCAAGTAGCACCTCACTACACATGCAGGGATGTGGTTTCACTGCCAGTGCAGCCTTTATCCACTGGCATGTCACCCCTCCTTGGGCAGGGACCAAGCAGGCTTGTGGCATGTTGGTGGCTCTGACAGAAACTAGCTTGGAAAGCTTCTGATGGAGCTGATCAGCAGGAAGCTTGTAGGGAAGGCACCATTCCCCTTTTGTGAAATGGCAAGGCAGTTTTACTCCAGAGAGCGTCTGAGGAGGCTCCTCTCCCAGCAGCCATGTGGATGAAAGACCACAGGTAAAGGATACTGGGAAAAACACCCACCACATTTTTCCTTTGTACCTACTTTGACTTTCTTCTTTCAGATGTGAAAGAAAGCTGTCAGAGAATGCCTTCCCTCCCTGTAAATGAGATTTCAATACCCAAAGAACTTGACAGTGTCCCTCTCTATCTTATACTCTGACACAGTGGAAGGCTTCAACTTAACCCTGATAGTTAAGCCATAATTGTCTGAACTGAGCCAGGGGGGAGCTGTGGAAAAGTGACAAATATATCCCTTTTGGTTTTTTTAAATGTCACTCATCCAACTGGCTTTTAACTAGAGCACCCTCCAGGCTGTCTCTAGAAGGACCTGTCTGCTAATGGGTATATATCACAAAGTTCTTGATCGCCTCCTCTTCCCAGGCTGTTCATTGTTTGTTAAGGAGCATTGATGTGCTGCAAGATTCTCTCATTACAGTAATTCCAGTGTCTTGGGCTAAAAAGTCCTCATGGGAGTTGAGAGATGGGCTAGCTGATCTTCTCCATCACTGCCTTCTGTGATTCCATTGTTCGTACATGACACTTCTCTAAACAATGCCCTTAGAGAGCACTGCTGGCAATACAGGTCTAAAATGCTGGGATTGTCCAAGGAGAGCCTTTTTAGCTCAAAGCATATTGCATAATAGAAAGTATAGACAGCTTAACCAAAGCAGTGGTTTTACAGTCTAAGCATCTGATGCATACTCAGGGGACTGTGTTGAATGCTTGACTCCCATTGTCTGCCAATCAGGTAATGACTTGGCACGGCAACTTTTTGGGAACATGGCGCATTGCTCTGCAGAGCTGTCACCATGCTGAAGAGCCACCCCAGGAGAGCAGAAGCTGCTGAGCAGCCTCATACCCTGGCACATGCTCTGTCAGCAGGACCAGAGCCTTGGTGCAGAAGGGCTCCACAACTTCCTCAGTTCTTCCACTCACAGAAAATCTATGGAGTTGCTCCCTGCTTGGGGGGTCTCTAGTTCACTGAACTTTGCTTCCTGTGGACACAGCAGTGAGTGCTGGTGGTGTAGCACAGCCCGAGAGACACCACCACAGCCTTCGGCGCTGCTGAAAGCAGCCCAGAGCAGCAACCATGGCCAGCCTTGGCCCTCATCTCCACATCCTCCCTTAAATCTTCCAACAGCAACTGAGCATTGCTCTGGCACAGCAGAGGTGCCTGTAAGGAGGGGCCTGGTGTGTGCCTGGTAGTGTGCAGCACTCAAGTGACACCTGATAAAGGGGAAGCACTTAGCTGAGGGGGGAACACATGGCTGTCAGCTCCCAACAACCATGATGGATTCATGTGATGCCATGATGATTTTTTGCTTTTTCATATACTCCGCTCATATCCCTCTCCATATACCCTTTTAATGCAGCTTTTATGTATCCCTAGTACTTTTAGCCCACATACTTGTAATTCCCTAAGTCTGATAACTAGCTTAGACCCAAAGTTCCATTAAACCAAGAGACTAAACATCTTGGAAGCCTTGTAGCTGGGGGGTCAGAGAGCCCCAGACGCTAAGGGCCTCTCCTGAACACATTCTGTAAAGCAAGAGTAGGCCCTATCCAGGGAAACATTCCTCAGGACAGGGCTTTTCTTGAGCCCCTCATTGGGGAATCTATGATAGATATGCTAATGTGCAAGTTCGGTAATGGTATACACAGATCATCATGTGTGTACATTCTCCAGGGGTGCATTCTGCAGAGTACACTCTTCGGTGTGCATTCTAGGGGTGCATCCTGCCTGGATGTGATGCATCTAAGGATCCTTAAATAAATAATAAGCTAAAACCCTTTTTTCCCTCTAACCGTGTTTGGCTTCTAATTCTAAGCCCAGGATAAGGCATCACATGGGGCTCTGCCACTCCATCTCACCCTGGCAGAAATGAAGAGATGCTTGTCTCAGCATCCACAGAAGCTGGCACTGCCTGGGCCACAGCAAATCCCTCAGTTTTAGCCAAGAATCCTGATGTCCTTCTCCTGCCTGCTTCTTAACCTATGTTTTTAGTGACATTGCTCAAAGGAAGTGGGAATCACATAGGATAGAGAAATTTATTTTCTCTCTTCGGTCTTGAGGAAGGGTGTTTCGGTTGATTTGTTTATGTGCATGCAGACAAGAAATACAATTCTGAGCTTTTATTTGGAGAAAATGTTTTATCTGAGGATGTAACTAAAGCATGCTGGCACTGTAGCTCCCTGGATCCTGTTGCCTTGCTGGGGTTTGGGCAGTTTGTTGGAATCAGAGGAACTGTCACTGTTCTGTCTGTAGGGGTAGGGATGCTGAGGCATCAGGCACAGCAGTGATTTGTCCAAAATCTGCATTGTGAATATATCAGGCTGCCAAACACCAGTCTACCAACATCTTCTCCTGTGTAGGGTTAATAAAAACATGTCCTGCACACTTCCTAGGCTGTATACACCCACCTGCCCCCTTTCCACCAGTTAATGACCTGTCTGGAAGCAAAGAAATTTGTCTGTTCTTGGGAGACTGATGCCTGAAGTGGCCACCTAAAAAACAGACACTAGACAGGAATAAGGGAATAAAGGTAGGTATTTTTTGAAGGGCATTCGAAGGTACATGCTGGGCAGGCCAAAGGCAACACCCAAGATGTCACAAGGCGACACCCCGAGTCACAAGTTCTTCACACCTTTATAAGTTTGGTTCATTTGCGTATCAGGGTTAATTCTCCAGTTAAAACTTCAGTTAATAATGTAATTTCCCCAAGCTTACCCGCCTTCTAAAGATGTTGGTTTACACATTTTGAGCCTAGGACAATCTGTGTATCCTTGGAGAGCAGACTTGGAGAGGCTTTGTTATGTCTAACTGGCATAAGAGAAAAGAAGTGAGCAGGCTACAAGAAACTTCAGAGTTACACACTAAGCAATACAGGATTTGAAAAATATGAAAGTTAAAACCTAAGGCATCAAGACCAGTCAGCTGTAGCCAGGCTGGCACCCCAGGGTTTTTGCTTGAAAGAAAACAGGTTGATCTAAATAAGATTCTGAAATAAGTTCCTTTTTTTCCCATATCAACAGCATGCAGGACCCTAAGACCACAGTACTTCCTTAGATTGCTGTTGACAGAACACTCTGAATCCCGAGGAGCTCTTCAAAGAGGGACAATTTGTTTATATTTACTCCTTTTTGATCTTGCTTCATAAACACACAGAGCTGCCCTGTCGCTGAGCAAAGAGAGGTGTGCTCTGGCTGACTGGAATTACTTGGGTGGTACAGAGCATTCCAAAAGCTGAGATGAAATGCAAACAGTCAGCTAGCCATCACTTGAGAGAAAATTATAAGATAGAGTAAGAAAGCACTTATTAACAGAAAACAGGAGCTGTTTTTGCATCCTGCCTTTTCATTATCTCGGTAGGGAAAGGTTCTGTGTCATGTTCATGCCTTAACTGTGGTGAAGTGAAGGGGCCTGATCCTTCTCCAAGACTGAGGCAGTAGGTGAGGTTGTGGCCAAGCTGCCCCATGCTTGCCCAGTGCTGGAGAGGTTGCTTAGGAGCCATGAGAGCATCAGGCAAAATGCCATTTAAAAACATCAGGGACAAGGTTTTGACAGGATTCTCTGTCTGTTCACTTGCCCTGCAATTGATACCACAACCCATATGTAGATATTCTTCAACGGAAAGGAAAGCCTGTGTTAGATGTGTGCTCTTTTTTATGATTTCTCTCTCTTTAAATGCATCTGACAACTCTTAAAATTCCTAAAAGCTTCAGAGGAGGAGGAGGAGATCTCTGTGTGCTCGGTCAGCACAGTAGTGCCCAGTTCTCCCTCCTCAGACTTCTCCCCCTCCCATCTACTCATGACCATGGGATTGGGAATGGGATGTATCAATTCAGCCTTATTCCCAGCAAGAGAAGAGCCTCTTCTATTGCTATTTTGGTTTCTCTGGGTGCACCCTGCCTGCCGTGAACCCAGCACAGTGAAGTGTTTAATTCAGCCTCCTCGCTCATTTGAAAGGAGGCTGTTGAGCACTCTGACCATCACAGCCCCACTTTTACAGCTGGCCATGAATTTCCAAGTGTGCAGTGATATCTTTAGCTCTGACTCCAGAGATTTCCTGCGGAGCTGTGAGATGCAATCCTGCAAGCGCACTGGAGCTAAATATACTTTCCTGGGCTGACATGCAGCCAGACAAACAGGAGCAGTGTCAACACTAGCCTTTTCCAATGCTGAGCAGGTCGAGTCATTCTGGAGGAGGTGAGGCCTAGTTCAATTAATTAGGCAATTAAATTTGTTTTGGTATTTAACCAAGCTTTGGACCTCTCTGTGCTAATCTTGTTTGTAAATCCCTAGAAAATGCCGTGTGACTTGCATTGCAGCACTGCACTCAGCTTTGGCAACCAAGGCGGTTGCAGAGGAAGGTTTTCACCCTCCAAGCAGACTTTGGCTGCAGAAAAATGTTGTAGGTTTTCACTTGTACAAGGCCACAGCCTTTAAGAAAGATGAGAAAGTAAATTTTGAAGCAGTCCAAGTTTAGTGAGAGATAATAACAGTAAAAACTTAGAAATGACACACACAACACTGGCTTGTTTCGCATACGATCACCAAACTGCCAAACTGGTGCCACACGCGTTAGACCATAAGGAAATATTTTGAGGGAATGAAATAAAACTAATTAATCCTTCAGGTTGTGCACCTTGATTTTGTCATTATAAATCTTCAGTCATTTTCTTCTGCAAACAGCTGTGTCCATGCCCAGCACCTGCTGAATATGCAGCAGCTTTCCTCCTCTGCAGCTGCGTTTGGCTGTTGATCTGTGTGAATGTTTAGCTGTTTGTTTTTCCAAAGCAAGGGTGCTTCCAGGTGACAACTGTGGGTGTCACTGCACTTACAGTCACCGTGGAGAGCTACAGGACAGAGGTTCATATTCTGCTGTGAGGAGGAACAGCAGGAAGACAGGGCCATTCCACGAGCTTCTTGTACCAGTTCCCCTAGCAGCTTTTGAAGGCTTGTGGCTTTGCCGTGGCTTGCATCTTTGCTGGTTTTAGTGGCTAGCCAAAGGAGCTGGAGTTTGCTGCAGGATTGTCTCTGAAATGTCAGGGAGAGGAAGAATGTGGTTTATTTATGCTTGGGTTTTTTTCTTGAGCATTGTCATGCCTTTTTCAGGCAATGGTATATTCGTATCTTTTAAGAGAGAAATGTCTCATTGTAAGCAGTGACTGCTGACATACTACTACCTCAACTCAGAGTAACAGATTAATTTGGAAGGAAGCCAGCAAAAAAAACATGCCACTTACAGTTAAACAAAAATAATAATGCTGGGTGATGAGTCTAGGGCAACAATGTACATTGCTAATGTATTGTGCTTGTTAAGGAGCTGAAGTTTTCACAGTGACAAACTGAACACTGAAGTCTGACAACTCTATTACAATTTGGAGATATCTGACAAAGTTAGACACATGTCACCATGCTAAGAATCCCAATCTTCATACAGCTGAACTGCCTTACTAGACTGCACAGGTATTCTGGCTGCAGGACAAGGAAGTGTGAGCATTGCCGTTGAGTAGCTGATGTCCGTGAGCTGTAAAAGCAGCACAGCACTGGAGAGTCCTGATACTTCTGCCAGTGCTGTGGCCTTCCTGCCTGACTGCTGGGTTTCTCACAGAGGAGATGCCCCAGATCACACCCTGACCACTGGCTATCTCTGGCAGTCCCTAGGATGTCTTGGAGAAGAGGCCTGGCAACTTTGGAAAGACCTGGAATCAGCCCACTGAAAGCACAGTAACTCAGTGGATATAAACTTGGCATTTTTCTAAAAGTGAAACCCCCCACTGCATTTCATTCACAGCCAAATGGGTAAAGACTTTCTGTCTTTGTGCCTCTCTGTGGTAGCAGATCCTTAGCTACATCTTCAGCTGCTTGTTTCCCAGAACTTGTTGGTAGCTTTTGGTGAAGCCCAGAAAGATGCCATCTCCAGGATGGATGGTGATTCTCATGGACACCACAGCTGCCAGTCTGTGTGTCAGAGATATCTCAGTCTTACATATGTGTTTTCATACATAATATCTAGAAAATCAGGTGTGGGGTAATTAGATTGAAATCCGGTGAAAATTCAACAAAATATTTGCACCCAAAGGATACAACTCTACATTTTCAGTGGGCTACTGTGGAGATGCCTGAGTGCTTTGATTTTTGGACACTAAGAAGCAGATGAGAATCTGCAGAGAGTCACAAAAATTGTGACACTCCTAGTAGTGATGATTGCATCTTTTATTCGAAACATTATGAACCCAGCTTACCAGCTGGAATATGGCACAGGAATATCACCTCACATGGTGTTGGGGGGAATATTTGATTAGCGAGTTTGC
The DNA here is from genome assembly GCA_013389985.1 of Dryoscopus gambensis. Classification (NCBI taxonomy): domain Eukaryota; kingdom Metazoa; phylum Chordata; class Aves; order Passeriformes; family Malaconotidae; genus Dryoscopus; species Dryoscopus gambensis. Next base: position 14,768 of record WEIT01010179.1, on the reverse strand, counting down.
TAATGAAGCAGCAGTGCTGCTGAAAAGTGACCCAGACCTGTTAAACCTGTCTGAAGTAAGAGTTGTGATTCATTTAGGTGTTTCCTACTAGTTTCCCAATCTATTGCAGTGTTGTAGGTAGTTTTGGAGGAAAAATTTTTAATATGCTAATGACAGTTACAGCTACAACCTAAGGGGGGATGGAGCTAAACAAAAGAAGGATTCATTAGAGAACAAAAGAAACATTGGAGACTTTGAACCTAGGAGTCTCCCACACATTAACTAGGTGTACTGCCGATATGCTACAGATGTGTGTTACATGAACGCATAAGGTAATGATATGTCTACAAAGGGCTGAATGCATCTGTTTGATATTTTGTAGGGAATTATATTTAAGCAGGTGGAAAGCTGCAAACTCCCCAGTCCCTCCACATATCAGAAATAAGATATTAAGAGGTCCAAAGCTATCTTCTGCAGTTTATGTAGACTCACAGCTGACAGCCACACCACGTGTTGGTAAATTGAAACCCTGCTCTATCACTGGGAAGTACAGCCCATGGCTTCACAGAGCCACTGTTGGCTTTGCTTTGTGAAGGGTTTGAGGTATCAGCTCTCTGGGCAAAGTCTTTTGAACACAGACAAAGGATAAAGTAGCTGGAAGGAAGGAGGCAACCTGTATCACGGGATTTCAGAGGCTCCCTTTTTCCATGGTTCACTAGGTAAATACTGGTGGGATGCTCAGAGAGGGACCCATGTTTAGGATAGGGCACACACAGAGCTCCCAGCCAGCCCCTGTTTCCCCAAATACCAACTGATTTCAGTCTGGGGAACAGGGGGTGTGCATAGCACTAATTAGCAAGAAGACTGTGAAGTCAGACCTAAAATAATTGGGCCTCCAAATCAGGATTTAGTCACTGAGAAGTGCCTGCTGTGCCAGTAACCCAGGGTGTGGCAGAAGGAAGCCCAAGCAGAGGTACTTACACCAGAAAGTTGTACTTCAGGAGTTTGCCCAACAACCTGCTTTGCGCTTCACTGCAGAAAATAAAGCAACATCAGTATCCAGGACAGACCCCTTGTGATCAGGATTGGGAATTCCTGGCTTTACTGTAGCTTTTCTTATTCCTTCCAAGGAGAGCACAGCTGGGAGATGTGGATAAGGTGTGGCTTTTGCTAGTGACTTCTACAACAGTGAGGCTGGACCCTTAGCATGGGGCCAAGGAGATCTCAAGGGAAGCAAGAAAGGGGATGGGATTCTTGCAGCTGCAGAAAGATCAGGGTCAGAATGCAACTGCATTACAGACACTTGTTCATCCATAGAGATGCAACCCAAATACACCATTAGCACCAAGTTCTTCAGAATTAGATTTATTTAGCTCTAGGTGCATCTGTATAGTTTCTCTCATGCCGTTCCATTTTTTGCTATTGCATCTTGGTTTCTCATTGAGCAGATGAACAGAAGAGGTATCAAAGCTGCTTTGGAAGATCTTTAATTGTGGGTTGTTCCCTCTTTCACTATACATTATGAAAAAAATGTAGTAAGGAAATGTGAATGCTCGGCTAGAGGAGGTCACCAATAATCTATGCAACTGCCAATGCCATTAGCTCCTTTGGATTTTGCACTGTATGGGGCCTAAAGGAAATGTTCCCTAAAAATAGCCATATAACTTACGAAAATGAGTCAGCCAAACCTTCCTTCAGCTGAGCTGCAGCTGTCTGAGTATTCTGAGCAGTGGTAATAGAAAGCTGCAGTATGGATGCTTTTTCCTTTTCTCAGGAGACTCAACTTTACAAAGGATAAAGAATGATGGATGGGAGATCTGCCCTGTTTTCAGTTAAATAAGTTCTAATATCACCTGAGAGGGAGCAGAGAGATTCTGTCATCTCGTCAGTTTTTAAAATAGTGCAGAGCACAGCCTTGGTTTCGTGGCTGGGATTTTGAGTCAGCAGTGCTCTGCCACTTGCTGTTGTATTTTTCAGATACACATATAACTTTGCATTGAGACCCTGAGACATGGTCAAATTCACAGTGATAGCAAGGTGTATTAATGAAGGGCATTATTCTTTGCAAACAATGGTGTTTTTAATTAATAACTCCAGCAGGACTTTTCTGAGATTTGCATTTTTCTGTTCCATGTCCTTTTTAAGTTACTGAGATAATGAAATTACAAGGATGAAAGTGGGGGCAGGGGGAACCCAACTTAAAGTCTGGAAAGTAATGGCTGCTTTTTTTCTAAAGACTGTAGTCTTCGTTCCTGTTATTGATAGCTCAAACAAGGCACCAGAGTTGAGTGGCAACTGCACCAATTAACAATGCTGCTATTGGTTTGTGAATTGCATGTGAAATGTAGAATTTGTCCGGAAGTGCTAATGCAAATTGCTCAACAAAAATGTGCCCTCTGTGTCAAGTCTTTTCATTTGTTCTGACACACTGCTGTCTCCCCAGATTTCTCTGATCGGTAGATCCCTCTTTCAGTTGACAGCTACCTGAGCTCATAAAGTAATGAAAATATTTCTTATTGCCATTAGCTGTATCTCTTCAAGGAGGGCTCCAAGCCAGCACCAGCTACTTGCTATACAACATAATTCTGACTTTTTATTTATAGGGTATTGGACTCCAATTTCCAGACTTAAATGCTAAAAGCCCAGTAAATACCTAAGATTTTACCTGCACAGAAGTTCAAAGTCCTGGTTATCTGCCATGACAGTAATTTGGTCTCTTTGCATGTGTTCAACATCACCTGTTATTGTACATGGTGATAACCTTTGTGCTGCACTGGATGGGGCTGAGTTACAATTGCCTTGGGAACTGTAACATAACATTTCCCAGCTTTTTCAGCACACGATAGCTCATCCTTGTATTATGTTCTTTAAAATAAAGAGAAGTGAAGCAAGGGCACAGTGAAATGTTGGTGTTTTCACACCTATAGAATATAAAATAGTGTATTTAGCTGTATGCAGATTGAAGTTGTATTTGTTACACTATTTATTGCACCTCAGAGTCGTAGTCCTCGTTTAGGAGTCTCACTGTTCTGGGGTCTCTGCAGATTCAGGATGTAAATATGTTTCCTTCCCCACAAATACTTCTAATCTAAGCATAAGATAAGAGATAATGCAGGGATACAAACACACCAGGGAGTACAAGGAAACAGAGGACTGCTGGACATCATGGAGACAGAAACTTCTACAAATGTAACTATACTGGGGGCAGAGTTCACAGTCAGATTTGTGTGATGTGGAGACTGTCCTCCCAAGAATGAGATCCAGCAGGGAAGAAAGCATGAAGGCACTTCTAGCTAAAATGTAACATGTGGAAAAGAGTGGGTTGTGATGGGGTGACAGAAAGTCTCAGCAGTTAAAGAGAGATGATGTGTGATGTGGCATATGCTGCAGCTGAATTTGAGAACAAGGGAGGGTGTGGAAATCCAGACTAAAGGGAATCCAAGAGAGGGCTGCAAGGAGAGAGATGGCACAGGCAGGATGACAGGCAAAGAAAATGAGCAGGACAGCAGAACTTGGGCTGTCTACAAGCAGGGTAAGACTGCAAGTATCGGGGTATGAGGCAGCCGGAGCCTGGCTGTGAGACTGCACAGAGCGTGGGGGCACAGATAACCAGGCCATGGACTGAGTGACAGCCAGGCCATGGTGTTGCCCATGGGGACTGAAGGAACAGGAAGGAGAGCAGGCCTAGGGAGTAAGATGAGAGCCTACCTTAAGCTTGATCTGACAGATATCCACAAGACAATACCAGAGGCAGGGCATGAATTTAGTTGGAACAGACGGGAAGTGGCCAGGGACAGAGAGGCAGGTTGGTGAGTCACTGGTGCAGAGAAGGTTCCTGAATGTGTACAGAGGGAGAGCTCACTCTGAGACATGAGGGAGAGGAGACAAGGGATGAGGACACAGAGCCACAGAATGGCAGCAGGTGGGAGGGTGAGCAGTGACAAACTAGTCTGAGCAACCCTGAGCAAGCACATTAAGGTGTTGGAGTCAAGTAGGAGCACTGGGAAGGGAGGACCAGATTTCCAGAAGGAGCTGACAGGCTATGCCAGAGAGCCTGGTGTAGTGCAGAGGTGCAGCCAGACAAAGGAAATTAGAAACTCTGTGATTCTGGTTCTGTGACAGGAGCGATGTGAAAGCCTGTTTGGAAAAGAATCTGTTGGAGACAGAGCCTAAATTCAGTGTAAATCATATAAATCAGCAGCAGCACACTCAATAAGCTTAAAGCTGACACTGAGAAGAGATAGAGAGTGAGAGCTGGAGAGTCCCTAGGAGTCAAGGGTTGACTCCTAGTGACTTTCTTCTTTTAAGCATAGAGATAAAGCATGCATGTGCTGCAATGAGAAAGAGCGAGAGGAGAGTGAGATATAAAAAAGGAGAAGGGAGATGGGGGCAAGAGAGATGAGAAGAGAGGACCCAGTGAGGCTGCCAGGACAAGCAGAAGGGCTGGGAACCACTGATGAGGCCACCTCCTCTGTGGCCAGGAACGGAGAGCTGGGCAGGATGGGAAGTGGGGTAGAGGGAGATCATGTCTTGCTTTAAGTCTCTCATGGGAGAGATCAACACAGTCTTGTGCAAAGACCTGTCTCCCATGAAGGCAGGGTTTCAGAAGCGAGTCAAAGGCTGCAAAAAGGTAGCTGAGGTTGCACTGAGAGAGCTAGTTAAGCTGGCAAAGATAAGTAGGCATAAGAAGATGGCAGCATAGAAGGAGGCAAAAAAAGCATTCATGTTGTGGAGGAAGTAAAAAAAAAAAAAAAAGAAAGAAGAAATTTAAAGCTTAAGCGGTATCAAGGCTTAATTAGGCATTAATAAGGGCTTGATCAGCAAAGCAAGCTATGCCTTAGAGACCTGGAAGTCTAGGGATGAAGTCAGTTCTTCTAAAACCGGAGCTGAATTAGGCCTTGCAAAGGAAATTAATTCAATTGTGAGGTTTTCCTTAGTCATATAAATAGAGGGAACAATACAGTATGGGGCATGTTTAGGTTAAAGGTCTTAAAGACAAGCTAGGCATAGCTCAAATCAGAATACCTTATCTCAGTTTTCAGTAGGACTGTCCTGGGTTACCGTGTATTCTGTTACCATCTTCATGAGCTACTGAAATCCGGTGTAGCAATGTTCCCTGCCTCCTCCCTCCGGACTATTTTCTGTTAATGGCCCCAACAATGCCTTGCCTCATGATTCACCATTCCATTGTGAGATGCTCCGCCCAGGGGGAAGGAGCCAAGCATTCTCATCTGGATAAAGTTTGGGGGTTTTGTAACAGAGGGGAGAGCCTTTCCCACTGGATTCCCAGAGGACAAGAGCTACACAACCACTGCTGGACTTTCTGAGGAGGACCAGACCTTTTCTACAAGATCACCGCTTCAGCAGAACTACTTCAAAGAGAACTGCAGCTATCACCTGATCGGACTGCTACCACCACCCTGCCCGGCAGGGTGTCAGGTTACCCTGACTCTCTCAGGTTAAGCCAGTGTTTCTGTATTATTGTTTTCTTATATATATATAAGTAAAGGAACTATTATTCCTATTCCCCATATCTTTGCCTGAAAGCCCTTGATTTCAAAATTATAATAATTTGGAGGGAAGGGGGTTGCATCTTCCATTCCAAGGGAGGCTCCTGCCTTCCCTTAACAGACATCTGTCTTTTCAAACCAAGACAAGGACTAAGATGACTGAGTGTCAAAGTACAGGCCAGGTGGCTAATGGAAACACAAAGACCACATCCAAGAGGGAAGAAAAATCAAATGAGTTTCAAGTGCTGGAACTACGTGATCTGGGTTGCTTGGATTCAAGGATGTTAAAAGAACTTGTTAATGAAATCCTACACTTGTTGTGCCATCCCAACCAGCTTGGTTTATCAGCAGCTAGTTACGTGAAACCACCACAAAGATCCTGTGGCTTTGCCAGGCAGCTGAACCACTTCCCTTGGGCCTGCCGGCTACCGTATGGAAATATTTGGCTCTTGATTTGAGATGGAAGTCCTACCTCCAGAGGGGCTGCACAAACAAAGCACTTACAAAACAAGGCAAGGCAGTTATTCCAGCTCTTTGAAATCACTGTCAGGCAGAGGAAGATCATGGAATTTATGCATGAATAGATGCAGGTGACCATTCCTCATAAGCACCAATGCTTTTATCAGTCCCACTCATAATCTGCTGAAGCCCACCAGGGATCTGAGTTACTGTATATTCAAGGTACACTCTCTCTCTGTGTCCTACATGGGCACAGAGCAGAAGAAAGTCCTCACTGCACCCAATCCTGCTAGTGTGTGATCTCCCTCTCCTGAGGGTATGGTGTGAATGAGGGAGAAGAGAACAGTGTGAAAGGAGCAGTTGTGAGCTGCAGATCGCTCCCAAGCTGTGCCAGGAAATACCCAGGAAGACAGAGCAGCTTTACTGCAAGCACCAGGGACATGGTAGACACACTCCCTGACCCCTCCCCACATTGCTACCAGGCCAGAGACCAGCCACAGGGTCAGGGACAGTGCAGGAGAGGTCCCTGGGGCCATGCAGGAAGAGGGCTACTTTGTGAGAGCCTTTGCCATACATTTTTCTGTGGATATTTTTTTGACTTGGCAGAAGAAACACCATGGAGGTGATTGCAGCTTCTTCTCAGTTTTTGAGGTAAGGTGCCTTCTGCATATGGGAAGGAGAGCATATGGCCCATTGTGTTTATTTCTCAGCTAGGATTCTTTCAGGCTTGGCAAATTACACGCTGCTTGCTGAGGAGCAACACAAGTGCCAAGTTGGAATTTCTAAAAATGAAAGATTTCATTTCTCACAGCACAGAGAAAAGGATCTGAAAAACGTCCTTAAGTGTGAAAAATTACCTTTTGTTTATGCTCAAACAAAACAACCAAGAGGAAATTTAACAAAATTCCACCTAGAGTAAAAAAAATCTCTGCAGTCATCTACAGGAGACTTCAGGCAGCTTCTGCTAGGCATGAGCTAGAGCCGGGCTCTGCGAAATACCTCAACAACTAGTGAGCTCCATGCAGTCCAAGGTGATAATATGGTACGGGCTCGGGCCATTAGAAGGAAAGGGGCTGCCTGGTAATGGGGAGTGTTAACTGCTAGAGAGCTCCATTAGAGCATCTTTTTCTTACAATTTTGCTTTTCCCAAGCCCCACATTTTTCCCTGTGTGTGCTTAGAAGCTTTTCTTTCTCTGACAGCATTTATTTTTATTGTGTCATTTTCCCTCTGTTCCCCCTTTTCATTGGCCCTGTGTGAGTGTTTGTTTAAACCATTTGCCTGCTTTCATCTTCCATTTTTCTTCTCTCCCTCTTTCCAGGGGCTCTCTAGCCATGATTATCCTTACGCTTCACATCAGCTTTCCTCCCTCCTGTTTCAGGATGGGCTTGAAGGGCGCATTGATAAAAGCTAAAACCTGCAGCAGGAGAATTTCTATCAGGCACCAGCTTCAGGATCCAGTGGCCTCCGTGAGCTCAGCTCTCACTTCCTTTTCTCCAGAACCAGATTCCAAAGTCCCAGGAAATCTGCCAAGACAGAGCCAAGCTGTCACTGAAAGGGCAGGTCACAGCTCCTCTTGAGGTGCTGATTTGTACTATTGGAAGCCCTCACCTGTGAGAAGGCAGCAGGGATGTGGCATGGAAAAGCTTTGGCGTGGGCCAGGTTTTCAACTCCCTCCTCCTGCCTTTTGCTCCCCAAAGGTTCCCTCTTGCTTTCCGAGTGGTAAGGCACACTGTGGAATACCATGATTGGACAGCTTCACACAGCAGTCTTTGAGGGGAGTAATTACAGCCTTCATAATATGCCTAAAATATAAGGTTGGGCACTTCAGTGTTTCTTCAAATCCTCACTCCCCTTCCCTCCCTGCCACCAGCCTTACCTGGGGGCCAGTGCTTATTTCTCCCTTTTTGGAAGATGTAAAGATGTAAAGATGGATGTAAAGAGGCTATTTTGGTTTGGATTTGGGCTGATCCACTTTTTCTCCTAAAAATAATAAGACCAATAAAAATTGCAATTACAAGGAAAATAATTATTTGAGATAAATTAATACTTCTCAGTGCACAAACCGAACCATTATATCCTTACACTCCATACCATGGCCTTACCAGGTGAAACTGGGGATAAACAAAACTGCAAGCAGGAGTGATTTCCCCTGCAAAGGTTTCTTTCTTGGGGGAAGGGAGAAATTGCCAGAGCTATTATTTGTAAAAGAGGAAATAAGCCTTGTTTTATTAGGCTGGTTGAAGTTCAATGACATTCTGTTGAAATGCTACTTTCCTGAATCCAATAATTCCTGAATTCCATCGGTTGTGCTCAGGGTTTGTGGAGTTAAACCCCTGGGTTGGAGCAGAAGTGGGTGTGGGGGGAGGTGCCAGCAAAATGACAGCCCCTTCTCCTCACAGAGAAGAACTTCTGCCAGCCTTTAGCTCTTAAACAGTGTTAGAAAAACAGTTTCCCCTTTTAGAGCCCTTTGTTACCTTCTTCATCACCAGAAATTAAGACATTGGAAAATTCCTAGAAGAAAATAACACCAAAGTCTGACAGATCTTGTTTGTTCTGTGGGCAGAATAAACTGTATGGAAAACACAGGGAGGAGAGATGCAGGCAAAGAGAGGTGAAAGGAAAACAAATTGGCTGCATGCAGAGGTCTGGTGTCAAACATCAGAGGGATCTTGTTTGCTCAGATACTGTATGAAAGACCATGGCAACCCAGGGCCTGGGGGGAGAGGAGAGGTTTGCAGCCACTCCCTGAGGCTGGATGACAGAGGAAATAGGTGAAGCAATCTGCTCTGCTGAGCCTGCTGCTGGAGCTGGAGTTGTGAACCAGCATATTCCATCCCTTCGTCGTATACACTTTTTTCTGAGGCAAAAAACACCCCTAGAAGTCTGAAATGAATGGATTTGTAATTCCCTTAGTCTGTCAGATGGTACCATTCTCAGAAAGGTGGCTTTGCTGTGGGCAGTCTGATTTAGAGAGAGGATTAAGATCCCTGCAAGACACAAGTCACAACATTACATGGAATTCAACAGAAATATTTCTGGGGGTAGTATAGGAATCTGCTTTCAGGCTGCCCTGAAAACACTGGGTAGAGATGATGTTTTATTGTGACCTAGCGTGTGGAAATGGAGTAATAATTTTGATCCCAGTAATAGGTTGGAGACCCCCCTTCTTAACACACACACACACACACACAGATACAGACACATAGGCAGTGCCTGTGTGCCCAGCAGCAGCTCAGGGCTGTGTACAGATGAGGGCTGTTCTACCTTGAACATCACAGCCATTCCTTTGCAGTAGTATTGTGTTTATCCAGAAGGGCATTTATCCTTGAAGATATCAAATTGTGGAGATCTGCAATTTCTGATGGGTAATGGAATCAGAGGGTAAAAATGTGATTCTTCTTTCTGATTTGAATCTGTCTCCAGCTCCCAGTCCTTGTATCTAGTTTTGCCTTCTTCACTGGATAAAAGAGCTCTTTAAGGAATTTCCTCCCTCATGAAGGTATTTTTATCCACCATGGTCAAAGCATCTCTCTGTTCTTTTTGTGGTAAGCTAAATGGATTGAGCTCTTTAAGTCACTCACTGGCAGGCGCTTTCTGCCACAAATCATTTTTTTTTTGTCTTCTTTTTCTGTTCTGACTCTAAAATGTAGATGTCTGATTGTGTACATTTTTCTAGTGTCATTCTTCTTATGCAGTGTGCAGGATAAGCTACCTCCTGACTTCTATTTGCATTGTATATTCAATATCCATTCACTCACATGCCACAGAATGGCACAGGAAATTATGTCTGTTCATCTGTTTTGCACATTCACACCCTGCTTTCCAGGCTATGTTTCTCTCAGCTTTTTGGGCAACACTTTGTTCCTAGATGTGGAATACCCATCCTCTGTTGATTTCTGTCAGTAGTTGCCTGGAACAGCCCCCTGTTTCCTGAGGTGCCACTTTGCCCCCCTGGCCTTCAGTGGAAGCAGAGCTGGCTCCTCCGCATCCAAAGGCTCTGATATCAGGCTGTGCACAGAGGGATAATGGACAGGCTTGGCTGTCCCTGCCTGGTTCCTGGGGCTTCAGCTGGTGGTCATTCTGCTTGTTCTGAAAGGAAACATATGTGATTACTTTTAGCTGCAGTTGGGGGATTGAATGACATGTGGAATGAATAAACTGCTGCATGATAAGGAAGAGGTACATAAGATTTGAGACAAAGAGGAAAATCTCATTTCCACTCCCCTTTGTTATCTGTTTACTGTGCATAACTGTACATATCACACATGTTACTCTGAGCTCCTGCGGAGTATCCCATCACTGCGGAGTATCCCAGTAGAGCCCTGGAAATACACTGGGAAGGCACAGGATTTATCTTCCTGTTGCTTCACTAAGGATCAGTTTATCCACAGTGGGCAACTCCTGTGGAGGCATTAAGTAAGCAGCCAGATCCCTGCACAAGTTCATCTTACCAGGTGCCCTGCAGCTCTACAAACCTGCCCAGGTGTGTTATTTGGAAACGGTGGCTGTGTTTTGGTTTTGTGAACTCTGTAAGCTCTTTGGCTCCTTCAATACTTGGTTGTGCTCCCAGGGGCCAAGCTCTCCATTCTGTCCCCGGGCTGCGTTAAAAGTGGGCAGCTGAGCCTGCAGGGGCAGGAGGGCTACCAGAAAGCTGAGCCAGGGCCAGCCAATGTTTGAACTCACTCTGTGGCACAGCTGAGGGGCCTTGGCACCATCCTCCGTTTATGTAACCAGCTCTTGGCTTCACCTGTCCCTTGGTGAGGACCCTGCAGCAGAGCTGCACCACCACTGTTCCTGACTGGAATGCCTGTGACTCTGTTCAAGCCACTGTTAGCAGGAGAGAGCTGTTTGCAGCCTGAGAGCAGCACACAGTGGCTTTGAGTGGTGTTAAAAGAGAGCCAGAGTGAAAAATGAGAAATCATATTGTACCATTTTCCCAGACATTACAGCCTGAGAATACAACTTGTGTTTCCCTTTCCAGGGCATCTTGTCTCTCTCTTCAGGGACTACCTGCCCACAGGGCACCCCCGTACACACATGCCCACATGGACACATAGGCACAGGGCCCTGGGGCAAGGAGCTGGGCCGTCCCCTTGCTGCTGCAGATCCCTGGGAGTTACAGGGTAAGCCAAGCTGTGAGCATGGGCCACTGGGTAGACCAGCATGGACAGCTGCAAGGGTGATATGCAGCCACAGGCTGGATGCTGATGGGGGTGTCTGGAGAGTGAAGCAAGAGGCAGCAGTGCCAGTTGGTGCAGAAAGGAAAATGCAAAGGCTGGGCAGAGGGTGCAGGAAGGAGAAAAGGATAGCAGGGAATGAGGAGGAGGAGGAGCAGGAAGTCTAGGGGCAGGCAGGCTCAGGGTGCAGTAGGAGGATGAGGGAGCTGTCAGGCAGAGCAGGAGCAAAGAGGGTCGTCAGTGAAGCTTGGATTAGTTTGGTTTTTAAGCTCTGTAAGTGTAGAAGTGCTGCAGTTAGCCTGAGTTGCTTGACTTGGTGTTCGGCTCCTGTGATGAGATTTCATCTGGGGCTGGAGCTGCCATGGCTTGTAAGAGGCAGCCCTGTAGAGTCCAGTGTTGCCTCCTTCATCCCCAGTTCCCTGCCACACAGCCTATTGCCAGGTGTCATCACACACTCCCCTCAGAGGATAACAGTAGCAGTGCTGGGCTGCAGAGCTCTGGGGAAAGAGCTCTACTCCCAGGTGCTAGGGAGCATTTTCCTGCCTGCAGAGACCTTTTGCCTGGGCTGTGCTCTTATTTTCAGGACACTCAACCTAGGGCTGCTCCCAGTGATCTCAGAAGGGCCTTTTATCATCAGTTGGGAAGAGATTTTGCCAAGAAAAAAAAAGAAAGGAGAAGAAATATTCTGGGCAGGAGGGTGGTCTAGATGAAGAAGGCCTGGCTTTAAACCTGTTAAAACCAGAAACAGGAAGTTTTCATTATGTACCTCAAAATGACTAAACACACAACAGTGGAAATGACACCTTTGTGCTAATCTTCATATTTCCTTCACCTGCTGCACAGTGCACCAGGCTCATGTCAGCTGGTGGGGCTCCTTTCAAAACTTTCTTCCTTTTAAACTCCAGAATTAATTTATAATATAATCCAACAGAGAATGGAGTGCTTTTTGCGTGAGATGAGTGTGTCCCTCAGCTATACCTGTGTGTGCATTAGGAGCCAGGACAGGAGTTCTGTAGGAAGACTTTTTTTAAGTCAATTCAGTGACAACTTGGGCTGCAGCCCCAAAGGCAGCTGTGCACTGAAGCTCGCAGAGGAAGTTCCAAGGGATGTCACTTCACAGCATGCCCTTCGGCTCCTGGGTTTTTTCCCCTCCTTTTTCTTTGCCTTGAAGTGGCTGCAGCAAAGGCTCCATTATTTGGCAGCATGGCACTGCTTTTGTCTATAAATGGAAGCAGTTGGCCCATCTCCCAGTATAACACAGGACAGTCCTGTGTATCAGTTATGCAATTGGTAGCTTGATGACTTCATCAGAAGCTGGGGGAGAGCCAGGGGGTGGTAGGAAAAAGCCTTTGCCATCAGCTCTGCTGGAGACAGCCAGTGAATGTGTGTGCCCCCCCAAAGCAAAGAAAGCAGGAGCTCAGCGACAGGGGTGGGTGAAGGGTTTGGTGCAGGAGCAGCTGAGGGATCCTTAGAGATTCCCTGATCCCACCTTGGGGGAGATCCAGCCACTGCTGCAGCCCTGGCCCTTAGGATGCTGCAGGGACCATGCTTGACCAGGTTGTAAAGTGCAAAGTGCAGTGGGGGATGGTACTGGAGGAGAAGTGGAAAGAGGCACAGGGAGAGAACTTTCAAACCAAGGCAGATGTTAAAAGGGGAAAGAACCTAAATATCAGAGAGCTGCCTTTCAGCAGAGAGCCCTTCTGGGACTAACTGGGCAAAGTAGAGATGTGGACAAATTGTATTTTGTTATTTCCTCAGAAGGGTCCTTGAAAACCTGACCTTCATGCAGAAAGGCTGATCTTCATTTCCCAAGCTACACTCCAACGTTGAACTTAACCCTTTCCCTCACTGGTGTGGGTGGGTGCTGCAAGATCACCTTTCTGTATGTCCAGATCACACAGTGACTGACATAACTCAAACCCGCAGTGAGACAGGTGAGCCTGAACCTCACCCTGGCAGGTTTTGCACAAAGGATGCTAAAGTGATACAGGTCCTTTCCATCAAGTTGGTGGTTTTGAGTAAGTACCTGCCATCTCTGTTCATCAGTTAAAGAGGGTCTACGGGCTCTTAACACCCGAGATAGGGACCGGGCACGCAGTCACTGGTTTTCAAATAACGGCGTCAGGGGCGGCGTGGTGCCAGGCTGGACCCCTCGCGAGCCCCGTTTGCCCTTGCCGCGGGACAGCCTCAGGCTGGGCGGGGATGGTTTGGGAGACCGCAGCCGACTCCCGGGAATGCTCCCCGGAGGCGCCGTGAAGACGCCGGCCCCGCTCGGNCCGCTGATCCCGACCCTGATCCCGATTCTCCGCCGGGACGCGGGTTGGGATTTACCCCGGCCTTTCGTCGATGCTTTTCCCAGCACTAAAAGGCAGCAAATTGGATTTAGAACACGAAGAGAGAGGTGAGGTGTGTGCAGGGAAGGTGCTTGGTCTGAGTCCTTCAAGCCACACACACTGGTTCAGTGCTGCAGGATGGAAATCTTGAATAAACACATAATGAAGTTAAATCCTGAGGATCTGGAGAATTAGTGCTGCCAGCTTCCACTGTTTGTTGTGTACACCTAACACCCTGGCTTCTTAATCCAGGGGCCTTTGTTAAATTGCTGTTATGAGGAGAGGGAAACGGAAAGGAAGCGAATGTACTTGTCTCCTTGAGAAGAGAGAAAAAGTTTAGAAAAACATGACTCTGAAGCATGAAAAAAACTTAGCACACTTCATTGTTTCATTATTAATGAATTCTAAAGTGCTCCTCCTTTACCTGAGGGGCTTTGAATTCCAGGAGAAAAGAGGAACCTATTCCCTGTGTAGAGCAGTCCATGGCTCAGTCACAAGCCATGAGCATCTTTCCAAGGACTCACTTTATCCAAGCTCCAGGCTTCACCCACATACTCTGCGCCTCCTCAGCTTGGTGAGCTGTGATTTCCCTTGCCTGTGGAGCACCCCAGTAACAAGGCCTTCCCTCTCTCTTTGCACAGGAGCACCAGGTGGGATTGTCACGGCCCACAGGGCCCATTCAGCCTTCTGTCCCAGCGGGCTCCAGCAGCATAGTCACAGGCACCAGCTCCGGGGGGCCCTTCCTGGGCAGCCAGCCCCAGGCGGCCATCATGAAGCAGATGCTGATCGAGCAGAGAGCACAGCTCCATGTGATGGAGCAGCAGAAACAGCAGTTTCTCCGAGAGCAGAGGCAGCAGCAGCAGCAGCAGCAGCAGCAGATCTTAGCAGAGCAGGTACAGTATCCATCTGTCTCTAGCGCATGCTGGGATGAGCATGAGTACTACAGACAGAGCAGCACCAGCCCTTCCTTCTAGATTTGGGAATTCTCTCTCTGTGGCTCCTGTTGGGATATTTCAGCAATGGTTGTCAAAGAAAACGCAACTGTATCAGTCCTGCCATTAGCTTGGCAAATATTACTCATATTTCCAGTGGTGGGCTTGACTGTCACATTGGATTTTAGGCACTGGAAAAGTTAGCTCTTAACCTGGCATCTAACGGTGCACTTACTCCAGCAGAAGCAGACTCAGATGCAGTTACAGTTACAGGTCGGTGCTGGTTTGAAAGCAAAACCAGTGAGAGGCTCCAAGTCAGAAATACAATTTAATAGGAAAGAACAAATAAAGGCAATAGTACCAAAAAAAAAAAAAAA
>WEIT01010177.1:10500-24032 GCA_013389985.1 Dryoscopus gambensis | reverse complement strand
ATTTCAGCAGTAACTTGTGTGCCTCTCTCAAACAATTTTCTAGTACAAAAATCACCTAAAGCAGTTTGGCTGCTACCAGCTTCTAAAAATACTGATAAGGCAGGATCATATTCTCCAGAGGAGACATCATAAAAAAACCATGTATAAAATACAGCACTATGAAATAAAGCTTCTTATTTTATTTACTATTAAAAGCTGAGCATGAATTGAGAGTACAAAAGCTCCAGCACACGGCAACATCCCAAATTAGCATTAGCACAAATAGAGAGTTAGCATGCCACAATGCTGTCTTCTAATTAATGCTTTTTTCTACTTTTCTTTGCTACTATATTTTTGCTACTCATTGCACTGCATTCCTCATTTCCCTGTATGTCCCAAATGTAGTCATTCTACAAGCAGCATAGGTTACACAATCTAGTCAGTCATGCAAATGTCAGTACAGCTCCTACTATCTAAGCTATTGAGCCTTTCACGAACATCAAATAACCTCTTAAGAAAACACAATTACAGAAGTCACGTTCACTAACTATTCCCTTGGTAACAGTCTAGTTTCACACACCCCTCCCTCCATCACACAACTGGAAGGTAATCTTCAGAGTATGTGTCTGAGCAGAGTACAGCATCACCACACAGTATTTGAAGGGTAAAACCTGTGTGAAATTATACAGGATAGTCAAAGAGATTAGCACTTGATTTATCTGACTAATAGATCAATGTGAATTGACAGAAAAGGGACATTAATGGAGGGCAGAGGTAAACAACGTAATACTTTCAATAGTTTTGAGGACAGAGGAGNNNNGAGGAGGAAGTGGTTTAGTCCTCAGGAAAGACCCCACCTCAGCAGACCACAAATAGGTGAGGTCTAAAACACACCAGTGTGAATTCGCAGGTGGTTCTTCAGATTTCCAGCTGTTGTGAACTGTTTACCACAGCCCAGTTCTGTGCACACAAAGGGTTTTTCACCATTGTGAGTTCTCATGTGCACCTTCAGCCTCTGCAAGACGTAGAAACTTTTTCCACAACCTTCTGCTGGGCAGGTGAAGGAGCGGTCGTTCCTGGAAAGCAACAAAAAGCTGTTTCATTATCAGCTACTGCAATGCATTTTTTCATGAACACTTGACTTGTTTCTTTTATTAAATAGGAGTACCTGTTAAAATACAAAAATTCTAAACCAAACATAACAAGGACCTGCAAAAATTATCTAAATCTAATCCAAGTTTTTCAGCATAATTGACTCAAAGCACTCAACAGACCTAGTATTTAAGAATAATGCCAGGTTTTCACAGCTTGTCAATGTCAAAACATAACATTATCTCAAATATAGAGCACATTTTTTCGAAGTCATAATAACAAACAGCTTCATTCTGCTCACCGGTGTGTTTTCAGATGATACTTGAAGTGAGCTGGCCATACAAATGTCCGATCACAGCCCTCAACTGTGCACTTCAGCTTCCTTTCCACACGAGATAAATGAGGAATGGGGCTTGAATCTTTTGGCTGCCCATCTCCTGTGCAAAGGTGAACATTTTCACCTGGAAAAAAAAAGCCCACCAAAATCTAAAAAATATACAGATTACTATAATGTGTCAAATTTAATAGAAGAAACAGTATCATATATGATACAGGACTGTAAATCAGGTATGTGTCTGGCTACTAACTGTTTAACACGCCCAACATGCTGCTGCCTAGCCTGTAACAGGGATCAGACACAGACTTGCAAACCTTACCGGGCCCATAAACTATTCCCTACAAGCCATCTGGATCAGATCAGCTGCTACTAGATAAGGCTTATCACAAAGAGAATAGAAAGCCAATGCACCAGAAACCATAAAAATGGTCTCTATATCAGTATCAAATAATCAATTTTAATTATCAGCCAACTATCACCTATTAAACTATCACTAAAATAAGATATTGCACTTACTTACAATTATTTATTAAAATAATTAAGTCAGAAAGCATGTGACTAAATCCAATTATGTATTCTCCAGAAAACTGATCTCCAAACTCAGTGGAACTAAAAAGAAAGTATAATTTACAGTAGGTATTAAAAATAGGCTCTAAAAAGTGAAAATGAAAGTTGAAAACCAAGCAGCTGCAGTCAGAAAGAAGATATTCTTTACATATACTGGAGAACTAGTAAGCTACAATGAACAGATGGTTCTGCTAGAGTTCATTCCCTAAGAAAAAATGAGAAGCCTATTTATATTGAAGAAAAAAAGCATAATTGTCCTGTATAATTCTGTCACTGATGATTTGAAGATGTCATAACTGATTCAAAGCAAAAAAGAATTAAAGAGAAGAAGAAACAATGTGAAACTAGGGGTCTTGTATGCAACATTCAACTTTTGAGACACAATCTGGGGATCTCCTACCATTATTGCTTGCTTTGGCATTCTTTGCGAGCTGTGCCCGAGTCGCAGCAATTAAACTATCATGGGCCAATTCTTGCACTCGTAGGAACCATGGGGTACTGCTGTCTGTGCTATCATGAGAGAGAAAGTCATTGCCAGAATCTTCTGCTTCATCTTGAACAAACACCAAGTGCTCTGCAGGAGACCCCAGCCCTAGAAAAGAAGACAAATTTGTGAAACAGTAATATAACAGAGGAAAATTTCTTTTGCTTTTCAGAGATTAGTGTTCATAGCATGGATGAAATAGCTGCCCTGAAAAAGTCTCCACTGACCTCTACATTGTAGAAAGATGTTGATGACTAAATGCTCATAAAATACCCAATAACGCCCAGCAAATTTCATGACCTTTCCTCTTCATAAGCAGCTGAAGAGTTGTACTTGGCTCACCTGCATTCTGCTGAGACATATCCAGCCAGATGACAAACAGAAGGACAATTACCTGCTCTTGTTAGGTTGAGAAGAATGAATGAAGTGCTGTCACTGGGCTGGAAGTCTTGCAATAAACTAGAAGTTTCTGGAGTTGACAGAAGTTCAGCTGGTTTCTGTACATTCTGTGCCCTTGTTTCCTCTCCATCAGGGCCTACATTTACCTGGAGACTTCTCAAGACAGCAGATGAAGAAACACCTTTGGGAGAATTAGTGTGACTTGGAGAAGCAAGATCTCTTTCATCATCTAATGAGGAAAGTGAAACCAGAGTAAATAAAAGTATAAATGCACTATGACTAAAAGATACCTATGAAGTTATTTTTCTAGGAAGAAAGACCCTAGAACTTGAGAGAGAAGAGAGGAGAAAGTTTCTAACTAGTCAGACTTCACTATTAAATGAGAAGATTCGGTCACTCTGCTGAACTTGTTCCTCCATCACTGGAATGTCTTATCAGACAGTGGGGCCAGAGTGATGAAGTAAAGACAGCTGTATGAAGGGCAGGGTTACAGAGATCTGCCACACAGGTTTTACCTGGCAACATGAGTCTGTTGCATTCTGAGGTCTCAGTAACAGGCAGCAGAGAGAGACAGGTGATGTCTTTTGGTTCTGATTCCACCAGTCCTTGTCCCAGTGGAATAGAAGTATTTTGAACAAACTGAACCAGCAGCTGAAAAAACATACTGAAGATTAGGTCAAGAGCAGCACAAATCATTTTAAAAGGTGCTAAACCCAGTAAATCCAGTAGCCACAACTGTCTCGTAGGAGACATTGAATATAATACCACAAACACACGCAGATATAAATGAAAGCTTTTCAATTTACATTAATACAAGGAAAGAATTGTTTGTATTTGTCATCTCTGAAATACCTCTAAAATTCTCATTTCTTTAACATATAATAAACAGCTCTGGATCATTGCAGAGTAAGTCTAGTTAGGCTACATTTCTTTTTAATTAATATTTTACCACTTGATACTTTACTATGGTCTAACCTTTTAAGTAAATGTTTTCCATGCTCAGCCTTTGGTACAGATACTTTTTTAAATCATTGTCTTTAAATATTTAACTGAAAGTTAGCCTTTTCTAAATTAAAAAAAAGGCAATCAGAAGACTAGATACAAAGATGTCTATCATATGGCTATTCAAATTAAGCAGATAACAATCAAGAGAAACAATGTTGGGATGACAAGGGGGAGAACACAGACAGCCTTACCATCCAAATCAGCTACTCCTAAAACCATCGAAGATGGACAACCAACCCACCCACTAAGGGGATTAATAGAAGAAACCCTCTCCAAAATACTGCACAAAACAAGGAGGACTATTGCATAAACAGGTATAGGACTTAAACTGAGACACACTCCCTGGGGAGGAATTTGGGACTGGACAAAAGATTGGTGGGGATTGTACAGGACTTATTAGGTGTTGTTTAAGGGAAAGGCCAAAGTAAGGAAAAGGAAAGGATCAAAGGCAGAACAAAGACAGGAAAATGGGAAGGGAAGGATAAAAGAGGCCAATTGCATATAAGTAGGAAGTTGGTCAATTCAGTTGTCTGGCACAGCCTAACTCTCACACTCCATCCTGTCTTCTTATTAAACTCCATTCTTACCTACTTCCCTGCTCTCTACAGTGGGTCTCTAGTGGCACACACCAGTTTCTAGCGTGTGTCATATGCTCATGAACTCCATGCCAGCCTAGTTAGTAAGCGAAATGAGAAGTGTGGGGATATACTCCAAAGAAATCCATGAAGGTTTTCCCTAGGCAGCAACCCTTGAACGCAGCATCAGGCACTTTGTGCTGCCCATGTTTATGAGGGTAAAGCTCCAAGGACTCAGCTTGTGTTCATCTGTTTGGTGCCAGTCACATCTGTATAGCGTGTGTGCATGCACATATTTTCAAAGAGGTACTAAACCTCACTAGTGGTTGGATCTAATATCAGAATTAAAGAGCTGTTTCTTGGTGAGCCCAGGAGATGAGAGGTCATTCAGTCCAGCGGATCTAGCTATCCTTGATATCAGTCAGCTCTGGCAAAAATTACTTCTGGCTAACTCCGAAAAATCTTGAGTTATAAAAAGGGAACCTGACATTTGAAAAAGAAGAGGAAGTCAGAGACATTACTTTTTTCACCCCTGAAAGTCTTCCCATATTTTTAATCTAGTTCAGAGCAGCAAAGCATGTGCCTCGTTTACTCATTCTATCCCTTTTACAACATCTCAAGTTTTTGTCTGAGTACCAGATATAATGCTGGACTCCTCTTTGCCTCCAAGGCAGACACAGAAATGAGACACTCTTTTTTCTGTTACCAGTGCCACAGCACTCCATATTAAAATATTCTGATTTAACAAAGGAAGTGCTGCTGGGAGTTAGGAGATAACACAGTCCAACTTTTGCAATGGACTGAACAAATTCTGTGAACTGCACAAGCTTTTTTAAACACGGTCTCAAATCTCTCCCCATAAGGATTTAAACTTCAGAAAGACAGGAAGGGGCCGGTTGTAACACACCCAGACACATACTCCACATTTCAGAGAAAATGCTGCTCAAAACCCACATGTAGGATCTATTTATTTGCCTTTAAGTTCTGTCAAACAAATTAACTCCTTTACTCACATTCTCAGGGGCTTTTTACACACAGAATGAAGAAATATGGAAAATAACAATACACCAAAATGTTAAACCTCAAGTTCCCTATCTCTAAGAAACTCCTTGACAAAGATCCTGCATTCTGATTTTGCTGCTGTCTAGCAAACAAGTGCATGTAGCAAATTTCCTTTATCTTTGGCATTTAGAAGGAAACTGTACAAGTTATTCAAAAGCTACTACCCTCATTGTGACACATTTTAGCATGCATTCACACAGAGCCCAAATGGAATTGTCTGTGCAGTGAGATGGTTCATCAGTTTCAAAAGAAAGAGACTAAAAAATCATGATGTGCCCATTGTATATTTGTGATTAAAACCCAACAGTTACAGATAATTTGATTCTTAATTTGTAGGTTGTGATTGTCTTAGCACTTAATTTTCAGAACTACTGGCATCTAGTTCCAAATTATTCCTGTGGCACACACCAGGCTTTTGAGCCTCTCTTACATCAAGAGAAGGTCTGTTAAATCAAAGAAACTGTAAAGAAAACTTAGTAGTTTGTGCTCTGATTTCTCTATGCTTATTTCCTCTCACAAAAACACTAGAAATACTGATGCTTTCTCAAACACTTTTACCTTAAAGAGTTGCTGTAGGAACCCTGAAACTTTAACAGCCCTGACTGGTCTCCTCTGGGACCCCCACCCACACTCTCTCCCTAGGGCTCCTTTTAAGCTCAGCCTGGGCCAGCCATTCCCTTCCCGACGTGTGCCGTAGGTTTACCTGCCTCAAGTCCCATCTACTGGACGAATGTCAGATTCTTACTGCATCTCTGTCTCCAGACACATCTCCTCCTGCTCCTACCTGGACTCTGGATAGATCCCGGACCCGGTTCATTAGTTTGCCTTATCCAGGGCTGATAGATTCCAGTACCTGTCTCTGCCTTTCATGCTCAGGTGCTGCAGGATTGTGCCCTGGTCAGTGAGGGCACTCCCTGGGCTGGGATCACCCTTGACTCCCTGCTCACCCTCCCTTAGGAGCAGCCTGTCACCACTGACAATTAGGAAGCTACCAATGAAGTCCTGAAGTCATTCAAATGGCAATGTACCATTTGAACTAGGCCACAGGCCAGATGGCAGTTTAAAAGGTTAGAATTGTTTCATCTTAGATAAAAGATTATCCAGAGGACCTAGTAAGAAGATGGAACTATTTTTATGTTATCAAAAAAAAAAAAAAAGGCAATAAGAGACAGTCCCTCCCCCAGGGCCAGGCATTCTAATTTAGGCTTAAAAAAACAGGAGAAAGAGAAGTAAAAAGAGAGTTAGGAATAAAGAGCAAGGCAACCAGAAAAAAGAAGCAGGGACTAAAAATGTGAGCACTAAGATAGTTCTAAATTACTGGATTGTCTTTCATGTTGATGAACCCTACTGCTGCTTACTCCACCATGAAACATTTGTTTTATGGACTCGTTTATTTTTATACAAAAAGATCTAAATGAAACTTGCCTCCTACAAGAAGAAAGCTTTGCTTTAAACCTTCCACTTCAACATAGCAACATTAAGCCACTAGGGAAAAGCAAAATGGAGCAACCACAAACAGACGCTCAGAAGAAAGAGATCCTTTTAATTTGCTTTGTAAAGTAATGACAAAGTAGTACAGAGAATTATGAGAGGGCAAAAAAAGCCTAAGGAAACAAATGGACATGAATCATGCTCATTATTAAAATCTGGAATAAAACCCCCCCAACGCTTCACATAAACTAAAGCAAACCAATCACCAACTCAAATAAAACTGACATGAAAACTTTCTATTTTCTCTGAATTATCTTGACAGATTTTTCCTAAACCTTCCTGTTCAAAATCATCAAATATCTTTGTGAACAACTACAGCAACTGGAATACAGGAAAGAACTCATTACAAACATTGTGTCATGCTTTCTTAAGCTTCTCGTAATATGGTTTTGCACCTGAAAGTAAATAGGAAATTATAAGGGTATCAGGTAATTGGCTATTCAGCATAGAAATCTAGGAACAGGACAGGTGATAAATTAAATGCACAGATACACAAACACTAACAAACTCTAGCAAACTGCAGATAAGAGAGAGTAAAAATACCCAGAACTCCTGGGACGCTGATGGATGGGCCAGTACAGGAATAACTTGAGTGTGACCTTGAAAAAAATTCAACCAGAAACTTTGTAAGGAATAGGAATGTTATCAGGGGTTACCAGAACATATCTCATGGGCAAGAGCAAACTTCTTATGGGATACAGGGGAAATCCTGGGACTGGGTAAAATGTATTAAGATATCTTGAGTGGAGACTGTGGGACTGCGAAAAACTTACAGATATTTAGGCAAAGGACCAAAAGCAAGGAAAGGGAGGGATCAAGGTAGATAGGAGAGAAACAACTATTGGGAACAGAAAGGGGATTGGGGATAATGCGGGTTGACCACATTAGCAGGCTGCAGGTTGCTGCTCTGCATCACCAGTGGAGTCTATCTCATCTTCTCTAACGCTTTTTGCTCCTAGATGGTTTCTGAGTACATTAATTTGATTAAATTCACTTTGGCATAGCCTCTGAAATAGGGAAAACCACAATCTGGAAACACAAGATCCTGGCCAGAGGCTGAATTAAAAAGCCCAGGGCCTGGAGATGGATACTGGAAGGACTCAAGGTTTGGCAAAGACGGGACGTATGTATGACCACAAGTATGCATGTCAGCCAAGGGAGGACATGTGTGATGTGCTAGCAAATTTCAAGTCTCATTACCTGATAAGTAAGGACAGAATTAGGCCATTTGTGGCCTTTCTTTTCCATGGGAATGCCATTTGTGTTTGAGTGTGCTGGTAAAAGCCTTATCCTGCCACACAGCCATAATGCCCGTACTGCCTATGTGTGCACAGGCACATTTCTGAGGTACAGGCCCAGGTGCACTTCTGTGTGCACCTGGGAACAGTCCGGTGGTCTCATGTCTGAAAGACCAGGAAGGGACGAACATCCTAGATGATATAGTTTGACAGATCCCATAACCAAATATCATTTGGCATCACAAACAGGCCCCAGATGGGCTGTAAACATTCCTGAGATGGTGACTGTAGAATACCTACATAGGGAGGAGACTGATCCAATATGATCAAAGTGCTAGATATTGTAACCAAAGCAGATAGGTAATCTTGGGACACCAGAATAGGAAAATTTAGGGAAACTGAATGTACAGAATACCAACAGAACACCAAAGGAACAATAAGAAGTGCAAGGTGATTACTCTATAGCTAAGACATCCCTTGGAATCTGAAATAAAATTTAATATTGCAAAAGGACATCCTTGACTTAGGAGATTCCAACTTTATGGGACAGACGTGAATCATACAAAGAAAATGTATAATCCTTGGAGGGGAAAGTTCAGCTGCATCTTGATATAAAGAGTTTGATTTTTGCTTTGCCATATCACCTTCTTGAATACACCTTCCTTTAACTACTTCTGCTGAAATGCCACAGAACTGAAAATTCTGTAAATAATGCAGACAGTGTATATATTTAAAAATGTAAAATATTTCCTGGCTGTTGTCACTAAGTTAAATAATTGTTATCCCTGCGGGTTAACAAGAAATAGTTGGACAGGATGACCTCAGTGTCAGTGTTTTTTACAAAAAAAACCCAACAAAACAATCAAACCAGAAACAAATGATAATACGGCCACCTGGAATGTATCATCTTATGTTTGTGTCCCATAATAGATGATTCAAGAGCCAAGAAGTATCAGGCAGCTGCTTTGGCTGAAGTAGGGGTGGCTGGGAGGGCCAGGGTTCTCCAGAACCTCAGATCTATCCTCCCACTAGAGAGCTGGAGAACTAGACTAGATTCCCAGAGCAGCAGGGACCATGTCTTTAATCAAAACCATTCTTGTTCTACATTTAACCAGTGAACTACAACAAAATAAAGAGGTCAAAGAAAATTTAGTGGAGGGGGAGGAGAAAGGAGGGGCTGGAGCTGAAGGGTGTGCAGGGCAGAAGGCTTGTTACCTAGAAACTGGGATGTCCTCCTCCCATACAGCCTCTGGGGAACTAATTAAATCACAAGTGTCTCTCCTGGTGAGGCACTGAGGAGGAGAGAAAGGAAAGGCTAAAATAGCTCCCTTCACCCCCTTTCCAATAACTAACTCAATTTACAGAGCAGAGTTGTAATTCATTTGATTATGCTAAGAGTCACCCCAAGAGCAGAAAGCACCCTGCACTGGACCAGTATGGTGGAGGTGACTGGGAATACTTGCAATTGTAATAAATCACCTTGAAGGCTTAAAGCATGCAAAATGCAAACTTAGCAGTTCCCTGAGGAATGACAGTTACAGAGCTTTGGGGGTAGGGAGTCCAGAAGAAAAAGAAGATCCATCTGTCCATACAAACTGTCTCCAAGCAACTGTGTAACTTTCTATGAAAGGAGGATTCACCTCTACCCAAGCATTAAATACTTAATGGTATGTTGGTGGCTTCTTTAGGGATAAAACCAGCAGCAAAGTAGTCTATGCAATAGAGACACAGTGCTTTGATTGTTATCATCTAGATGTCACACAAATACAGCCAGCTCTTAAATAATACATTTCTCACACAGTAGGGTATATGAAAAAACATCTGGGACTATAAGAATTGTGGTGCCATGGCTCACCAGAGGATATAAAATCATGATTTACTTTCAGAGATATTTAAACTGCTATTTGGGAAAAGTGTAAAAAGGGTATTGACCAGTTTCACACGAAAGGAGTAGAAAATAGTACTAACTTAACACTCAAGTTTCATAATCAGAACTAGATAAAGAGTGCATGTATATATGGAAATAAATCAAATTTTTTAGCATAAAATAGCCTCAATCAAGATTGAGGAACATGGTTTAGAAGACAGCATCTACAGAAAGGCTGCCCTCTGCAACAACCACTGTAGCTTTTATGTACCAGGCCTGTTTCTTATAGAGAATAAACAGCCAACTCTTATTGTGGACTTGCTGGGAAGGAAATGAAACTTTGTCATGAGGAAATAGGACTGTTATGTAAACAAGCCTAATTAACAAATACCTTACTCAAGTTGAGAAAAGACAAGACCCAGTTACAGCTCCTGTTCGAGGAATGAGGAAACAAGTATTCCAACTGTCCTGCTCCTTGGCTGTCAGAAATAATCTAAGGGAATCCTCCCATTCACAGACAAAAGTAACAAAGTCCTCCCACCTTATCGTTCAGAACTCAGAAAAAATTCGATAGAATGTATGAGATATCAACAACATGGTAAGAGAGAGGAACTCTTTGCAGATCATGCTCTGACTACTCAGGGCTGCTACAAATTTGCAGCTACTTTTCCTGAACAGTGTGATTGGAAGGGCTTTGGCTGCTCTGTTAAGAAACAAATGCCTTAACACATCACATGGGTTGTAATGAATTACCAGCATGTAATCATCATTCTTTTTAGAGTACCAGTTTAAGATACATGCTCTATTGCTTATGGACTAAAAAAGAGATAGAAACAAGACTCAATAAAAACAATCAATTAAGACTCATAAACGTCCCCAAAAGGTACTTCATAGCTGTACTATGTCCTCTGCTCTAGGACTTTAGCTGTCTGCAGAGGTAAAGCTGAGAACCAGGAAAAGCAAGGACACCAAGTGATACAACTCCTGCATCTTTAAGTGAGGAAATGCACAGATAGCTAGCTAATGGCCATTCAACGTGAAAAATAAGGCCAGGAGAGGCAGCAGGTGGTGGTGCTGAATGTAACAAAGTGCAGACACTTGTATCTAGCACATTACAGGTAACAAAACCCAGAACTCCGCAGCAACTGATTAGTGAGCCACTGCTAAAGGAACATCCTGAAAAGTTTCAACCAGAAATTTTAACTGGTAAGCAAAGCAAGCTATTATGGCTTATCAGAATGGGTCTCATACAACAGACCAAACTTACTATCCAATATAACAAGGACGGCAGGATGTGTTAAGCTTTTTATGCTATGTTTAGGGGGAGGATCAAAGGAGGAATCAAGGCGGATAAATTATGAAGCAGGGGTAGGGGGGGGAGAGAAGAGACTCCAATCACATGTTTGCTGGCTGCTATTCAGTACACTGTTGTGCCTGATCACTGCAGTTCCACCTATCTACTCACCAGTGATATTCCTAAATATTCTACCCACAAGTGAGTCCACTGCTACTGAGCTTCTAGTTGACTAATGAAAGTAGGAGGCTACCATGGTCTGGAAAAAACCCAAAAATATTTCAGCCAGAAACTGGCTAAAAAGCCCTGTGTCTGGGCAGAAGGCCTGGCAGAGACATGTGAATGTGAGTACGCATGAGAGTCGAGTGATGAGGGTACAGCTATAACCCACTGGCCAACCACTGTTGTTCATGCTTTACCTGTGCATGTGATCATGTGTATGTTCATGCTTTACCTGTGTTTGTGGCAGCTGCGCATGCACACATCAATTCATGCCCAGCTGTGCTACCAGCTGAACCTGGAACAGTCCAGCAGCCTCACACCAAGCAACCAGGACTCCCTGTGTGCTGCTGCCTACCACTTCCGCCAACTGATTAATGGAAACACGAGTACTTTGAAAAACAGGACTGACTGATGCTAACAGAATCATTCAGTTTGTCCAAAACCAAGTAAAGTCAATTTGGTTTGCAGGAAAGAAATAGTCAATTTGTTAATTTATTTTATTCTCGTAACAGAAAGGATGCTATAACAGTGGAAAAAAAACATAACCTGAGAACAGGCAAGAATATCAGCTGATACGTGAAAGGAGGTGAAAAAAACTTGCAATATTTTCTAATTTTTTACCATTCAAATCAAAGCATGGAAGCATTAGAAGATGTCACTGAAAACACTTGGAAAATTAGTACGTAAGCAGCAATCTGAGTAAATGCATTCAACTCTAAATGTTGCCCATAAATGCTCCTGGGAACCAAATCCAGTTCATAATTGCTCACCTCAGGTTTGGATTCTAACTCATCCGATAACATTGATTCAAGTGTCCAACTCCTGCAGCTGTTCTCAGCAAGGCACAGATTTTGGGGGTTTTTTAGTTCAGAGAGAACAACACTCCCCGATTATTTTCATATTTTCCTAAGTGCAAACCAGTGTGGTGGTCCTTCTGCAAGAAGCTCTGTTGCACAAAAAATTAATTTAACCTAAAACAACAAAAAAGGAAATATAAAGAAAGAGGAACTGAAAAGCAAGATCGAAGCAAAAAGAAGTGAACATGTGTTAGTGTAACTGTAAAATATACTTTGAGGTATTGGTAAAACTCATTTACTGAGGTTCTTGAATTTTTGTTTTCACTGAATCAACAAAATAGCCTTTAAAAATTAATTTCACAGTGTTAAGATGTTATTTACCACATTTGCTTTGCAATGACTAATTTTCAATGGAAAATTGCCTTGTTTGTTCTGAAAACTTAGGGGATTAACTGCAAATCACATAAAACATGCAAGAGATGAGGAAGCTGAATTCCCAGCCCAGAACACAGTGGAATTATCCAAATTATTGATAAAAGGGAACCATATACAAACAACCTGTCAGCAGGAAACCTCAGTTCTTCCTGTCAGTCAAGATATTTCACAGAACCAGAAATTTAATTTCTTGATGAGCCCAGATAAATAGAAAATATTTCACAAATAGCTATGTAATATTTGTGCTAGAAGGGGAACAAGAGAACAAGCTTTTCTTGCCTACCAGGAAAACACTCTTAACACTGCTGATGGGAGAAAAAAGTGAACTACATACAGTTCTTTCCCCTTCCGTCACAACTACCAATCTATCGACTATATTAAAAAATAACGAGAATAGTGGATCAGCTAAAAAGAGAACCGAAAAGCCTTCCTCTCACACTCCAGACAGCAGCACTCCAGCACGGAGCTTCACTTGCCGTGAAGGGGNCTCAGCCCACCGCACGCAGCGCGCCAGGGCCCGGCGATACTCCCGTGTCCCCCCGCTGCCCATGCCAGCCCGTACGGGCAGGGCGGGCCCCGAGAGACCCACGGGGACAAGAGCCGGAGCTGCCAGGCCTGGCTGCCCACTCTCCGGCCGGGAGGAGCCCGACAGAGGCCCGGGGAGGAACCGGGGCAGGGCGGAGCGGCG
>WEIT01010176.1:0-17713 GCA_013389985.1 Dryoscopus gambensis | reverse complement strand
AATAATAATAATAATTCTTAGCCCTAATACACTTTGAATAAAATCACATTAGATATAACAGCAACTGGAAGAGGACAAGAAATCTTTAGTTTTAAAAGCAACTAGTAAAATATAGAAAGCACTGTTTATTTTATGGTTTACCTTGTATCTGAACAGTTGATACCACCTGTATATTGTAATGTAAGTAATAATAATTTGGCCTGGCACTGGCAAATATCACTGTTGATATGTTCTCTGGGGGAAAAAAAGCCAAACACAAGAACTCCAAAATCCCCAAACAAAACAAAACAACCATCCTCCAGCAAATTGCAGTATATATTTAGTTTGTATTTGGAATTATTTTATGCAAAAATATGGGATTTAAATAAGGCTTCCTTAATTGCTTATGAATCATTTTTCTATACAATTTAATCAGATTCTTTCTTCTGTATTCACTGAAAACAGTATTAAGCTGAAATAGATATTGAAGTTTATCTGAAACCACACCAGAAAAATAATATATAAAATATTAATTGATAGCTTTATATATCAGTGAAAGATCAGTGATCACTGAAAACTCCCAAACCCTTATAACTGCATATATAAAACTGTTGGCTTCATTTATTGCCTCTTATTAAATGTGACACGTACGTCCCACAAAGCAAGGCACAAACACCATTAAAATGTTTGATCTAAGGTAACAACAGGGGTAAGTTGAAATACTGCAATAAATAAGACACATGTATTCCTGCATAACATTTTTGTCTTGTTTTTGCTTTCTCTCTATCTAAAGAAAATTGTCTCAGCTAAGGGCTAAGTGATTTTACTCTTCAAAATGAGGAGTAGAAATGTCTTAGAAAAAGTAATGAAAACCAAGTTGTATAACATGGAGAAATTTAGACTATTATAGTTCATAGAAATGAAGGAACACAGAAAAATCTGGTTTACTCAGTTGAGGCTTACTGGGGAAAAAGCCTCATATATTTCCCCTGAATGGATGGACTACTCTAGTATTAATAACTAAAAAATGGAGGGGGGCTCTGTCTTTATGGATAGAAGGTTATAGATCTGAAATACTGAGGAAAATTACAGCTCCCCTCTCTTTTCCCCTGCTGTCCCCAGGGTGCTAGATAAGCGCAAGATCCCTACTCCTGAAGACAACACACATCCTGGCGCTGGGCCAGGGCCAGCCTGGAAAGAGGTCAAAGACCCAGCAGCCAGCCAAACAGCATCCAAGAGAAAAGGGGTTAAGATGCAAAACAACATGACAAAGAGACAAGCCAGAATTTGCAACCTGCTATGCAATAGCATCTGATAAGAACCTAATAAATCAATTTCGTAAACCACATAAGCACCATCCTTAGATGTGGAGCCACTGCTTGTTAAGAGACCTTTGTTTCCCACCCCAGCCTCTGTTAGGTAGATTCTGTCTTATACACCAATGTGCCCTTTTTTCTTTTTGTCATGTGTCCAGGGATGGAGATTCCACAGCCTCTCTTAACGATGTAACCAGTCTTGCTTAATGATGTAAAACTTGCTTTAGACCTGATTAACTAAAAGTTAAGCATCAATCCAACCGTGTAAAAAGATACCTACATGACCCCTCGATTTACAGGCTGTTTACATTACACCTCATTAGGAAATTGCTTTCTGGTCAAAGTCCTTAATGCCCTACTACTTATAATACTTTATCTAGCCAGATTTTTTATGCAAGTTCAATGAAATGGCTGTTCAAGGAAATCTTTCTCAAAGAATATTTTCTGTTATGAAAGCTCAAACTATGTTTGAGAGAGTAGAAAAGGTTATTTTGTTGTTATTGCTGCGATTATAACTTTTATGTCAAGTATCAAGCTCATTAAATATTTCTTAAAGTCAGCAGTACTTGAATATTTTAAATGAGCATTACTTTCATCTTGGATATCTCTTTTCTCAGCTTTTGAGATTTTAATTTGAGGTTCATGGAAAAGTTAAGACAGTGACAGCATTCCCTCCCTTTCCTCCATACTCCAGTCACTCTTCTTCTGTTGATAATTGCTCAATACTTCCTTTTTGGCTATGGTAATTAAATTAAATTAATTGCCCTGTCACCACACGAAGAGAACTTTGTGGAACATCAGCACCACCACTCTCAGAAGGCATGTAAAAAATTTATGTCAGAAGAAGAAGGATAATTCCCTATTATTTTTGTACTACAAGGGTAATTTTTTCATTGCCTTAATACCTTTCAACATACCAAAGATACCAGTTTTTATGATACTCTCTTCTATAGGAAGAATTATTTTTTTGCAGGCAGTGTGACTTAGTCACAAAAAGAATATAATATGCATAAAATAAAAAGGAATGCTATTCAAAATGCTCAAGAACCTTTTCAATTACCCTTGAGAACAATTTACATTTCAGTTTTTGCATTATCCTCTTAAACTAGAAACAATTCTGTAATTTTTCAGTGAATAAAAGTTTTTTAGCAATACCAAATATACTTTTTTTTTCTCATGAAAGAAAGACTTTTTACCTTTAAATTGCTGTTGAAATTGCACTCTCCCCTGGGATTAGCTCAGTTGGTTAGAGTATGGCACTAATAACACCATGGATGTGGGTTTGATCCCCATATCACTTATGATTTGCACTCAATGATCCTTGTGGGGAAAGAAACATCTTATTCTTTCCAAGATGAACAAAAAGCCAAAAATTTTATAATCATACTGAAACACACAGCTCAATCTTTTCAAACTTGCCAAGCAACAGAAATCAATGTTTATCCCTACTGTCTGGAAAATCAGGTTATTTGTATGGGTTTCACATATATATGGATTTGAAAATCCCCACCAAATATAAAAACTAAAGGACTGATTCAATTTCTGCTACAAACAATTAAAAAAAAAAGCCTCTTATCTACTTAGCTTATTATTCTGCTAGGCATAATTCCAAATACAAGAAAAAATAGGCAGTTTCAAAATAGGAATTGTGAAATAAGTTTCCTTCAGAAATAGGAACACTATGCACATTACACCTGTACTAGAAATTACTAACTACAGCCAGATTTTTAGCTCATGGCACTCGGGAAACAAATACATGTCATCATAGCTGGTGACTGCATCCAAAATTTCCATTCACTGCTGTTCATGGGGCTGCCCTTACTCCTGGGAATGAGGTGCATCCGGTATTGCCTTGAAAGGGCTACGCTTCCGTCAGACCAATGGCATGGATGTCCAAATGTGCTCAATGCTCCTACTCTGACACAGTGGTCCAGGAAACAACCTTGGCTTCCACCCACCTCTCCCTCTGACTCCCCCTCCCTGCTTGGGAATGCACTGAACGAGGCACCCAGACTTCCAGTGAAGCTCTTGAACATAAAACGATGCCTGTGCATTGACTTGCATCACTTCCTAATAACTCAGAGATGAACACGGAACATATAAAACAGAGCTGCTCTACAGCAATTTTGCTATTACAGCTTCTCAGCTTCTTATCCCAGCAATATTTACAATATGCACTCACACCTTCTAACAACAGTTGCTTTACCCTCTAGCATTAACAATATGCTGACGATGTTCTGACAGGCACAAAATGTCATCAACTAAATTTTAAAAAAATGGATCAAGCTAGAGTTGATTTGGTTTTGTGTCTGGGGTTTTTTTGATCTTTTCTTTCTTTTTTAAAAAGCTGGTAATCTGATTACCTTTTAAAATTGCTATTATGCCAGCCTGTGGTTAAAATATTGTTGCTGAACCAGAGTATCTCCATTGATATCCATCTCTCAGTTATGTGAATTTGTTCAAAAGAGGAAGAGTGGAAGGGGTACCAAGAGGGTACATACACTGAAAGGAATGCAGAAATCTGATCAGTCCTCTGCACTTCAGACAGCAAAAAGATCACAGTAATAAAATATGGACAATATTTAATAAATCCGACAACGCAGCCCATTCTGACAATAAATTGTTAATATTAATCACTTGCATTACTCAAATATCGATTTTGATAGAATGAGAAGGGTTGGTGACTTCATCCCCCTTCCTCAAAATTTATATTGTTTACTGCATTCATTCAGTGTTACAGCATTCATTTTCCCTTCCCTTCTACTGTTCTGTGGGCTTGCCAACACTACTTTACAAATTTCAAATTAAATTACAAATTAAAGAGCAGAGCAGGAGGTGATTAAACACGGTAAAAAGTATTATTATACTGCTTCAACAGTTGCAGCAGAGGCTCAAACCAGCAAAAGAGGAAAAATCTAAAGATGGTCATTATAATTTCGTAAGCATATATCAGGAGATGTGAAAACTATTGTCCTCTATAACTCTACTAAGTATAGTTCTTTTACATTTATCAATATATTTTCCAGGTTTCAGTGCTGCAAATAGAATGACTTCTCAAAATACTAGGAAATTATTTTTCTAAACTGGTAACTATGTTTGTTCCAAGTATGGGCACTTCTCTACAATCCTGCTTTGGAGGGACATTCCTGTCTCTGAAAAAAGTTACCCAGTTACCCAGAGTCTTGTGCAATGTGTTCCAGGACAACCCTGCTCAGGCAGGGAGGTTGGACCAGATGACCCACTGTGGTCTCCCAAACTGACCCATCCTGTGATTCTGTGATCCAGAGTTTCATAAAAGCAAACTTTCAACTTTCTCTGTACATTGTTACTGCAGTTATTAGCATAATGTTTTGAAGTACTACACATCCCCTCTCTCCATCGTAAGGAAACATTCAAGTCCTGTTCTTGGGGTTGGGAAAGAAGTATAAAATCCACAGTAGCAGCATGACAGCAGATTCCTTCTTAGGGCATTGAAATGTCACACAGCACCACAGCAGTGTGGCAGGGCAGGCAAGAGCCCATGAGCAAACAGGACAGGACAGAGTTTTCATGCCCTTTTAGGCAAAACCACAGAGGTCTATCGTTACTTCTTCCAGATACTGTGGTGACAGAGCACATGTGGCTTTACATGAAGGTGTTATTGCCAAGGTAATAATGTCAATCCTTAGACTAAGGAAAATTTGAAATTGAGATAGCATTTTCTTTTTCATCTTTATTCAGAGTGTGCGAATATTGTTTTATATAGCAAATGTATAAAAACAATGCAACTATTCGCCGGATCTTTAGATTTTATTTCACCAAACATTTCTATGATTTATTCAGACTATACGCACTTACACTCCCTCTGCAATTTTTTATATTAATCAGGAACAAATAAAGCTGAAAAGACATGTTAAAAATAAGACACAAATAACTGATTAACTGAGGTTCTTGTAAGAATACGTTTGCAGCTAGTTCTCTGAATGTTGTATGCCAGTATATCCACTGTGCTCAGATCAATGACTCAAGTTTCATAGACTATTAGGCTGACAGAGGCCAAGCAGATCTCAGTGTGTGAGGTGATTCCACAATTCTGGCTGCAACACATTATGGGCAAAACGAGGATATGACTGAAGAGTGATTCAATAACCTACTCAGCAAATCAGTCCGTGACTCAGACACCTGAAATAATGCAATGTGCACAGGAGCAAAAAAAAAATTAAATGTGGATCCTTTTCACTTTGTTATTCCCCAGTACTGGCAGCCTTTGTAAGGTATAGGTTGCTGGTTTTAGTATTTGATCATTCACAAATTTTTTTGAGGGATAGAAAAAAAAAGGTAAAATAATAAAAGTGAATTACGAAAAACCTGCAAGCATTTAAATCTGTTATTTTGCTGCTTTGAATTTGGAACAATTCTCATCTAGCATCACATCTAATAGCTAGGACACAAAACCAAAACAAGTATGTGCCATTACCCAGCAGCCAAGACCCCTCTCAAATATTAATGCATAAAGGGTGCAAAATTTCATAATGAATTCAGAAATTTAATCTCCTTATGAATCTGTTTTTAAGTTCTGGCACTGAGATTATTCTCAGCCCTTCACCTCAACTATGCAGTTAGAAGCAAGACATGTAGAAGCATACAGTTCAAGTCCTGTGACATATATGCCCTTGTAAAAATTATAAATAAATGAGGCAGCTTGGCTAACGAGAAGTCTTGTGGAAGCAACTTCAAGTTCAAACTCTCGTTTGGAAAATTTAATACACAGGTAGACATATGACAGCTCCTTCTTCCTTTACTAATACTCGGTTTCCAAATAATAAATGCTCATGTAACTATACCATACAGAAATCAGCCAATTTTAGTCTTCAAGACGCAGATAACTGTTAGCTTGAGTTAGGTGTTAGCAAAGACACATATTGTGTTATACATAAACAGAAAAAAACTGCATACACTGTTTATCTAAGTCCTTACAAGGATGCTATAAAAATAATAGTGTGATAGGAATTGTTTGTTAGATTCAACTGTTTTCAAGACAGTGAAGAATGTGTTCACTGAAATAATGAGAAGAAGAATAGCAATTCTAAGATATTTGTGAAAGATATTCAATAAGAAGGAGGTAGTTAAACAGATGACATAAGAATGCTTCTTCCTAGTCTCAAGACCATGGTATTTTGACATTTAAACTGAAGAGAGTCTGTATTTAAAAAATAGGCCTCTTCATTGCAACAAATATTACTATATTTTGTGTTAATTAGAGTT
Organism: Dryoscopus gambensis; assembly: GCA_013389985.1. Classification (NCBI taxonomy): domain Eukaryota; kingdom Metazoa; phylum Chordata; class Aves; order Passeriformes; family Malaconotidae; genus Dryoscopus; species Dryoscopus gambensis. Next base: position 11,174 of record WEIT01010176.1, on the reverse strand, counting down.
ACATATTAGGAAGATCATGCTTATGAACAGTGCATGAAAATTTAATTAAAAGACCACTAAATTATTCATTTTTAATGAAACTGCCAGGAATTCTGCAGAGAAGTTCGACAACATTTATCATATCATTACACTAATGAACTTCTTTTTAGATAATGAATAAAAGCTTGTAAGAATTCATAGAAATTCCTTAAAGGTTGACATATCTTCAAATGCATAAGAAAAACTACACCTAAATATGTTCTTAGATCTTAGAAAAAATAAACTTTAAAAACGTATTCCTGAAAGCAGTACAATGAGTAAGACTTGTACTTTTCAACAGGAAATGGGTCAGATGTGGAAAAATAATGAAGGGTACTTTCAGAAGAGTACACAGAAAAAAAATCAGTATGTAAAAGGATACTAACAGCAGGAGGTACAGACGAACTAGAGAGAGCCATTTAAAAGGATGAATATTAATAACTGAAAGTTAAATTATCCCATAACTGATTTTAAAAAAAAAGTCATATAGGTAATAGAATAGGAAGGATACAAGCTCTTGGCCTTCATCCTTACAAATAAACTGAGCAGAGTGAAAACAGTGAATATGTCTTCATCTTTCTAACAACTTCTATTGCAGACAGTAACTAGCACCCTGAAGGGGATGGAAGCAGTCAGGAAAACATAGTAGTAGTTCAAATAGGATTAGAGTTTCTTTCTGTGATAGGCCTTGTCCTGGTTTCAGCTAGGATAGGGTTAATTTTTTCTCAGCAGCTGTTACAGTGCTGTGTTTTGGATTCAGAATGAGAATGCTTGTGCTCTGTCAGTGAGGAGGCACACAAAAAAAAGAAGCTGGGAGGGAGCATAGCTGGGACAGGCGACCCAAACTGACCAAAGGGATTTTCCACACCAGAGAACATCATGCCTAGTATATAAACTCTGGGAGTTACCCAGAAGGGGGGGTTGATTTAGGTTCGATGGTTAGCAATTGCATTGTGCAGTACTTGTGGGGTTTCTTTCCTTAATATTGTCATTATTATTATAATTTACCATTATTCCTGAATTTTTACTTTATTTTCAATTATCTCAACCTGCAAGTTTTAGAGGATAAAGTTTTACAAGTTTTACTCTGATTCTCCTCCCCATTCCACTGGATTGGGGCATGGGGACATGGGGACTGCGTGAGCGGCTGTGTGGTGTTTCATCTCCAGCTGGGCTTAAACCATGACAGTCCTATTAAAGCATTAGCAGGATTTATTCCTTCTTGGCCCTCAGTAAATCTAAACTCTGAGAAGATAAGAAACAGTTTTGAAACAGAGTTACAGCACTTCTGATCCCCTCAGTAAGCTCTGTGGAAGTACTGTACTCCTGCACAAGTGCTTCCCCTAGAGCTCTCCTGTGCATGGCCAGTATAACATTTGAAAGAAAACTGAAAACCACACATCTCCAATCTCCCATTAGAGCAATTCAAGGCAAATAAGGAGTAGACAAAATCATAAGGGAAACTAATGGAGGAACAGGGGGTCTTGCTCATATTTTTCCTACATATAGTTGTATGATAGCAACCTGTTGAGATGGTGAATAACAATACCATTCTTTATTTGTGAAGCCTACATCATAGAATTGTGAAGATTAGAGATGCTTACACAAACCAAAAAAACCCCCAAGGTTCTCAGCATCACTGAGAGATAACTAATTCAACTTCTACAGAACAGAGCTGGTATTTTACAATTCACTGTTTAGCAAAACACGCATCTTGTGCTGAGCTGTGGTTAAACCCAAATCACCAATGTTAACACACAACTACTCTCCAACTTACATTCTTTCAAGAGGCCTACTTTGTCTTAGCGTAAAATTTTACAAAGACTTTATCTTTCCCCAGGTTTTCTTAGGTTAACCTTAAATGCTGTAGGCTGGGGAGCATTCTATTGAAGCACCACACCACGTTCAGAGTTGATGCTGTTTCCCGGATACAAGCTGCCCCACCACTGTCAAAGACAAGGCACCTGATTCAGCAAAAATTTGGGTCAGGCCCCATATAGTTACTCTCATTTGAAAATAATCTGTGATTCCTCCTCAAACACGAAACCAAAATGGTCATGGCAGAAACATCGTTTCATTTCCCGTACAAAGACTGGCCAAATACTGTGTTAGATTAAAAAAAGCAGTTAATCCTCTCTGTCTAGAAACAACCTTTTTCTCAGAGGAATAGGGCCAGGTCTGTTAGTCCATGCCCCAGTTCCAACCTGCAGCAAGACTAAGCAGCTGTTCCCAGTAGGCACACACACACAGAGCTCATACGTACTTGTACACAGTTTGCAACACAGAACACTAACACGCCTCTTTACATGGGAGCAGCACCATAGCACATCTTACAAATTGCTTTAGCACATCCAAGCTGATACTTTTTGTCCACTGAAGCAGGGTCAAGAAAGCTTTGTGCTTTTTTTCCAACATCTCCATGCATTATGTTAACCAATATAAATTTTATTTGCAAGAACAGATAAATAAAATTAAGGGGTTTTCCCCCCAGTCTTTTTCATGGGACAGATTAGTATTCTATTTAACCTGCCCACCTCCAGCCCTGAAAGTTCTCTTCCAACAAGTCAATAGTATCATAATTTCTGAGCTGAACAATTTATCCTAAATCATAAGTAAAATATGCCAGATTATGCTCTGTTTTATCACCTCAGTTACAAATGCGTATTATTCACATTCAAGTCTGCAAGCAGGGATCTTCAACTCTATTTCTGCAACTCTTAGCAAACTGTTTTATGGATCTACACAAATAAATAAAAGCAACAGTTTTGACACAAGATATTAACCCAAATCTGAGCTGCTAGAAAATCTCATTTGATATTCCCTGTTTTGGAGGGAGTGGTAGGATGACATGAGAGTCTTAAGCCTATCCCTTATTAATGACGTAAGTAGAGCTAAATCCTTTATTTTCTTCTTTAGAAACAACACAATTGATAATGTTTTGCGCCTCCCATCCCCATGGTTTCTGATTTCTGACTGTTCATTCTTGTTATTACTGAAGATATAGAAAGCATTTTAAAAAATTGCAGTGCATGGATGCATAGACCATCTTTAGATGAATAATTAATTCAAATAAAACACAGTAGTCATGATTTTTCTTAAATGCTAGCACTTCTGAATTTCTGTCACTGCTTTTCCACATCTGCTTTGTTTCACAGCCAAAACAACTGTCATTACAGGGAATGAGCTGTGCATAAATATTTTATTTTTGCCAAGAATGTAGGCTTTTGAAAACTCTCACCAAATGTGTGGCTGTTGTATGTGGTTCCCTGGAATGTTAGAGCAGCTTCAAATCTGCATTAACCGAGTCTGATGTAAATATTCCTTAAGCTAACATTTATTTGAATGTTTTTTTAATCCTCAAACTTGTCTAGGAGCTAATATAGTGTAAGACAGTATGAAATAGGAAAAGCTGAGAGGATAGATGAGCACAATCTGATAGGCAAGGGAGAAAAGAAAAAAGATAATGCTAAGATCAGGCCACAACAAAAGCTTACGTTGGAAGACACATGAACCTATTGCCATAAGGAAAGGGAAAAATATCAAACTCTAATTTGAACATACATGTGTTAAGGGGGGGCATAGAAATATCTGAAAACATTACCCCAATTTTTTTCAATTTCTTGCTGTCATCTGATAAACATTTGGAATCTAAGACATGTAACAGAAAGAATAATAAATCCTCCACAGAACTTCAGTAGGATATAGAGTCATGCCCCACCCCCTGACCTCCATAAGTAGCAGAAGCCTGAAAAACCTTGGGAATTATAAAAGGCATTCTTTTGTCATCTGAAGTTTTCCCTTGCATTTTTTTCTCCCTTAAGTTTGGACAGTAGTTAATTTTGTCAAAAGTAATAGCATTTTAATTGGCATACTATACTCCTAGTGAAAGTCTCTTAACATAAAATACAAAATTAACTAACAGAGTATGTAAGAGTATACGACAAATCAAGTGTTTAAAGAAAGAGGCAGCTTATTATCAGAAAAAAAAAACAAAAAAAAACAAAAAAACACAAGAACCCAGCAAAATTTTAAAACTAGGACTTAAAATTTTCATATTCATCTACAGTTAGTAAGAAAAGAAAAAAGCATAGACAGCAAATCACAAAAAAGTAAGTGATTAACAGAGAAAACAACATTAAAAAGCCAAAAGTATTTCATCACAAGTTATGCCAGAATTGTGAAAACTTCTTGCAACAGTAGCAATACCTTTGAAATTTTTCTTTACCTTTCTTTGAATTCTCAAAATTGTATACTTTAAATTTTCTTGCATGTCTTCCTTAGCAATATATCTTTAAGGTTTTAAATTGTCTTTGTCCAGCTACCGAAAGCAGAAAAGTATTTCAAAGCTTACATTAGTTTCTCAAACTGTGTAGCTGAAACTCTGAGAGGATTTTATTCATTAATAAATAAAACCTCAGCACTTACTGATGACTTTCCAAGTTGCCAGTCTGTATGTATGTTCTGGTGCTTAACAAAACAGCAATATTTGGCTTGGTACTCACAAGTTGTACAGCTGTAAGAAGCTCAAGGAAAGCACCGTTATAATCCTTTTGATCCTTTGGAAAAACATCAGGGATTTAAAAAAACAGGGGCATATTGTGCCCTGGGAAAAGAGACTTGCTTTCTTGATTGGGTGAAGGCAATGGGGAGGGGCAGCAGCAGGTGCCTCTAACACTAATTAGCAGGTTCTGAGCTCACCAGGGGCTGCTCCGCAGTTAACTACTCTGTGCAAAACCTCTGGCTCCAGGCAGCCCGTACAGCCACATCCGTGCCCTCCACGTCTGCACAGCCCACGGGCTGCTGCCGCTGCTGCAGGGTCTGCTGCCATCCCACCTCAACACCCAGCGTGCACACACCTCAGTGCCAGCACACAGGGGGCTGACAGCACACGGAGTCCAAGAGGGACAAAGAAGCTCGTAGCGTTACCTACTCATGTTTCTCCCTGCAGGCCTCCAAAAATATGTCTTCAAACTGCCTCATGTACTTAAATACAGAAATGAAATCAGAAGTTCAAGGACAGCCGAGTAAAAATTGCCACACGTTGGCCTAACATGGACGATGCCTTGCCCAGATTCTTAAGGCAAATGAAACAACGAAAGCAATTTATTATTCATGTTGCAAAACAACTTTTTAATAAGTAGTCCTGAAAGCATTTCATATTACAGGACAGAAATACACGTGAAATATGTGCAAACATAATAAAATGCTTTTTAGATTATCAGGACATTACAGCTTGACCACTGAAGAAAATAAAATGTGACCTTAACAGGAGACCCCAGCAGTACAGGCACAGGATGATCACAGAGGCCCTGTGATCACAAAATTTTAAGGGTCTCCAACTGTTCCTGGAGGGATGTAACCTTGGTAGCAGGGAAAAAAATACTTTCAGGGTAACAGACAAAAAAGGGAATTTATCCACAAAAAATGAAACATCCCACAGATTATCAGACTCTGACACATTTTCAGACCAATGAAGAAAAAAACAAGTAAACAAACTGTGTTAGGGGATGCATAAACATAAAAACACAGCTGCACCCAAGAATGATTAGGAGGAAACCCTCCAAATCATACACTCCTTGTTCAACAACTCCCTGTTCTTAACTAAGCAGGCTAACAATCAAATTATGGCTCTGTGGGTAGGTGCATTTCTCTAGCCCACTTTGACTGCCTGTGATTAACTGCCCTAGAGAGCTGGTAGCAGTATTTGTCCATCACACCATTCGAAATCGCATCAGACTTCATAGTCCAGACCAGACGAGCCTAAATTTGCAAATCTGCACTTCACTACCATTTTTCCAGTTTGACTTCTTTAAGAGTCCAGCCCATTTCTGGCAACGTTTGGTTCAGGTAGCTGATCAGTGGAAAGATGCAGCTGAGATCTTCCATGTTGATGACAATTAACAGTTTTTACCATTATAGAATTATGCATGAGTAATTTTCATTCACATAAAGTCTTCTACTTTTTCCGAGAGACCTTGCATTCTCCCCTCACTGTACATCTGGCTCTCATTCTGTCTTTACATTATTAAATCGAAATGCATTTTTCTCTTCACTGCTTTTATTGCAGTACTGATTTCTTTTGTCTAAGACTGTTTAAATGTTTACCATAACATTTCTAACACTATTTTAAGAGAATCCTGCATTCAGAATGGTTGTGTTTTGTTTTCAATGTGATTTTCCAATGGCATATCTCAGCAGCACATGTTGAACAGCTGGAAATTATCTAATTAGAACAGGGAGGAAAAAAATGAAAAGGCTGTTTGAGATGAATAATAATCACATCCATCACATTCATAGTTTTTCTTATTTATGTAGCACACACCTGTGTCTAATTGGCAATGAAAATGATTGTAGGATGAAACACTGAGCTGACCTTATATTATATTTCTCCTTCTCCGAGCTTTAAATAGATTTCGTTATGTTCCTTTAATTATATAGGTAGATTTGTTTACTGAAGCATTCATGTTAAAACTAATTTCCTGCAAAGGGGCAAATTACATTTTTAATTATGTTTCTTTGGGAGGGCTACATAGTTAAGATGAGTTGCTGCCTGCTGGTCTCCACAGACGATAATCATGGCAATTCAATGCAAACCACCTTCAGTGTCATTAAGTTTTCATACAGTAAACATGTACACATTTTTGAAGCTGTATCACTCCATTGGGTTTTTCAAAAACACCTGCATTAGTGACTCACCTACATCTTTAGGTAACAAAAAAGCTTTATAAAGCTGGAACAGGTTGCCCAGAGAAGCTGTGGATGCCCCATCTCTGGAGGTGTTCCAGGCCAGGCTGGGTGGGGCTCTGAGCAACCTGGTCAAGTTGGAGCTGTCCCTACCCACGGCGGAAGGGTTGGGGATAGATGACCTTCAAGGGCCCCTTTCAACCCAAGCCATTTCATGACTCTGTGAAATAGGGACCTCAGAGCCTAAACCACAACACAGTAAAATTTCTATTGAAAAACTGCAATTGAAATATTACTATTAACTTCAGAGAAATTAACTCAAGCAGAGATATTTATGGGCATAATATTAAACAGAGAGATGGAAATTGTCCATCACTTCTGTTTCTTCTGTATTTTTCTTAATATCTTTACAAGTTCCCTCTTTAAATTTATTTTAGTGTAAACTCTTCTCTATTATGATTATAGAATAAACCTTGGAATCATTTCTGAGCGGGTAATGTAAGGACAAAAAAATCCAGAATTAGCCAAAAAAAAAAAAAACAAACCTTTTTCTAAAATCTTGAAAATACTGTAAGATTTTTAAGGAAATCTCTTTGCTTTCTTACCATAGTAGACTTATGATCAGAATTTCTAATTTTACAAGTGCATTAAAAATGACTGGGAAGAGTTATAATCTTGAAATTACCAAACTCAATGTTCCATCATTTCAAATTCAGTTAAAACTTTCCAGCTTAATTTGAGACGAGATGATATTAAAATGCACATGTTAATTGCTAATAACTGGTTTAATTAAATAGTTAGGTTGGAGGCAACTATAGTCCTAATGGATCTAAAAAGCATAATCTACTTTGAAAATAGCAAAACAAAGCAGACAGCACACTGAAAACTGACCTGTAGTGAGCACACAAGGAAACAAGACATGATGTATAACAGAGGGTTCTAAAAAAAACATAGTTTCTAGTTTGAAGGATCAGGTATGTCATTAATTTTAAACATCCAGTTTTCTGCTGTTATTGTAATGGTTTAGGGGCATGAGCAGTCGTATTTATTTGATTTACTAATATACACTGCCTGAATTAAAAAACATGAGTTCAGTGATCAACTCTGAGAAATATAGTATATGGAATATGTACTATTCATCTCAGTACATCTACATCTCCTTAAATGTTAATTGAAACTTTCTGTCATGTTTATATTCCATGCTCTTATCACTACTGAATTTTCTAATGTCTACAAAAATCCAAACCCATTTCAATTTTGTGAGGTGGGGCTGCCAGTTGGGGGATTTAGCCAGCTTTTTGGAACCTCAGAAACTAGTTTGTAACATTTTCTCTCCTTTTAGCAGAAACACGTGTAATTCAAGTGCCGTAGTTATTCTGGGTGATACATTGTCATATGCACTTCAACTTTTTTGATTAAATCCCAAATAATGTAATCAGATAATTATTAATCCTCTTCCAGAACTTTTGATTTCCTATGATACATACCAGTCAAATCTTATTTTCAACTTTTATTAGGTCAGTATGCTTCTCCTAATCAAATTTCATAATTTCTTTCATTGTTAAATCTTCATTCCACATTTCTTGCTAAGAATAGTCAAGGACAACATTGTACATTGTTTAAGTCGTAGTGCACAAATTCTATAGCTTGGAGGAGTTTGCTTTAGTTTTGGGGAATTTCATGGGGGTTTGTGGGTCTTTTCTTGTTTTTTGGGTTTTTTTTCTTTTTTAAATGAATGTATTTCTCAAATTCAAATTACACATCCTGTCGACCATTTCTACTCTAAGTAAGTGTAAAACGCTGGTGTAAACTTCATTGGCATTGTGTCTGTTTACATCAACATGTAAATCCAAGTCAGGATTTAGGTTCCTCAGTATTTTCCCATACAAATCCCAGACTAGATCCACAAACCCCTGCTCAACCTTTGTGTCCCAGTCTGTGGGATGCTTTAATTTGCAAGACAGTTCTTGATTCAACTCAAAAATGTCCTGGGTGTGTAATTTTTGGGTCACAGAACATCTGTAGCCTGAACAGTCAGGAAAATTTGCCAAACTCTTTGGCATATAGAATACTCCAAGAATCCCCATTTCTTAACAGGCAGAAGAGCCCTAATCGGCAATGTATATGCAAATCACACAGTTCTAGCCCCCAGCTTCCTCTTGGAGAGAGATATTAATGGAACCAAAATAATGGAGAACAAAGAGACCTGAAGTCTATGCACTTCAAAATGAGGATTGGTAACCCTAATTTCTACCTCTGAAATTTTCATCTCTTTGATTTTAAACTGTAAAATGTAAAAAGAATTCAGAGAGCAAGAAGAAGGAGCAAGCCCATCCTACAATTCCTTTCATTTTTGTTTGCTCCTGTTTGATGAAAATTACACACTTGCAGAGGCCAGCAGACTCTACTTTGGCTTTTAATTAGGCTATTAGAATACTTTCCTGGGAGACCCGGGTTTAAACTTTCCATTAAAAAATGGTTAACCCCAAATTTACTGTTTACCACACAAGTTCTGTGTGAAGTTGTGATGTAAAAGATGATGACTGCTGCATTTAAAATAAACATATATAATTGATAAATATAGTGTAATGGATATAACAAACAAAAATTCTAGCCATATGCACTGTAACAATATGCGGTTAATAAGGAGAAGTTTGGGATTGTCCTCAGGAGACACCTTGCTCAAGCAGAAGCCTATTTTATCATTTCTGGCTCTATTTCATCTAATCAGGAACAGATAACTATAAATATGCATTATTGGATCACAGTTTGTTCTTCCTTCCCCAATATTTAGAGCTAGGTAAAACAAACATCTGGAACTCCAGATTGCTCTAGCAATCAAAATCTTTGTTTCAAATTCCACAATGTTATTCCTATCACAAGAATTATTACACCATGTATGTAAATTTTTATACCAATGTTTGGGAGTTTACACTAAAAAATATCTCAGTATGTAAATGATTTTTAGAAGTAATAGCAGGAAAGACTAAAAGAGAAAAAGTCAGCAGCAATCAAAGCACTCAGCTATAACCTGTTAAAGTTAGTTATCCTGAACCTATGACTGCTTTCCCTACCTCTGTGCAGAAATACAAAAGCATTCCTTAAAAGCCAGAGATTTGAAGGTGGTTGTGTCATTGGGGTTCACTTAGGTACCAGGGAATTTTCATAGGCCTAAAACATGAGATTCCCACTGATTTCCGCATTTGGGACCTCCGCACTTAACTGAATATGTGTTTCATATAGTAGTATGTAAAATTGATAACAGAATAAATGCTTTCTTTTACAGGCTTTAGCACAAGATTACAGAAATGATACAGTACTCATCTGACCACAAGAAAGCCTTCTGAAAAGTATAAAGGGAAAGCAAGAGCATAGCTTCTAACCATTTATTGAGATTTTAACATATCTTTTCAACAGTGTGAAAAGACTAATTAAAAAACTTGAAAAATTCCACTTTCCACAGAATCCACAAACAAAAGTTCTGTGAAATTTTTCACTTTATCTGGATCCCCCAGGTCAGATGATTCAGTATGAAAGATCAGAGTTAATCATTTGGGAAGTAATGATGCAATCCTTGCTTCTAANTGGTTCTGTGTACCTCTGCCAGCAAACAGATTCATCTGGGCACCAGATGAATTTCAGTGATGTGAGGAAAAAACAAACAAACAAACAAAAACCACAGAAAACCAAAAAACAAACAAACAAACAAAAAACAATAGAAAAAGCATTAACTGGGTAAGGAAGGCAAGGGGAAGACACATCAGATTTCAGATGGCTCATTAGCAAGTACATCTTTAAACCTGCATGTTTATGACAACTAATTATGTTAATAAGTCACACAGTGACTGTAAGTCACACAGTGACTGGCTTGTTTTTTAGAAAGTCAAAGTTGGAATTCTCTCTACAGCTACCATAGCTGTTGAGGGATACATTTTCAAAGCTGCGTGCATGAGGTACAACAAAGGTAAGGCTGGCCATGACAGCATCTTTCACACCTGTTCATGTTGTAGCTCTTTCTATTCAACATTAATAAATTCAGCATGTAATTATTTTGCCATCTGTCTCTTGTAGAACCATTTATTTCTGTCTTTCAAGTAAGTACTACAAAAAATATATCGAGTAATTTCTTCAAAGATAATAGCTAACAAATTACAATAATGAGGTTTTGTATGCCATATAAGAAAGACAGTTATTGAATTACTTGTTATCTTTTTTCTACTGTGCATAATTGCCAAGACAAATTGCTTAACTATAGAATGACATCAGCATATATTTTAGCATGTACAAAGTGTTGTTTTGAGGTCTTTTATTCTATCTATGAAAATTACTAACAGCCTAAATTCTGCAGTTTAAGATCAATTGGTTCAAATCTTTTTTCCAGTTTTGTTACTCTCTCTTAATATTTCACAAGAAACCTTCTACATCTTGACTGTTCTGTTTGCATTAAAAAACAAAAAAAAATTCTGCGGAGA
>WEIT01010175.1:0-10210 GCA_013389985.1 Dryoscopus gambensis | reverse complement strand
AATGGCGGCGCGAAGCGCGGCCGGAGCGTGCTGCCCCGGGAACGCGCGTGCGCAGCGGCACCGCCCGGGACTGTCGCGCCTCTTGCGTGGGGCGTGGGACTTAGGAGATGAGGCCGCGGGAGCGCTGGTTCGAGTCCCGGTTCCGCCTGCCCGCGGGGCACTGCGGTCTGGTTCGCTTTCTTTCTACGCTTGTACTTAATTCATTTGTTTGCATGCTTGCTTGTTGGGTTTTTTTTTCCTTTTCGTTTGCATGTTGCAGGTGTCGCATGTTTAAGAGGTCACGTGAGCTTTGAAGAAAACGGCCCGTGGGTCACAGAAGTTCCTGGAGCTGCCTGAAGAGGACTCGGGAGCTCTTATTCTTTCCCGTTAGCAGAAAGAAATTCGCTAGGCTGAGAAAAGTACATCTAAAGTTCAAAGTACTGCCCCACTTGTTTTTGCATGTAAATCAGATTTCATTTTTTTCTATGGGGTTGGAGGCAGTGTTGCTTTTTTTATTTTGTTTGGGTTTTTTTACGAAGAGTGTAAGCTGAAGTGGTCACAACAAGAAACCTTGATATGAAGTACACTTCTATAAATATCAACGTGATATGTCTCTAACTGATTGCACTCTAGAAAGTGTTCAGCTCTGTATAATAATTTCTAAGGGTTAATCTTCAATTTTTGCCCTTTGTTTTCCCCAAAATGTTGAGATTGCTGCACCATAGTTATACTTTGTAAAGAGAGAAAAGCTGGATTTGCAATACTTGGAGATGTAGTAATCCTCAAACATATTATATTAAAGTCTGTATAATATATGCTTAAAGTGGTATTGTAGCTACTTGAATGAACCCTGAAATTTACAGGAGCTCTTAATTTGATTTTGCAGGTAAACCATCATGTTTATCAGGGTCAAGTATTTGTAAGGGCTTCTCAGAGTAAAGCTTTTACAGGTCTATCACTGATAGAACTTCAATTCCATGTTTCTGGATAAAATGTCTAGTTTATCTATGTAGTTTGCTTGGTGTCAGATGATCAGATTTTATATCCATTGCCTAATTAGTCAGAGTTATGCAAGAATGGGCTTCATTAGTACCATATTTTGAAAGGAAAGATAAGACCAGATCTTTCAAAGAAGTTAGATTCTTGCAAGATTGGAACCTCAGACTGAAATCTAGAACCCAAGGTTCTCTATTGTGTTGGCATTCTCTACATTGTGAAGGGAAAGTATTGCCTCAGACTGGGCAGTTCAGACGCCTCAAGTACTAGATAAGGAACAATCTAGAGCTTCTGAGTACAAAGTACTACAACAGAATGTGGGGTATGGTTATGTTTTTCCAGGTAATTGAGGCTGTAGTCAGTCCTGAAGGCAGAGTGCTACCGCTGCTTTTTTTAAAGGCAGAGGCACCTACATTTTTTCCTACTTAAATTGCAGTGGTGATGGCAGCTCTAATACAATCATCTTCTGGTTAGAGCAGTCAGAAATGTATTGCAGCTTGAGCTAGTTTTAAAAATGTGCGCAACTTCCCTGCAGTGTACCATAACCACGGGCAGTTACTCATGGTGGAACACAGTGTGTCCTGCTTGCCTGAGGTTGTGCTGGGATGTAGGATGGATAGCGGGGGAGGGAAAAATGGAAGGTATAACTAGACAATCTATCAGGGACAATAGGATGCTGGAGCTTTCTTGCATTTTTCTGAATGGAAAGAAGAACTTTTTTTGCTAGTTAAGGGTTTGTTCCAAAATTCCAGTGAAAGAATATGTCTTTTCTGACATGGGGTGGTGGAGAAGGGGAGGGGTTAATACATCATTTGCTCAGGAGTTGTATGATTTTTTTCCCCCCCAGGCTTGATACCCACATTGGAAAGTGTCAAGTATGCATAAAACACTACCAGATCTCAGAAGTGAGGTCCTCCAGTAACATTGGAGCCATGAAGAGTCACTGTAGATTATTGGAAGCAATCAGGAAGCACATAATAGCCCAAAGCAGAAATCAGTATTGCAATATCCCAGGACATCCTTATCGAGTACTTCAGCAAACTTGCAAAACCTACTCAGTGTTTACATTTGAATTGCAGATGTTTTAAAATGCTGTTGAAACTACACAATCCACATTGATTAGTACTAGATCTCCAGAGGTTTTCCCAGTGTTGTGTACTATGAAAGTAATACAGCTAACTCTGAGTTTTCATCTTTTCCACTTTCTTGAACCTTACAAGTTTTGTGTTATTGTTATTACCTATGTTTTCCTTTCTTGTCATTGTTGTGAGGAACTCATTAAATATTTTTACTGTTTTATCCAGTATGAAAGGTTAACAAACTCTAGTAAGTCATTTTTATATTTCACTGACATAAATAAAATACAATTGAAAAATAATTTTGTCATGGGAGGCTTTACTCTCTTAACAAGTCTTGGCTAATACAAAACCCCAGAAGTGAACCTCAGGTTGTTCTTTGTCTATATCAAACTACTGAACAAGATGTGTTCCAGAATATGTCTGTGTCCACTCAGAAATGTTTTCTTATCAGGAAAATTCTGCTGTGACTCCGTATATGCTTTAAAATATTTAATGAAAACCTAAAATTAAAAAAGTCTCTGTGCTTATGGGAGGATGAAGTGTACTGTAAAGAAAGTAAAAGTTTTCTTCAAATTGTCATAAATGAAGCTCTGCTGCCAGCTGCCTGCCGGGAGGTAGAACACGATGTTGTGTGAGTGAGCACCTTGTTGAACTCAGATAATGTCTAATCACAGGTCTAGCTAACTTCCAGCAACTAGAAAAACTGGTTTTGAGGGGAGGGAACATAGGGCAAAGTCATCCTTTGTTGTGAAAGCTGAGGGGCATACTGAAAAATAGTACCCAATGGATGGGTTTTGGATAATGTGGAAATTCATCACCCAGTCTAAACACCACAACTAGAGTGGTGCTGCAGAGTTCTTAAATTGTTCTTGGCAGGTGGTAAATACGTCTTTGCTTTGATTGAGCAGTAGAAAAATGACAGGGAAAGGTTGCAATCTGTAGGATATCATATAAAAGAAGGAGACGAATTATCAGCGTCTTCCCTTCTGTTTTTTTTGTTTTTAAGTGAGTCTTGCTGGATTCTTGTGGGGAGAAAAAACCCAAAATCCGATAACTACTTATCTCCAAGGAAGGCAAGAGGCACAGACTACAAAAGGACAAGAGTATCTCCCCAGTGTAGAAATAAAAAAGACTTTAAGTCTGAATCTTCTTAATGACTCCTTCTGGTGTGACTAAATAGCTGAACATTGATGGTGCTGGTTCTGTGTGCTGACTGGAATGAATCCCATTTGCAGCACCTGACCTTCACAAAGAATTGTGTAATGATCATAACTGCTTTCATTCCACATGGGGAGAGAAGAATTAAGCAACACATACCCTACTTTTAATCCCAACAGCTATTCCGGGATCTGTCCTTAGTTTTGCTATGATTGTTTCTGAATATTAATATCATAAAACTCTCTATAAAATAGATAATTTACACTTCCTCGTTCTTAGGAAGGACAGTCTGTCATAACAAAGTACTTTGAAACTATCTCCTATGGGATTGGGTTGGTTCATGACATGCTAAAAGTGTATGAGAAGAGGAAGCTCTCCATGCCTCAGTTCCATCCCTCTCAGCTTGATTCTTCTGCAAACCTACAAATACATTGGTGATTTCTGATTACCAGAAACACTTTTTATTGTATATAATCATTTGCTTTTCTAAAAGACACTGCAGCATTCCTTGTCATAACATTTATATTTGTCTTCTAAGTAAATAGCTGTGAAAGGGCAGATGTAGGTAACACGGAGGGCTGAGTGAGTGGTGACTGCAGAAATACAGGACATTTCAGGGTTCTGAAAATGAAGAGTGAAGGCACCTCTGCCTAAGATAAATCTCACAAAAAATGGATCATTTTATCCAGAGCACCCCAGGTTAATTGTATAAACAATGGCCTTTACAATTAGAAATTGGGGCTATAAAAGTAATCGTACTGTTCTATTATATTTTCCTGGGAAAATCAGGGTCTCTTCTGAAACATTCATATAACAAGATCTGTATAACACTTTTTTTTCCTGAAGTCAGTCTGAAAGTTTTTCTGTTTTTTTTGTAGTAGTCAACAAACTTGAAAAAACAAGTGGACTCAAAACAGTCATCTCAAAACAAAAGTTTGTGACCGTTTTCCTACTTTGTCTTTGAAGGTGTATCCTTGATGTGCTCCGAGTTTGTGTTTCTGTTAAGCTGCGCGATTGCCACGAGGTGGCAGGAACGGCCACAAGTTCAGCGGGATGCTTGGAAATACACTTGTGTTGCTTCGGTAGAAGGAAGGAGTGATCAATTCAGGGTGACCCACAATGAAATATGAGGCTGCATGGGCTGGAGAGTTTCACCAGGAGGGTCATCACATTTATCATACGGTCTGAAGCCACTTTCAGAGTTTTCAGGTAACCTAAAGTAACTCTTGAAATATTTGTAGTCTATTTACAGTACCTATTTATTCAATACACAGTCGAAATTTCATTTCAGATAGTTTACTAAATCACAGGTCAATTTTACCACCTGCACATCTTTTAAACTATGTTAATATCACTTACATGAAATGGGTCAGTAATTCAGCAGCTTACTTATAAGAAAGCAGAGGGTAGAAACAGCTTTTACAAAATATTTTCAGTAGTAAATGATCGAATCATAGAATGGTTTGGATTTGAAGTGAGCTTAAAAATTATCACGTTTCACCCTCCTGTCATGGGCAGGGACACCCTCCACTAGTTATTACTGCTTTTTAAAATACACATTGCACATTTCAGTGACAATAAGTGCCAGAGCAGAGAGGTTTGCCCTTTACGTCAGAAGATGTGTCCATTCTACAGGTGAAAGAACAAACTGAGAGTTAAATAGTAGCACAAACCAAAAGGTAGAAATTCTGTTTATAGGGGCTTCCCAAAATAGATGAGTTTTGCCATACAGGTTACACCACACCAGTACAGCTGTGCAGATGCAGACCCTTATTAGTGGTGAGATTGAGTTTCTCTGCTGTGCAATTTGTTTGGACAGGGCTGTGGGGTAAGTTCACATCACTCTGTCCTCTAAAACTTCATTTAGGCCCATAGTGCAGAGTTGTGCTTAAGAAAACCCTACATTACAGTTTTACCCTGGTACCTGTATCTGCTGTGCAGGGCGAGAGACTCCTCTAAAGTATCCTTTAGATTCAGCAATTCCTGCAGCACAATCAGAGCAGATCTGCAAAGTTAAATGAGTTGTGCTGGTGACCCAATATCCAAGTCAACAGGTTTGAAGGGAGGGAGGATTATTTACTACTAGCTCTAGTGTAGTCACATGGCCTGGATATCTGCTAGCATTTGAGATAGTTTCTCTTCAAAGAATTTGTGTGCTGCAGAATAGCTGTGCTGACCAAAGCAGGGTAAGTGGGAATGGCAGGGAGATTCACCTCCTGTTCTAAACTAAAACAAATGTAAAAGCATCTCAGAGAGAAGCTTAGACTTAGGCACTCTATGGGTAAATTCCCATTTCTTCAGCATGGCAGTGCAGGAGCAGGGCTAATAGAGCAATAGAATGACCATACAGGAAAAGTACTAACCATCTTCAGAAGAGAACTATAGCAATTTCAATTATTTAAGTCCATATAGTTTGATTTCATATAGCAAATACTATATTTCTGAAGATCTGTAGATCAAAAAATTTGATTGTTTAGTAGAAGCTGAGAGATGGAAACAAAACCAGTTAAATCATCTGGTTGTTTCTGAAGAGACAAACCAAACGATCTTACCGGTTTTTAACATTATTCCTTTGTATGGTTCATATCAGTTAATTAACTTCTGGCCCCAAACCTACAAGCTATGTGTGAAGAAAAAGCCACAGCCTCTTGCAGACCTTAATGAACACTGTGGGTGTCTGTGCCAATACACGTTCTGGATTAGGCAGATCTGACAGCATTTGAGTGGTCTTAATTCATACTCACTTCAAATCTTACTAAACCTATTTGTAAATTTTAGACATTCAAGTAAAAAACTTCCCAGCCTCTCAGGAACAGAATATTTTTGTCTCAGGACACTGTCTATGCGTCTGTGCGCTGGACACATAATGTTTAAGGAACATAGTCTTACCTGGAATCTCTATGCACAGTTTTGATTTAAACATGAAAACATTTGTCAGAAAAGAAAAAGGCTCTAGTATCTTAAGTTTTTCCATCTCACAGTGCAGGTCTATAATCTGTAAAAAGCCTTTCTGTTTAGGAGTGTTGAACATCTCCATTTCCTACTGTAGCAGGGTTCAGAATCTTTTAGAAGCTGATGTCCATGGTTTAAGCTAGTCCAGTATTTGCTTTTTCTCAAAAATCTTACAATGTTAGACTGCTCCGTTAATCATTATATCCAACTTGTTAAATATTTTACATCTTGTCTCTGTTTACAAACAGAATGAGTTCTCTAAAACTCTTGTCTGGTATTTGTCATTGGCCATTTGTATGAAATCTGAAATCATAGCAAAAAATAAAATCATGGGATGGTTTGTGTTGGAAGGGACCTTAAAGATCACAGAATCATGGGATAGTTTGGGTTAGAAGGGACCGTTAGAGGTCAACTAGTCCAGCCCCCCTGCAATGCACAGGGACATCTTCAGCTAGATCAGGTTGCTCAGAGCCCTGTCCATTATGACCTTGATTGTTTACAGGGGTAGGGCATCCACAGCTTATCTGGGCAACCTGTTCCAGTGCCTCACCACCCTCATAATAATGAGTTTCTTCCTTATATCTAATCTAAACCTTCTGTCTTTCAGTTTAAAGCTGTTAACCCTTGTTCTGTCACAACAAGCCCTGCTGAAAACTTTGTCCTTTTCATTCTCATAGGCCCTGTTCAAGTACTGGCAGGCCACAATAAGGTTTCCCCAGTGCTTTCTCTTCTCCAAACTGACTAACATCAACTCTCCCAGTCTGTGTCCATAGCAAAGGTCCTCCACTCCTGTGATATCTTTGTGGCCTCCTCTGGACTCAATCCAAGAATTCCACATCCCTTTTATGTTGAGGGCACCAGAACTGAACACAGGACTCCAGGTGGGGTCTCATGTGAGTGGATCAGATCCCTGAAGAGGCCGAAGTCTGCTCTCCTGAAATCCAGGGTACTGAGTTTGCTGAGCACCCTCTTCACTGCCGTAAGAGGTTCAAATTCTACCATTTCTTGGTCACTGCAGCCCAGCTGCCCTTGAGCTTCACGTTCCTCACCAGTCTCTCCTTGTTGCTGAGAATGAGGTCCAGCACAGCACCTCTCCTTGTTGGCTCCATTGTCACTGGGAGAAGTAAATTGGCCTCAGTGCATTCCAAGAACCTAATGGACTGCTTAAGCCCTGCTGGTTGTCCTTCCAACAGATATTGGGGTGGTTGAAGTCTTCCATGAGGACCAAGGTTTGTGAATGTGAAGCTGCTCCTGTCTGTAGAGTACCTTACTCACTCACTCTTCCTGGTCAGGTGGCCTGTAGCAGACCCCCACTACAATGTCACCTGTTCCTGCTTTCCCTTTAATCCTGAGCCCTGAGTCTTGGATGGCTCCTCATCTGAGGCTCATGGCTGAGCTCTGTGCACTCCAGCTGGTCATTGGCATAGAGGGTGACAGTCCCTGCTCATATCCCCTTCCTGTCCTTCCTGAAGAGCCTGTATCCTTCCATTCCAACACTCCAGTCCCGGGAGCCATCCCGCCATGCCTCCATGATACCGATGAGATCATAGCCCTGCAGTTGTGTGTACATCTCTAACTCCTCCTGTTTATTCCCAGTCCTATATGCATTTTCATAGAGGCCTTTAAACTGAGCCCCTGGTAGAGATTTACTGGCTGGAGTGGCAGGGATTCCTTTGTGCTGCACTTCAGGTGCTCTTCTGCTGACATGTGATCCCTCTCCAGCCTCTCAGCATCTCTTGTTGGCACTGGCATTGACTAATAGGAAGGGAATGGATTGAGGTTCCCCCTTCCCAACAAATCTCAGCAATGTTCATGACAACATACACTTGCTTTCCATACTTCCAGCACCACTTGCTCTTTCATATTTGCACATGAGATGTTCATATTTGTGTGTGTGGACTTAAGCACTGGTTCTCTTTTTAATGAACAATCAAATCCTACTTTCAGATAGGCAAAGTGTGCTGTGTACTTAGATATCTGCATACATATTTTCATCCATTTAGGGGTTAGTTTAGAAATAGATTTTAAGTTAAAGTATCTTAAAACTGGTTGGTTGGTTGTTTGGGGTTTTTTGGTAAATTGTAACTATTTATACAGAATAAAGCAAAAAATGTTTCTCCACTATGGTCTTTCGGACAATATACTGGATAAGTATGATATACTACAGCAATTTTAATTACTGCAGGGTGCTGATCCATCCTTGGAATTGAAGTACAGGATTTTGTCATCACATGTATTAAAGGGAAAAAGGTTGAAAATCACACCAGCCCTGGGAGAAAATTTTGCCCTTATTGAAGTCCATTCCCACTGAATTCACTGGGGCAAGGATTTCACTCCATATATTTAAACAACAAGAAAAGTATTACATGTGTTATTAATACTGCATGGATAGTAAAAAGCCGACAGATTTTCCCTGTCTATCTGGCTCTTCATTGTTTGTGCTGCAAGTTGGTTTTGATTCTCAAGTCCCCAGAGCAAAAAAGTTTTCACTTTGGGTATCTGCTTGTGCACTTAGACTTACACAAGGGCATCCATGTGCCTGTCAGCATTTCATTGATATTTTCAGCTGTGAATTTTTTTGTAGGATCAACACTCCAAAGATGTTAGTGCCACAGTTGAAAGATAGAATGTATTCAGTAGCATGATTTTTTCTTTGGAAGCTCACTCCCGCTTGACCCAGGGCTTTGCCCACATCCAAAAAATTGTATAGATTGCACCTCCCGATCCAGGCTTTGTGCTAAGCTCTTTTCCCGGCATTCAGTCTACTCTTAAGCTTTCCCTTCTCTGTCATGTAAAGTGGTATTTCTGAGCAAGTGGGGATTTCTGCTTCAAATACTTTACTTTTCTTTGCAGTCTAAGCCATGTAAAACACATTCAGACCTTGTACACAAGTTTCTGGTACCAGCTCAACTGCCTCACTGCAGATCCAAGTCCCTCTTATGTTCTATGTAGGCATGCTGTGCGTATTGCCTAAATAAATCTGAACAAATGTGGCTCCAAATATTACCCCATTGATTTCCATATAAATTCTTATAACAATACTTTTTTATATATATAGACTTCTTTATGCAGTAACAGGGAGTGTTCTGAACTAAGAAGTCATAAGGAATTACTGGGTGCTGTTAACGAAGTGTTCCCCTTATAGGTTAAGAACACATTCCAAGTACTGAGGCAGCCACTCATCTTCAAAATGAGTGCAATTCCAAGGTGCAGTTATGCACAGCTCATGTACAACCCCTGTGTGCACAAAATGAAACTAACTCTCCGATTCCCATACGCTGCTGAACATATCTGTCAGCTGGAAATACTTCATGTGCTGAGACCAGCATTTAAGATACCCAGTATGGTTTGAGCAGTAATGATGATCTGCTAATATTGCTACTGCTGTTGTCTATGGCATATGGAGGTAAATATGAGCTCAATAAAAGAAACCTCATCTACAAACTACATTTATACTCTATAGAGGTTTTTTCAGTCTTCCTCTATGCAGAAAATACAGTACTGATAATGAATGCTTCTGAAAATAAGGGCATGACATGGAAAGGAACCTCCTGACCTATCAAATCCAGTCTGTTGCTTTCACCAGCTCTCTCACACATGACTCGGTTCTTCCTTGACAGGCTTCATATGAAATTTGTTTGGTTTGAAGGGTTTTTTTTCCTTCTGCTGTTTTTCTTGAAATGTTCATATACGAATTTTTTTGGNTTCATATACGAATTTTTTTGGTGTGAAATAAAATATCTTTACTCTACTTGATTTTTGCATGTATGGAACAATGAAATTCTATTTTGTTTAAAACACAGCAAACAAAGTCAAATTAAATTTATCAAAGTCAAATTGAGTTTATAATTTCAATTACTTATGAATTAAAGGAAATTCACACTTTTATAGCACCATTATAAAACCTACCTCCATTTTAGACAAAACATAATGATATTTTTAATTTTAGTATACCTTTTCTGCCTGGATTTTAGGTCAGGTTTATGAGAAGGAAGTTGTCCTTTCCTATGTTTGATTGCAATATATTATCAGCTTTAATAGAAGCT
>WEIT01010172.1:4280-18873 GCA_013389985.1 Dryoscopus gambensis | reverse complement strand
CCCTCCCGCCTTCTGACAGCACAGTGAGAGAGGAAGCGGGGGTTTTGGTCAATATTTAATCCCAATTATGGTTATAATATTGTTTATTAGATAGTTTCCTGAAAAGCTAAAAATATTGGGGAATTATGGTGTGTTCTTAAATGTTGATGAAAATTGGTTGAAAAAGTTCTGTCTGATGAGCTGAGATAGTGATAGAGTCATAAAATTATTCAGCTCAGGTTTGAAGGACCNTGTCCCTGGGGATGTTGTTCCAGTGGGTGATTGTTCTCATAAAAATTTTCTTAAACCAGGATGAAACCTCTCCTCATGCAGCTTGTACCTGTTGCCCCTTGTCTGCTCCCTGTGACTGACTGAAGGAAGAGAGCACTTCTGTCCTCTTAGTAGCTGCCCTTTAAGTACTGAAATACTGCAGTGAGTTTTCTTAGGGGTTTTTTTGCCTATTTATTGCTTGATGCATTTTGGTTTATCAATAAAAATGTCAGGTTATAAAGCCAAACTTTTATGTTTTGTTAATAATCCCAGTAAGGAGTCATTATGTGTCTAACTTGGGTCGTGTAGAAACTGGGAGGTAGTATGCTCTTGGCACTGAAGTGCAGTCAGCTGGGCCTACAGCTGCTAAGCCGAGGTGCTTGGTGTGCAGCAGCTTCTCTTCACCAGTGCATGGCTGAGTACTGTCTCTAGCTACAATTTTTGGAATGTTTGTCTCCAAACAAGCTCTCATTTCAGATGGGCCGTTCTTTGCACAGTTGCCAGTATGAAAGTGAAATGCTTTCCTGTCCCTACATTATTTGGCTTAAGTTCATTGGAAATGTCTTATGTTAAGCTGTTCTCAATTGCGAGTTTCCTCGTAAAGCCTCAGAGGGTCTGAGTTTTGCTTGACACAGGATTTTGTAACTTGAAATCTGTGCAGGATATTATGACCCACTTAAATCTGTAGCTTCAGCTGAAAAATATACTGAGATGTGTATGAGTTCCACAAGGGCATTAGAGGAACACCTTCAGAAGAAACCTGTGCGCGTTGCCTCAGTCTGGAAGCCAGGCTATCAACAGGCTGGACATTAAAGCCTTCTTACATACTATCCAGATGAGTCTAGATTATAGAGGACACCAATTGCATTTTAAGGAAAACTTGATCAAAATACAGTTTAATTGGAAGCTTGTCTTTAGGAAGACTGTCAGTAAAATATATTGAAAATACTTTTACTTGATAAGTGGATTTGTATTGGATGCTCCATAAACATTTTTAGTCAGAACTAGGCTTCAATCTATTGCCATAAGCTATATTAATTCTTACCTAGAATATTCATATTTGTGAAACTTGATTGAAATAGTCTAATTCTGCATGCTTAGCAGTATGTCTTATTTTAGGTAATCTAAATTAAGTTTTAGAAGTCTTTCTATTTGCTGGGGATTCAACTTGCTTCCATAGCGGTAATTAACTGCATTAATTTTGAATGTTTCTTTCTATTTGTCTGTCTGTCTCTCTATCTACCTATTTATCTAATCAGTTGAGCTTTTTTTTTTTTTATTTTGAATAACTTCTCTGAATAAATACAGACAAATCCTCATCTGTGGTTGAGGTGGCTTTTAAGGGCAGAAGTGTTTCTTCCATTATGAATTCGTCATTAATACCAGAGCAATTTTTTCTTAGTACACAAGAGATACACACATACTTCTTAATAGGGAGTTAATTTACTGCTGTGGTGCACTGTGAAAGTATTTAAGTTAGTCTATTATGTTGTATGTTACTATACTAAAATTATCAAATTATATAATAATTTTAATTCTTTAATAGTATTTCCTATGGAAATTAAATATAAAATCTTCTTTTCATAAACTCATTTTAAAAAGCTGCTTCCAAATACGTGGATTACTCTAAATTCAGAGATACTGTCCTTACTGAAAATTCAATGACACAGCTCCTATTAACATAAATACAACTTGCTATAGGCATAATCTGTCATTTCCCAGAAAAGCCTAACAGTACTCTGATGTCTCAGGGTTCTGGGTAAAAAAAGGACGTTTTTAGATGAAAACCTGTTGATATATTTTTGTCTTCCTTTGCTCAAGGCAGTATTCTTAAATTAAAAAAAATACTGAATTACAAAAATCATAAATATTGAAAGAACACGGTTTTACTACACAAGATTTGCAATGAGGCACTTGTAGATGCTGAATTAATTTCTGCCCTTGATTGATGACCTCACAACAATCATTCATAGCTGTGCTATGCTCTGTCACTCAGAAGTTACAAAAAAGGTCATCAGTAATGACTAGAAATGAATAATGTATTTACAATCACTTCATTCAATATCCTTTATTCACACGAATCTCCTTGAAAACAGGTTTCCTAATGAGGTCAAGACCTTAAAAAAGACATAACATTCATAAACAATAAAGTAGATATTTAAACAACTGCTTATTAGGAATATTTATTGCATCTAGTTTTTAATACTTATTTAGTTACGCCATGTTCAGGCAGGTACAGAGAGTTCTGGCTCAGTAGAAACTCCTACCCTGAATGAACAAGATTTGGGCTGAGTTTAGTATCCAGATTTTGACACTTAGTTGCTTTGCTGTAAAGGGGACCTGTAGGATTGGAAGTGGCAAAGGAATCCATTTATGATTCCGCTGGGTCAAAAAGTAACAAGGAAATTCTTTCACAAAGATACCATCTGCCCGATTTAAAAAAAAAAAAAAAAAAGGCAAGCCTAAGCCTTCTCTCAGAAAAGTCAGAAATGGGCAAAAAAAGAAGACGCTCCTCAAAACGTAAATGACCTTGCTGGCTGCAAAGTCAGGCCAGGTGGATTCTCCAAGAACGACACAAGACAGGAGTTACTTATAAGGAGGCCAGATTTGGATTGTGTAAGATTCAAAACTTTGCTCATCACATACTTGTTAGAATTTCTTTTTGCTTCATCTCTGACCTTCTCTATTCCCGAGGGCTGCATTATAACAACATTTTCCTTCTTTCAGTATGATTTACATTTAGTGAGCTGACACAGCACCAATTTTTCTTCCATACTACTATTGCAAAAAAATCCAGCTGAAGAACTCATTGTGACTAGCAGCCTTTCAGCTGCCTCATTGTACAACACCTCAAAATGGTGTCTCTAGCCAAACAAGAAGTACTATCAGTGGACATAAAGGACAAAAGAATCATCTGTAATCTCTGCCAACTACTAATCTCTGCCTACCCGCTAGTAATGAATATTCTATATATGCAGAATAATTCCGGATTTCAGTTTGTTTTGAGTGGGGCTCTGGGGAAGGGGGAAGTGTGGTGAGGAAGGGGAAGATTGGCATACACCTAATGCTAAGCAATATAATCAGTATGAAAAATGTCATCTTATTTCCTTTCAGAAAGTTTGTCACTATCTTAAAAAGAATTTGTACAGGGCCAAAACACTTATTAAAATTCATAAAGTCTTAACTTACCTGGCTATGCCATTAACTGACAGGCTGGTTTTTTATCTGTCTCCATTTCTAATCTCATTCTCACATGAAAATGGGTTCTTTTTGAATGTGATAAATAGAAAAACGATGTCAATTTGATTTCGCTATCCTTTGTTTGTCTTATTCTTTGTCAATCACATTATCCATGTTACATATCTGAAGCCCTTCGATTCTCTCTTTTTGTTCCTCTTATCATTTCTATTGTATATGTACACAGGTCTCGCCCACACGCCCATGAGCAAACACGAATAAAGTCTTGACACGCAGCACTGACAGGCCCCTTAGATTACCACATGCAGATAAACAGATGTGACACTAAATATGTCATCGCTCCTCTATTCAAATAGTTCTTTAGCTTCAATGCCAAGATAAAATAAATTTTGTCTTTTTATTTTCTCCGGTCTCATTATATGTGCAAGGGACTTGATGTATGAAATCTTTTCATTTCTTAGTCATAGAAACTCCTTTTTTACTCCATAATGAGATGCTTTGTTGTTGTTGTTTTAAAACTGCTTTTTCTGTACTCATTTGAAAGGTACGAAGTTAGAAAATATTCAGAAGTTGAAAGTAGTGTTAATTTAACCCCTCTTGATATTATAAAACTGTATTATAGGAAGGAACTTATTCTCAGCCATGGTCTAAATCAATATTGGCAAAGCCAGCCTTCCTACATGTAAGCCTTCCCTAGAGCTTAGTGACTTTGAATTTGGTCTTAAAGTACTTATTTCTTCACCTAATTAAAGTCAGTGTGAACTTTGGCATTGACTTAATCAGGAACACAGTTTCAAAAGAAAAAAATAAATTATTCTATTCCTGCACACCTCTCCCTCTTTATTAGAAGCTGTGCATAGCAGTGATGGGTATCCTGAAAGGACTGTCAGTTGATGAAAACAAACACGGGGAAGATGGTCCTTCAAAAGTAGCCTCACACCACTATAGACCAAGCTGTAAAACAACATGATGAAGTAAGTTTTATACCTTTTTATCTCTAGCTAAAATGAGCAGGGGTTTGTTTCTAAAATGTCTGCTCTATTCTGGAATATTCTGTTTTACTTCTATTACAGGGGAAGTCTTGCTTCTTTCTCTGACACGGTCACCAGACTCATTCCCTGCTGACCAGCTTTTTCTATAATTCACCTCTGCTCAGATGTTTTGTTGCCTAGGCAATATATTCTATTCAATTTTACTTCTGTTCTAAAACAACCACAAGCCCCTCTTTATATATGTCTGTGTCCCTGGAGGTGTACTGAGGTTGTTTGTTTGTTTAAAGGGGCCAGGAGTCAGCTCTTGATCTGACGTGAAACTATTGCTTTTCTAAAGTGAGCCAACCAAACCCACCAAAATGCTTCTAATTATTAAAGGTTGGTTTATTAGGACGTAAACATATTACTGAAGCAAAATAGTTCTCAAAATACAGAACCTAAATGAAGCTATGAACATAAATCTCGACAAACTGCTCCAGCATGGGTCCCTTCCATGGGGTGCAGTCCTTCAGGAACAGGCTGCTCCAGCATGGGTCTCCTGAAGGGTCAAAAGCCCTGCCAGAAAACTTGCTCCAGCATGAGCTCCTCTCTCCACGGGTCCACAGGTCCTTCCTGGAATCTGCTCCAGCATGGGCTTCCCACAGGATCACAGCCTCCTTTGGGCCTGCATCTACTCTGGTTCTCCAGGGGCTGCAGAAGGATCTCTGCTCCCCTGTGGACCTCAATGGGCTGCAGGGACAAAGCTGCCTGCCCATGCCCTGCACCACCCACTGCAGAAGTACTTCAGCTCCAGGGCTCCTGTTACCAAAACTTTGCAACACAAAGCCAATACAGTCCATAGGAAAAAAGTCCCCTTTCTACTTCAGCAATTGTGCACAGGGTAAACATCATGTCTGTTTACACTCATGACCCTGTCCTCCAAAACCTGCGCAGTGGACACCTGCCTGCTACTTGTATTTTCACTGCTATACTCTGAATTCCGAGGACTTCAGAATGTAGTCTGCCTTCTCTATGGTTGAAATAGGTATCCTTGAGCTGCTAGACAAGAATTACAGTTCATTTGCTCTGCCATGTATGAGGCAGTGTTTTCCTCAGCCGTAAGTTACGAAATGGTGAGAAAATGGCTAAAAAAGTCTGGTCTAAGCACAGATACTCTTCTTATAGTACATTGTTCTAGTATTTAGTAAGAAAATGTAGAGAAATGTCTCTTTTGTAAGAGGTTTATTTCCCACTGTTTCTGTATACCCTGAAATGAAAAGTGAAACAAATATTTTCAAAAGCAAATAGAGTAAACTTGAGAAGCTGTTTTGCTAATCTGGATAAATGTTTGAGAGATAAAAGTAAAGTCTTATTCAGAAAAGAGGGAAAGAGAAGCAAAAGAAACTACAAAAACACAGCTAAAATACAGCTGAAACTAAAATAAATGATGAGGTGACCATACCATTAAGTTGAAAAGTTACTCATGGCATGTTGTGAAGAATTAATTTACTTAGAGGTCTTAAACAAATTAAAAGATTAAAAAAATCTGAATGAAAGACCTTCTTGGCCCTCCAAGTTCATATTACTAATATTCAAAACAGGCAATTTGACAATAACCGAAATTTTTCTGAAAAAATTTCAGAATTTCAAAGTGTAATGTAACCTGCCTTTTTCTTTCAATATAGCCCTTTTTCTGTTGCTGGTGTTAGAAACATTTGCTTCCAAATCCTACGTTGCATGTAGTAGGAGGAATATCTCATGAATCTGCTCCCAAACTCTATGTTCTGTTCCTTCTTTGTACCCCAGCTGCACAAAACACAGCTACATCTAAGATTTTGGGAAAAAAGCTCAAAGATTTGATAAAAATATTATTAAGGGTTTGGATAGCTCTTTGTAAAGCAGGTGAGCACTTTTTTTCTTTGTTCCTTTTTTTCTTTTTCTGTCATGCACTCAAAAAAGAGATCTGTATTTTACTCTGTGTCTTACACTGTGGCTGCCTCATTCACTGAGGATTTAGCTACAGTGATATCAAGGTTACAGAAAAATTTATAAGTTTTTTACATCTAAAACATTGTTCTTGTCTTAGACTCTGTATCCAGAGTCTACATCTTGTCATTGTATTTGAATAATTATTTGGACATATGGGACACTTAAACAAAATGTTCCACTTTTCCTTTATTGAAAGCAAATACGTAGTGTTACAAATTCATTGGTCACCAACAATTCATATATATAGTACATTAATAGTGAATTAATGTGCCTGCACAAACAAGAACAGTGTAGCTGAAGTCACATTCTTTTTGCCTGTCTCTGAAGATTTACTTTAACTATTGAAGAAATAGCTAAAACAACTCATCTAGACTAATGAAAAATTCTGTGACATACTGCATGGTATTTTAAATAAGCCTCTTTTATTACATATTGCACATTACAGATTTTATCAGAATGTAATAATTCCATATTAATTTGAGGATAATCTGTGATTTGAAAAGCCAGTTCTCCTTGTAACAGAAAGCCTTTGGATTTTTATATGAGAATAGCAAAAAGTTAGTATTACTTTATCAGCCTAATAAAGCAAAGTAGAAAGATTATACTGCTGTATTTTAAATTCCTTTTTCATGTCTCAGTGTATGTACTGCAAGTGGTAGTTGTGTGAATTAGGTAGGAGCTAGGTTAAAAAAATTTTGACATGAACTGTGGTTAGATTGACTTTAGGGCCCTCTGATTCTTACTGCCCAGCTTGAAGTTCCATGGAGGAGCTTGATTTTCAGACATACTCAGCACATCATGAAATCAAAATCTCTTATCACAGCTTGACTGCCTGATAGCAAGGTGCACAAAGTGTGCTTTGATTTTGAAACTGTTGGCCACTATGTCAATTTCCCCAGTTTCTGAGATCCAGGGATCTTCCTTCAGACTCATTACCAGGAATTGGTGCAGCTAAAATTCAGCTAAAATCCTTGTCAGATGTCTACAGGAAATTTATGCTATTTTGTAATACAGACCTACAGAGGTATTACCAGTATATTTCTGCTAGCTAGAGTGCAGCAGAAATGTTATTTTTTGTCAGAAAATTATGCTGAGTTTCTGTCAAAAGCATGAAAAGGATTTTTGACTCTTTGGCCCCACAGCCTTGTTATTCCCTGCTCCAGCATGCTGTGGACCAGGGAGGGCAGCATGAAGGAAGCGGAGGACACTTGTCTCCAGCCTTAGCTGTTCCCTGCAGTGGGGGTAAAACCACAACTTTATTCCCTCCAGAGAAAAGGAAAGAGAGAGGTAGTCAGCGCCTCCCTTGCCCTTTGGCATGTTAAATGTTGGTGTATGCCTCTATAATACACACAGGACCTGTTCCCACCTGAGCTCTTTGGGCACTTCTGCCAGCAGCAGTAGAAAAAAGGGTGTTATTTACTGACATTTCTAGAGGTGCCCGTGGCAGGTGGTGCCAGGCCTGCCAGTGCTGCATGGTGAAGTGCTGTGGCGAGCGCTGCACAGCTCAGCCCAGAGCTGTTGTTTAGAGGAATTAGTCTGTCAGCATGGTTCAGCTCTTACAAATTGCTAATGGATTTTGTGCATGTGTTATCTCAAGCTCCAGTCCTGCTGGTTTTGTGTGAATGTACTTCTGGAAAACTATGTTGTTATAACTAATAGCTCTATGTCGTGCACAATTGGGAGGAAAATTCATTTCTGATATGTCAGGTTTGTTTTCCTTTTATTCCAGGTGGCACAAGGTCCCAGATCCTCATTTTTCAAGTCCTTTTTGTTCTTCAGTTCTTTCCTTGCATGTAAAGGCAATATTTAATTTTTGTTTTTCAGCCATTCATCTTTGTACTAAAATCATAGAACCATAGAATTTTTTGAGTTGGAAGTGATCCTAAAGATTGCCTGGTTCCAACTCCTCTGAATTGGACAGGGACAGCTTCCACTACACCAGGTTGCTCAAAGCCCCATCCAACCTTGAACACTGCCAGGAACAGACCATGCACGACTTTTTTGGGCAACCTGATCGAGTGCCTTAACGCCTTCAGAGTGAAAAATTTATTCCTGATATCTAATCTAAACCTACCCCTTTTCAGTTTAAAGTCAAGCTAGGTAGACCAAAGGTATACAGAATCCTGCACCCTATAATAGCAGACAGAAGAGGATGACTAGGGAAGAGTATGAGAACAGGACACATCTAGATCCCTCCCCATTACCTTCTCAGCTCTCAGCTTATGTTCCAAATAGTGAAGGCAGACGATGGCTGGAAGAAAAATTAATTGCCATTTCTTCACAGGTAACGACAAGATGAGGAATAAATGGATGGAAAATTTCGCCCAGGCATCCACACCAATAGCTGAATTCCTTTGGCCTTTCCCAATAAGCAGTAAGATGTCAGTGTCAGACAATGTGTGATGTTCATGTAAAATATTATTTTCTTATGCATAATCACTCATACCATTAGACTTGGACTAGATTCAGGATTGAAACCTAAATTCTGGAGGAAACCTATATAACCTATGACTTGGAGCTGTAGCATTTACTTAAAGACAAGCAATTTACTAGAGAGTCAGTTCCTAAAGTGAGAACTCCTCAATGCTTGTGTAATTCCCAGGTGCAGGGCTATGACAGACAAAGCTGGTCACATCCTTAGAAGGTAAATTAGTGTAACAGGAGCTTTCCATGTGCAAAACCAGGCCAGCAGAAACCTTAGGTTACTATGCATGGAATTTTCTGGGCAATCCCAATGGTGATTAGGTAAGCTTTATAAATAGGATATTATGAAAAATGGCAATACTTTTATAGGTGTTAAATTATTAATCCCTATGTTATTTATGGTAATTTTTTTATCATAATTAAGCTATTTAGTAATAATGAGGATGTACTCTGTGAGATGAAATTCCAACTAATTTTGGAGTTAAAAAGCCATTCAATTTTTATGCTACAGCATCAGGACATGGACATTATATTGTCAAAAAACCAGAGAGACACAATGGGAATATTATTTCAGCAGTCCACAATACAGGAAAAACATCTCTCCTTTTCACATCTTCAGTCCTCAGCTGATCTCAGGGCCAACATCACAAGCACTATTTCGTAAATTTATACCAGTCGGATGCCTTCTAAATCCTAAGTGGAAATTCTAAAAGCCTGATGTTTCTTTTTTTTCATTTTTTTTACCTCTCTGCCCTTTATCTAACTTCTCCTCTGCAACCTGTGAAAGCAATAGCCACGTTTTCTTAATAACAATGTCTCAGGTTAGAGTTCCCATCACCAGTTACTCAGTAGAGTCTTGGGCTAGCGTCAAGAATTGATTTTTTTTCTTTCTATAGGAGCCCATAGAGCTGTGCATGGGGATTTTTACTGAAAAATAGATTGCTTGAGCTGCACCTTGATTTGGCTCAGAGCTACACACCTTGCAGTGAGAAGGAGCACTGCTACTTTATTTTTTTAGCTTTCTGTCTGTTTGGTAGTTTTTGGTTGTTTTTTTAAAAAAAGATAGACCTGCCTGGCTGCATAATAAGTCCAGGGTTAGGAGTAAGAGAGTCATGTATTTTTAACCTAGCATGATGAGAAAGCATTGACAATGCTGTTCTGGAGGAACAAGACCTGAGGTCCTTTCAGTCTGATGCCCATTCTTCACAATGTCTTTGAAAGTACTAAATACTTTGCTTAGTTGGCATCCTCTTTCTTCTTGTCCTGTAGGGAAGTCTTCCACCACATCAATTTACTTTCTGGTTTACAACTTAAAGTAACAGCAATGTCCAGTGATATGAAAATTCCATGAATTGCTTCAAAAATTTGAAAAATATGTGATCTACCTCCCTCCTCTGATGTTTCCCAAGACTGGTCATTGTTCCAAAGGCCACAGCAGAGATAGGCATGACTTATATATCAAGCTTTTGGAAAGTTATGTCATTCTGAAAATTTTTCATTTGTTTTTACCAAATATGAAGCATTTTGTTTCAAAATTTAAATTTATTAAAGCCCCAGCTCAGGCAAGCTCTGTTCAAGATCAGTGCAGCTGCATAAATGCTTTTCTTGTTGCTTAGGTTAATCAAAAAGGAGAGGAGGATTTTGTTCTGGTTTTGTATAAAACTACTTATTCTTGGTAGGCAATGCTACAGATGTAATTTATTCATATCTGTCATAAAATATGCCTATAATAACTTTTAGAATATTAATTTTTCCATCTCTAATGCTAAATGAAAAACAAGTTTATGGCTCTCAATTTAGTGTCTCATCTCTAATACAGTTTTTTAATGTCTATTTCAGTACCAACATTATAAGTAATCTTTTTTAAAAGTATACACACAGTCTCGTGTATACTTACATTAATATATGAGTTGACTAGTGAATGCTAAAGCAGTTTAAAGGTATTTTTTTAAACAAGTGTAGGCATACAGCTGCAACAATACTTATCTGCATTTTATACAAAGAGCTTGTATACACACAGAAATTTATGCTCCAAGTCTATGACTTGTTTTACATACTGAGAGCTGAAAGAGCTTAAGATAAAAGGCTGTCAGGAACTGCTACTTAAAAAGCACTAAAATGTGGTGGGTTTGTTGAGGTTTTTTTAATCAATATTTTGACAATTTCCTCTGCTTCTGAGGAAACCCTAAGAAAAAATATGTGGGCTTATCTAGAATTCTGTTACTGGTGAAAAATATTTTATATCTTACGCTGAAGGTTGTACACACATTTTTGTTGCACACTGATTTTCTGTGTATGTCCTACAGGCTTATCCTTGCTGATTTAGAAAAAAGATGAAGTGGGCTTACCTGGAAAAGGTACACGTGGTGTGTGTTAAATCAAACCAAACCACACTGCTTGAGTGAGAATGTCACAGTACCACAACAGGGAAGACGTGGTCTCAAATATGCCTGCAAGCTAAATGTAAGTACCTTTTTATCTTCTCCCCCATTTTAAACATTTTATTGCTGTGATGCCTAAACAGGACTTTGAGAAACCTACAGTGTTCCAGCCCTTTCTTATTCCATATAGTCACCTCAGGGATCACCAGGCTGTCTGTGAGCATTGGCTGGTTTTCTCGCCCAAGCTGTTCCTGCAGGAAGGGCTTCAGCAATGTCCCCAGCAAACACTCAGGTTCGTATCTGCCCAGCCATGTGTTGAGAGGATATTCAGCAAGCTCCAAAGGGTTACCTAGGATTTTTGAATGTGATACTCTTATCCTAGTGAAATTTCCACAAAGCACTGGACCTCCTCTGTTCTCTATACTCTAAAAGCAGTATTTCTAAACAATAATCACCTTTCTTGGCTCCAAAAGTCTGTGGCCTAGTTTTACAGAGTGCGGGCAGGCAAGTACATTTATAGCTATTTGTTGATGTGTGTAAGACTGCCCTGAGCTACCTGGATAGCAGACAGAAGGACACAGCAATTTTTGCCTCTCAAGCTACGACTCATGTGTAGCAATTGCCTTCTTATGCTTGCAAGACACAAGGAATTAATTGAATGAAAAGCTTGATCAAAATAATTTAACAAAGGAACCACTATTTTTCTACTTATCCGTGAAAGAATTCACATTATTTTAACAGAATAAAAAATTATCCTCAGTAAAACTTGACAGTCAAGATTTTGTATCCTCAGAAAGTAACTCAGTTCATGTTCTCTCCTCTTCTGAGAGATAAATGGTGAGGAAAAACATGGCTTTTTCCATATTTAATTTTGCTGGGTTTGGTCATATAGCAGTTGCTGTTACAGATCCTAATTTTATACCCTGCATGTGTTGGGAGGTGTAAAGTTACAAAGTGTATCCACTTGGTATATTTTTGTAGCCAAAATATTTATATGGGGCATGCTGCTGATGCCCCAAGCTGTTATGATCCAATTATTGAGAGGTGTCTCTGCCTGAATTAAGGTGCAAAGGAGACCATATGCTGAAGTCAATAGTATGGATTTTATTTAACAGTAAATGTAAGGTAGAGAGAGATAGAAAGAAATAGGAAATAAAGGAGGGCAGGGGAGAGACAGGGAAAGACAGATTAAGGCTTCACCACCTGTAGATGCTGATGCCATCCCACTTGTCCTGCCGCTCTTGGTGGTGGGGGTCTCAGAGTCATTCTTCTGGAGGTACCACCTTTATACCATCCAAGTTCAGGGTATCCACAGGGTGGTCACAGATGTTCCCATAACTTGGAGTGGCATGTATATAAGCAGTTTGTTCATTTCCCACAGTTGCCACAGTGGGAATTTTTGTCAGGGTGCATTAACTAGGATGTGCTAACCAAATCTCAGCTCCACTTGGTCTGGAATTAACACCTTTCTGTTGCCAATTCCTCTCTTTGCTTATCTCAAGTTCCTGCTCTTCTGTGGCCTTGACAGTGTTGGAGGCAATTGTGATGTATAAATCTTGTACACAAGTTCAAAAATCAGCACAGATGGGCCAAGATGGCTAAATAAATCCTTTCATATCCTCTTTGTGTGGATGGGGTTAGTTCTTGAACTGGTGTATGTGCATGGGAGTCAGACTGGAGAAGGGAAGCTTCATTCCTTGTTCTGCTGGCGTACCTGTGGTTTGGATCTTGGTCACAGGGCACAGCAGTGTCTGTGAGGAAAGGTGAGTCATGTCTCACTGCTTCTGAGGGGCAGGAGGGAAGCACAGAGTTTTCCAAGCTATTCATGTCAGGTTAATTAGGTATCTAACTTTGGTATTATTAATTACCTACACAGCAAACGATGGGAACAGGTATCTCTTAGAGATGGCTCGAGTTAGTTGGCTACATGCAGGCAGTATATACCCTGCTCAGAGACCTGTTCTGGGCTGTGGGGGCTCCTGGGGCTGCTCCAGAAGCAATGCAAACTTTGGTTGCTACCAAGTAACTTTATGATGAAGCACTTGATTTTTTCTCTGCTGGGAAATCCATCATATTCCCCAAAGCAGTTGAAGCGCAGCCAGACAAAACAATTTTCCATTAAATAAAGAGTGTGTAACAACAATTTTAAAAAAGTAGCTCAGTTCAAGCTTCTTTTTTAGACCTTCTGCACTTCTATTCCAAGGTCTTTTCCTGCTAATTTAATTAATTTGCCATTTAGGAGTGAGGTCAGTCTCAAAGCATCACATTTTCTAACAAGTTATATCTGCAATTGATTTTTTACACCGTTCACCAAAAATTACACTGTCTTGGGATAATAAAAAGCCGTTTCCAGAATAAGTTATAGAAATTATTTTTCTTCTGTTGCAAGTGAAACAAAGTAAAACTACAAACCCTAGTGGGCCTGCATGCTGGTATTTAACCAGCAGAACTAGATCTTTTACCCTGCTTGTTCATCCCACACTCATTCCCTCCCTTTACTCTGGGCTTTATTCCCAGATCTTGAATTTCCTTCCCCACAGGGAAGAGTGAAGGTCAGCCCAGGAAGGATGGGCAGAAAGTCATACCAGTTCTTGCTGTGCCACTGTTCAGTCACCAGTTCTGGCTGTTACTGGGCAAGGTCCTGGGTGCTGAATGACACTGATTTCCATCAAAAATCTGATCTCCAGGATCTGCAGGTTATGCACCTTTATCTTTCCAAGACTGTTCCTTCTTTTTGGGAACTGTCATAGGTTAGCACAGTTTGAAGTTTTACTTCAGGAAAAAAAAAACCTTGCATCAGCTAAAAAAGTGATATTCTTTTGCAAGGAGCTGTTGTAACTTCCTCCAAACTTAATAGAACCAATGAAGTAGCTAATTTGAATATTGACAGCTCTATTAAACCATTTAAAAATTGGAACACCTCTAAAAAAACCCCATTTAAAAACACCCAAGCCCAGGAAGAGCTCTCTTGCTTCCTGTCTGAGGGACAGGTTACTCTGGCCTGTGGCCTGCTGGGCCTGCAGGTTGGGCGCGGGCTGGGCCCTGCCCCATGAATCCATGGGCCCAGGCCATGGCTCTGCTCCGTGCAAGCCAGTTCTGCGGTGTGGCTTAGCAAGATCCTAGCAGCTCCTGTTCCTGTCCCCCAGCATGCAGCTCAGCAGGGCCAGGCCGGGCCATGACCCTGTTTCATCGCAGCTCGGCCCGATCAGTCCCTGGTGCGGCAGCACAGGACCAGGTCAGCCAAGACAAAACCACCCAGGAGCCGCAAGCAGCTTTGACCGAAATCGCCCCCCCAGCTGAAGCCTGAAGCCAGGACCATGCCGTGTCCTCCAGCCACTGCTTGGAACTGGTCATGTGACCAACAGAGACAGATAAGCAGCT
>WEIT01010171.1:292-11491 GCA_013389985.1 Dryoscopus gambensis | reverse complement strand
TGCCACGTCGCTGGGCGGCACCGGCGAGTCCCCGGGCAGCCGGCAGGCCGCCGCCAAGCTGGCCCTGCGGAAGCAGCTGGAGAAGACGCTCCTGGAGATCCCTCCTCCCAAACCGCCGGCCCCGGAGATGAATTTCCTGCCCAGCGCCGCCAACAACGAGTTCATTTATCTGGTGGGGCTGGAGGAGGTGGTGCAGAACCTGCTGGAGACCCAAGGTGAGCCCCGCGGAGAAACGCGGGGTGTAAACCTCGGGGAAGGGATTCAAACCTCGCAGGAATACGGGGTTTAGGCCTTGGAGGAATCGGGTAAAGCTCAAAGAAACACAGAATTCAAACCTCACAGGAATACAGGGTTTAAACTTCACCGAAATGCAGAATTTAAGCCTTAGAGAAAAAATGTAAGGCTTGGAGAAATACAGAATTCAAACTTCACAGAAATACGGGGTTTAAGCCTTGGAGAAAAATGTAAAGCTTCAAGACATACAGAATTTAAACCTCACAGGAATACAGGGTTTAAGCCTTGGAGGAATCGGTTAAAGCTCAGAGGAATACAGAATTTAAACTTCAGAGAAAGAATTTAAACTTCACCGAAATGCAGAATTTAAGCCTTAGAGAAAAAATGTAAAGCTTCAAGAAATACAGAATTCAAACCTCACAGGAATACGGGGTTTAAGCCTTGGAGGAATCACTTAGAGCTCAGAGAAATACAGAATTCAAACCTCACAGAAATACAGGATTTAGGCCTTGGAGGAATCGGTTAAAGCTCACAGAAAGACAGAATTTAACCTCACAGAAATACAGAATTTAAACTTCACAGAAATACAGAATTTAGGCCTTTGAGAAACAAGCTAAACCTCACAGAAAGACAGAATTTAAACCTCACAGAAATACAGGGTTTAAGCCTTGGAGATATCAATTAAAGCTCAGAGAAATACAGAATTTAAACCTCACAGGAATACAGGGTTTAAACCGTGGCGGAATCAGGTAAAGCTCAGAGAAATACAGAATTTAAACCTCACAGAAATACAGAATTTAAACTTCACCGAAATACAGGATTTAAACCTCTCACAAACCCAAGCATACAAAAAGCTCAGCTGAGGAGATTTAAGGGGTGGAAGGGTCATTTTTTTGTGGATTTTGAATAAATTCTAAATAGATTTGGAGCTTCTTCAGGCCCGTTCTGGGCAGGAAGGCCAAGCCGCCATGTTTGTCCCCTCAGGGAAGGTGGCGGTGGCCGTGTCCTACTGGGAGCTCTTCCTGTGTCCTTAGAGAAATAATTTAAACCTCACACAAACCTAAACATACAGAGGACTCAGATGAGGGTATTTAAGGGTTTTTTGGGGATTTTGAATAAACTTTGAAGAGGCTTTGAGCTCTTCCAGGCCTGCTCTGGGCGGGAAGGCCGAGCCGCCATGTTTGTCCCTCAGGGAAGGTGGTGGGGGCCATGTCCTGCTGGAAGCTCTTCCTGCGGCCTTAGAGAAATAATTTAAACCTCACACGAACCTAAGCATACAGAGGACTCAGATGAGGAGATTTCAGGGGGTTTTTGGGGATTTTGAATAAACTTTGAAGAGGCTTTGAGCTCTTCCAGGCCTGCTCTGGGCGGGAAGGCCGAGCCGCCATGTTTGTCCCCTCAGGGAAGGTGACACCGAGGTTGATCCCAAGTGTTTGTCCCTCAGGGAAGGCGGCTGTGGGGCTGACCCACCATGTTTGTCCCCTCATGGAAGGTGACACTGAGGTTGATCCCAGGTGTTTGTCCCTCATGGAAGGCCATGGTGGGGCTGACCCACCATGTTTGTCCCTCACAGAAGGCTGTTGCGGGGGCTGACCCGCCATGTTTGTCCCCTCAGGGAAGGTGGCGGTGGCCGTGTCCTGCCGGGAGCCCTACCTGTGTGCCCAGTGCCACACGGACTTCACGTGCCGCTGGCGGGAGGAGAAGAACGGCACCATCATGTGCGAGACCTGCATGGCCTCCAACCAGAAGAAGGCCCTGAAGGCCGAGCACACGAACCGGCTCAAGGCCGCCTTCGTCAAGGCCCTGCAGCAGGAGCAGGAGATCGAGCAGAGGATCCTGCAGCAAACGGCCCCGCCCGGGCAGCCCAAGGCCGAGCCCGTGGGGCAGCACCACGCGCTCAAGCAGGTGAGGGCCCACCCCCACCAGATCCATGTTTTCCAGAGGGGAAAAATGCTTGGAGTTGTCCTGAGGGTGGGATGGATCATAGGTGCCCTCCCATGCTCTAAAGATCATCCAATCCCAAAAATAATCCAGTTCAGCCCCCAAAGATCATCCAGTCCTAAATATAATCCAGTTCCACCCCACAAAGATCATCCAATCCTCCAATCCCATCCCACAAATATCATTCAGTTCTAGCCCCCAAAGATCCACCAGTCCCAAGATCCTCCAATCCCAACCTTCCAGAGATCCTCCACTCCCACCTTCCAGGCTGCCCCGTCCAGCCTGGCCTTGGACACTTCCAGGGATGGAGCAGCCACAGCTTCTCTGGGAATTCCATCCCATTCCCTCCCCACCCTCACAGGGAGGAATTTCTTCCCAATATCCCACCCAAATCTCCCCTTTTCCATTTCAAAGCCATTCCCTGGGTCCTGTCCCTCCATCCCTTGTCCCCAGTCCCTCTGCAGCTCTCCTGGAGCCCCTTTAGGCCCTGGAAGGGGCTCTGAGCTCTCCTTGGAGCTTCCCTTCTCCAGGGGAACATTCCCAGCTCTCCCAGCCTGGGAGACAATTCCATGTCTTCCTCTGGACTCATTCCAAACGGGAAGAGCAGCTCCAGCACCAAAACATTAAAATTGACCTAAATTAGAATCCCTTTCTTTGCTGCTTTGCAGTGGGTTGCAATCCCTCATCCCGGGAATACAAATCCCAGAATCCCAGACTGGTTTGGGTTCAAAGGAACCTCCGAACTCATCCCACTCCACCGCCACCACCAAAAAAACCCCAAACCTTTGCTCGCCGCAGAGACCCCTTGGAATTTTTGACCCCCTCCAACCGGATTTAGCCCCATCCCGGATTTAGCCCCTTGTCCCTGTGTCCTGCCAGAGTTCCAGCCAGATGTCCCGAGGTGCCGGAGCTTCCCGAGGGGTCCTGCACGCCTTCAGCCCCTCCCCGAAGCTCCAGAGCGCCTCGGCCACCGCCACCCTCGGGAGCCGGCCCGGAAAACACGCGGAGAGATCCGGCAGCAAGGGCAGCGCGGCCGCCTGGAAGAAAAATCCCATCAACACAGGTACGGGCTCCTGGGATGCCTCTTTCCCTTGGGATCGCGGCCCGACGTTCCTGGTTTTTGGGTGGGAATCCTCGTGGGGAAAAAGAAACGGCGATGCCGAGGGTTTGAGCTTGAAGTTGTCGCCGCTCGGTGTTGGCGGGGTTTGTCCTCATCCAGCGGTGCCTTCAGGAGGTCAAACCAATTAAAAATTCCACGTTTATCTATTTAAAATTCAAGTTAATGGATTTAAGGTTGGGATTTCATGCCCTGTGGGATTTCCTGCCCTAAATCCCAATAATATCAAGGATTTGCTCCTAAAGCTGTTGTCACCGCTTGGCCGTGGTGGGGTTTGGCCTCATCAAGTGTTGCCTTCAGGAGGTGAAATCAATTAAAAAGTCCTGTTTTCCCCGTTTTCAACTAAACTAAATGGATTTGGAGTGGGATTTGTGATCCCTGAATCCATATCCACACCCAGCACCACCCTGCAGGAATTTTTCCTTCGTTCCTGGGAGTTTTAACCAAATTCCTTCATTTTTGACTGATTTTTCCTCTTTGTGGAGAGCAACATCCAATAAATCAATGGTTTTGCCTCCAGCACATTCCCCATTCAAATTCCCGCTGGAATATTTCAAATTGCCATCAGGATTTCTCAGGATTTGAAATCCCTAAAGCTGTTCCTGGAACAAATCAATAAATATAAATTCCAATCGAAACATTTTTAGATTTTATGTATAAGAAGTTGATTTAGAAGATCCATTTGTTTTCCTAAAGGATAATCAGGATTCCCAGGAAGGAAACTCCAGAGCTTTTGTGAACATTCTTGATGGATTTCTTGGGAATTCTTTCATTCCCAACAGCTTCATCCATCACTTCA
This sequence comes from Dryoscopus gambensis, assembly GCA_013389985.1. Classification (NCBI taxonomy): domain Eukaryota; kingdom Metazoa; phylum Chordata; class Aves; order Passeriformes; family Malaconotidae; genus Dryoscopus; species Dryoscopus gambensis. The sequence goes on along the minus strand of WEIT01010171.1, from coordinate 7,400 downwards.
AATATCATTTAATTCCAGAGTGCTCAAATCCTGATTTTTGATCCTAAAGTCTTTCTCCAATCCCAAAGATCCTCCAATCCCACCTTCCAGGCTGCTCCAAGCCCCATCCAACCTGGCCTTGGGCACTCCCAGGGATGGGGCAGCCACAGCTTCTCTGGGAATTCCATCCCATTCCCTCCCCACCCTCACACAGAGGAATTCCTTCCCAATATCCCACCCAGATCTCCCCTTTCCCATTCCAAAGCCTTGCTTGCGATGGATCCTGAGGGAATTTCTTCCCAATATCCCACCCAAATCTCCCCCGCAAATCTCCCCTTTCCCATTCCAAAGCTTTGCTTGGGATGGATCCTGAGGGAATTCCTTCCCAATATCCCATCCAAATCTCCCCTTTCCCATTCCAAAGCCTTGCTTGGGGTGGATCCTGAGGGAATTTCTTCCCAATATCCCACCCAAATGTCCCCCCCAAATCTCCCCTTTCCCATTCCAAAGCTTTGCTCGGGATGGATCCCAAAGGCGCCGGATCCCGGCGCCGCCCACGGGGATAACCTACACCTCAATCCCGCTTTTCCATGGGTTTTAAGCACTGTTTCCCATCGTTCCCGTGCCATTCCATGACTCCACGATTCCCTTTTTCCCCCCAGGTGGGGCCCTGCCCTTCGTCAGCCCCGGCCTGGCCGTGCACAAATCGGCCTCGGCCGTGGATCGGCAGCGCGAGTATCTCCTGGATATGATCCCGCCCCGCTCCATCCCACAGTCGGCCACGTGGAAATAATGCCGCGGGAGGACTTTTCCTGGCTCTGCCATCCTTTTTTTCTACCACACTTCCGTGGAATCTGCTTTAATCCCAGCTGGATACGCCCCAAGGCTTTCTAGGATGCAAGAAGACCACTCCTCATCCCAGCGAGCGCCGCCGTCCCTGCCGGGAGAAGTGACCACGTGGGGCTGGTGGCCGAGCCCCGGCTCCTTTGGCTCCCAGATTTTCATGGAAGCTGGCAGGGAAGGGGGAAGAATTCCTTAAATTTTTTTTTTTTTTTTGGCTTTTTTCTCTATTTAGTTTGGGATTTTTTTTTTGGCACCAGCACAAAAAAAAAAAAAAGGACTCAGCGACTCCTCTCTGCCTTCGGTGGCGTCACCGACGCCGAACCTCGCGCCGGGAACGCCGGCGCCGGAGCGCGCTCCGGAATTCCGGGGCGCCGAGAGAGGAATTCCAGCCCCGTCCTGCGTTTAGTGAGCCGAGTTCATGGCTGCTCCTTTTCCCTGCCCCTCCTCCAGCCGGGAAGGCAGGCAGCGCATCCCGATATTCCCAAAAATCCGACGATGCCGCCGCCGCCGCCGAGAAAGAAGTGCAAATTCCCGATTCCGGTTGAGTATGGTTTGGTTTTTATTTTTTCCTTAGGGATTGGCTGCCGCCCGAAACTTGGCTGGGAGGTGGGAAGTGCTGCAGGAGCCTCCCACTTTTTTGTTGGATCCGGTTTGGAATAGACTTTGGAACCGCCGGTAGTTGAAAAACCTTTCAGTTACTGACAGACAAAAACCACCTTGGTTCTTTCTCATCCAGCGGAGTTGGGCCTTCCCGACGTTCCCAGAGACTCCAAAGCAAAACTGTTTGGGAATTTTTTTTCCTTTGGGAGGGTTGGTTGGTTTATTTTGGTTTTTTGTTTTTTTTTTTTTCCTCTTTTGTTGTTGTTTTGAGGGATATTACTCAAAATTATAGGAATTCCAGAAGCTGATGCAAGCAGAGAGGGTTGGGGGCGATTTCCCGATTCCCACCGGGAATTCCGGCCATTCCCAATCCTTCCCTCCGTGATTAGAGTTCTTCCAGGCATCCCAAGCATGCTCCTGTAGCCATCACTCTCCCATTTTGGATGGAGCTTTCCACCGGGTTTTTTTGGGGGGGATTCCGGAGGTTCAACCCAAAATCCATCCGGGGCCAGTTTGGTTTCATTTTTGGTTTCTCATCCTCTTCTTCCCGGGGCTTCTTCCCGAATTCCAGCCGAATCCAAGGGGCAGAATTCCATGCCTTACTCCTTGTGTCATGTATCGGCGCTGGGAAAAGCGCCGGTAAGGATTACTTGGGAAATTATAAATATATATAATCTAGAGATCTATATATTAAAAAAAAAAAGGGGGGGGGGAAATTCAGGAAAAGCCGGATTTATTTTCTTAGGAATCGCTGGGAGATCGAAACTTGAAGCCAGGAATTCCTTAGGGATCATCCCCCTCGGATCCGAGCGCTGCCGAGTGACAAAAGCCCTCCCTTTTCCCACTCCTCCCGGCGTGTGGATATCAATATTTAGGGATTTAGCTTAGGAACCCCCTCATCGTTTTCCAAACTGGGATTTGTCGCTGGATAAAAACCCCCGGAATTCCCACCCGGATGCGGATTTTGGTGTGTTTTCCATAGGGATGTGAAGAGCTCAAATGTGGGAATCTGGGTTGGAATTTGGAGTTTTCTTTTCATTCCGAGCTTGGATCGGGAGATGTGGCCAGAGGGATGAAGTGGATTTGCTTCTTCCGTTTAATTTCATGGAAAAGTTGCCGTTCCTTTCCTGTGTGGAATTTTTTGGGGGTTGGTTTTGGTGGGGAGGGGGGGTTTTCCTCTCCTGTTTTTTTTCCTCATGGATGCCAACGTTTGATCTCTGTTCAGCCACCTGGAGAAAGTTCATTTGTTCCCGAAAAAATTCCCAACGAAACTCTTCCGATTAAAATCCAAACTTTTTTTTTCTTTTTTTTTTTCTTTTTTTTTTTTTGGCTATTNTTTTTTGGGGGGGGGGGTGGGAAACCCAATTCGTTTATTCCCAATGTTGGGAAACAACTTTGGATGATTCCTGGAAAAAAAAAAAAAACAGGGAATGAAAGAGGGGCAGAAACATTCAACGTTCTAAAAAACGACGTCAAAACCTTTTTGGATCCCAGCAGCTCCGGTAATTCCCTTGGAAATTGGAATTCCAGCCCTCTGTGGATCATTAAAATAATTGGGAATGTTTGAATTTGAGGATTCGGAATTAAAAACCCAAACAAGTCTCCGTGTCCGGACTTCAAAATGTTCCATCCTGATTTTTTTTTTGGATGGATAATTCAGAATAAATCCCCCCCCAAAAAAATGATTTGGGGGGTGGGGGGAGATTTGTTTGGAAGGGAAGGGAAAATCCAGCATGGAATGAGGCTGGAAAAACCCCAAATCCAACCTGGGATGAGGCTGAAACTCAAAATTCCCACCTGGAATGAGGCTGCTGGGATCCAGAGCGGTCCTGACGTGGTTTTTCCCCAGTGGTTCTTGGAATGTTGCGGGGAATTTGGAGGACTTGTTTATTCCATCTGTGTTCCTGCCAAATTTGGGATAAACCTGGGAAAAGATTCCATGCTGGAATGCCGGAATGGCTTTTCCTTCGGAGTCCCAGTTCCATGTTCCGGTGGGAGTTGTGGGATTGGGATCATTCAGGTTCAAAGTTGTTCCAACTCTTCAATACAGATTTTTCCAAACCTCTTCCCTCTCCTCCTGGTCTCCTTTTTCCAGGAAAATAAAAAATGGGGAAAAAAAACAAAAATCTCAATTAAACGGAAAATTCCCATCGTGGAATTCTGCCCTGGAGGGGAAGTGTTTGGGAATGGTGGAGGAGGGGGGTTAGACACAAATTTGGGAACAAATCTTGGGTTTATTCCTGCTGCTGGATCCCCTTTGGAATTCTGGAATTCCTGAGGCCTTTTGGATCCCCTTTGAAATTTGGGATTCCCTGAGCGCTGTTGGATCACCTCTGGAATTCCAGAATCCCCTGAGATCTCTTGGATCCCCTCTGGGTTCCCCAAATTCCTAAGGGCTGTTGGGATTCCAGAATCCCTGAGATCTCTTGGATCCCCTTTGGGATTCCTGAACCCATTGGGGTTCCTCAATCCCGAGATCTTTGGGATTCCCAAATCCCTGAGATCTCTTGGATCCCCTTTGGGATTCTGGAATCCCTGCGATCTGTTGGATCACCCTTGGGGTTCCTGAATCCCGAGATCTTTGCAATTCCCAAATCCCTGAGGCTGTTGGATCACCCTTGGAATTCTCAAGTCCCTGAGATCTCTTGGATCCCCTTTGGGATTCCTGAACCCATTGGGGTTCCTCAATCCCGAGATGTTGGGGATTCCCAAATCCTTGAGGCTTTTGGATCCCCTTTGGAATTCTGGAATCCCTGAGGCTCTTGGATCCCCTTTGGGATTCCCAAATCCCTGAGATCTCTTGGATCTCCTTTGGGATTCCCAAATCCTTGAGGCTTTTGGAATTCTGGAATCCCCAAGATCTCTTGGATCCCCTTTGGGATTCCCAAATCCCTGAGATCTTTTGGATCCCCTTAGGGATTCCCAACTCCTTGAGATCTCTTGGATCCCCTTTGGGATTCCTGAATCCTTGAGGCTTTTGGAATTCTGGAATCCCCGAGATCTCTTGGATTCCCTTGGGGATTCCCAAATCCTTGAAACTTTTGGATCCCCTTTGGAATTCTGGAATCCCTGAGGCTCTTGGATCCCCTTGGGGATGCCCAACTCCTCAAGATCTCTTGGATCTCCTTTGGGATTCCCAAATCCTTGAGGCTTTTGGAATTCTGAAATCCCCGAGATCTCTTGGATCTGTGGGAACACCACCCAACCCTTCGACTCCCGCAAATCCCTCGGGATCCTCCGGCCTCGGATCCCGTTCTCCCGCTCTTCCCAAGCTTCGCTGCATGAGCATTCCGGGGGGCTCCGGCTCCCGCCTCTCCTGGGGAGAGGGATCCAGGGGGTCCCTAAAGCCATAAAATTCCCGCTCGGAGCCGCCGGGATTTTCTCGGCCACCGCGGAGAACGAGGAACGACCGTTGTACTTTAGATTTTAGCAACTTGTGAAATAATAAAAAAATCAACCCGGATTTTCACGGGAAAATTCCCGCCTTGGAATTCGGGAGCCGTGTGGTTTTTCTTGGATTTCATTCCGGAGGGTCGGGATTTGGATTTTTGCCACAGGGAAAAAAAAAAACGGGTTGGAATTTTTTCTATCCAAGGCTCTTCTTCCTCGGCGCCCCCGGCTCGGAGAAAAGGTGATTTCCCAAATTTTTTATATTCCAGGGATTCCTGCACCTGCTGTTCCTGAGGAAAACGTGGTGAATCCCAAATTCCTGCGGATTCAGGATTGAGTTTTATTCCATGTCTACTTTTATCCTTGTTTCGGGAATCATTCCTTTACCTCTGGATTCTCCCAGCCAATTCTCCCTTTTTTTGGGGGGGGGGGAATTCCCAAGGAATCAGAGGATCCTGGTGGGTGGGAAGATGATCCCAAGGAATTTATGGATCCTTCTGGATGGGAGGATGACCCCAAGGAATTCATGGATCCTTCTGGATGGGAGGATGATCCCAAGGAAGCGACAGACCCCACTGGATTGGGAGGATGATCCCAAGGAAGTCATGGATCCTGTTGGGTGGGAGAACAATCCCATGGATCCATTTGGATGGGAAGATGATCCCAAGGAAGTCATGGATCCCGCTGGGTGAGAGGAAGATCCCAAGGAAAGTATGGATGCCGTTGGGTGGGAAGATGATCCCAAGGAATCAGAGGTTTCTCCGGGACGGGAAGATGATCCAAAGGAAGTGCTGGATCCTGGTGGGTTGGGAAGATGATCCCAAGGAAATGATTGATTGATCCCGTTGGGTTGGGAAGATGATCCCAAGGAAATGATGGATCCCATTGGGTGGGAAGATGATCCCAAGGAATTGATCGATTGATCCCGTTGGGTGGGAAGATGATCCCAAGGAACCGATGGATCCCATTGGGTGGGAAGATGATCCCAAGGAAGCGCTGGATCCCGCCTGGCTCCGGGCTGTTGATCCCTCCCCCGGGAATGCCCGAAATCCCCAAGGACGCAGAGCGGGAATAACTCAGGTTTGGCGCCAGAAATCCCGGATCGGGAGCTGGAATTGCCAAGGATTTGGGAGGAGTGTCCGGAGGAGGAGGAGGAGGAGCATGGCCGGAGCCCCTTCCCGGGACACCTCCATCCCACAGGATCCGGGAGCAAGCCGGGACTGTCCCCCCCTTTCCCATTCCCGCTGGATATTCCGGGATCGCCTTGGATCCAAACCCTCCGGAGCCTCTCCAGGGAGGTTTTTTGGCTTCTTCTGACCTTCAAAAATCCCGGATTTTCGGGAAGATCGGGAATTCGGGAACCCGCTGAACTCATTCCACCCGAAGCTCATTAACCAAGGGAGATCCTCGAGGAAAACTCTGGATCCCTCCTTTTGGAAAACCGCTGGAAAACTGAACGCGGAATCCATGGGCGCGGAGCTGTTTTGATCCCAAATCCATCCCTTTCCTACGGATCCAGGGGTGGAAGGTGGGAATGCTGATCCTGGGTGTCTCCTCCAAACCCTCCAAGGTCGCTTTGGTGTGCTGGTTTGGGAATTCCTGGGGAAAATCCCTGCTGGGAATTCCCAGTTTAGGGTTGTGCTGGGATAATGGAGAGACTGGGAACTGGGGATCTGGGAACTGGGAAGAGGAGGCACTTCGGACACCGCATCCGGAGCTGGGAGGGTTTGGATGGCTCCTGGAATCCCGTTTAATTCCCATTTCCCGTCGGCTACGGCCGATCCTTCCCTACGGAAGAGCCGAGGGGGATCCCCCATTCCCAGGGAGGCTCCAGGGTCCTGTTTGATCCCACAAACCCTCGGTCCCATCCCAAAAACACCCCGGGGACGTGGGAGCTGCCCGGGTGCTGGGAATAAAGGGAAAAGGGATAAAACCCTTTAAAATCCTGGAAAATATCCCGTACTTCCAACATTTGGAGATTTATGAACATTCCAAAGCCGGATTTCATTTCGGATCCCTGCCCCCGGGCTGGGTGGGATGGGGAAATGTGGGATTGGCCATCCCAGATTGGAATAAACTGGGATGGGCTGGGAACGGATCCTGGAATCGGCCAAATCCTCTCATTGCCGGGCGGATTGATCGGGAATATCGAGCTGGCGCTGACCAGAACCCTCCAGAATTGTTCCGTACGGAATATTTGCAGCGGGAATTCCGCTCCCAAGCACGGAGGGTACTCAGGGAATTCGCCGGCTGTGGAATAAGGACTTTCCCAGGAATCCCAGGATGGTTTCCGTGG